>VDFB02072274.1:17151460-17265789 GCA_007258455.2 Sequoia sempervirens | reverse complement strand
CCCTAAATATATGTATTGTTCGTCATATCTTGCTCTAAATATATGTATTGTCCATCCTATCTTGCCCTAATTTACTGATATTGTCTGCTCTAAATATATGTCTGTCATATCTTGCCCTAAATATATGTATTGTCAGTCATATCTTGCCCTAATTTATTGGTATTGTCTGCCCTAATTATAAGCAATTCCCCTCTTAAACCCGTAAATATATGTATTGTCTTAAATATATGTATTGCTGGTCCTATCTTGTCTTAATTTATTGGTATTGTTTGTCCTAATTATAAATCGAGGTCTTGCAAATTAAGCCTTTCTTAAAAATTGGAAGTGACTTTTGTTGAACTATTAGATCCTCTCACTAATAACTAAATATCTGGAGTATATATATATATATATAGATAGATAGATAGATAAAGTGTCAAATATATCATATTGAAGGTGTATATTTTATTTAAAAAAATGTTTATTGGAAAGAAGTTTAATAATGCAAGTCCAAAAAAATAAATAATATATATTTTTTTGTTTTTTTCTAAAGAGAGATAAATGTTTTTGACTCAACCAATGAAGTCATAAATGGAGAACCTCATCCCCAAGTAAACACTCAACAAATACATCCCAATGAGATTTGAACCTTGATGGAAAAAATAGCAATACAACAAATTAACGCCACTATTGACAATAAACAATAAAGTTGATTCTATAGTAAAATAAATAATAAGATAATCTAATAGAAATATATTTAATATATTTATTATGCAATAGAGATTTTATAGTAATATTATTCACGACTATATAAGTGTAAATAAATATTTAAATATAAATTATACAAATTATAAATTATAAATTATAAAATAAGTTTACAAATAAAAAATTAATTAAAATGAAAAATTGAATAAAATTAGAATAAATATATGAATTATTTTATTAAAGTAAGGAATCCAATTTAATAAAAAGAGTGTATTAACAAAATTCTTATCTTTTACCTTACCTTTTTATATAAATTTGACTTTATTTACACATTCAATATTTAATATTTCATAAAAACCATAACATTGAATATGTTATATATATATATAATTTTTTTTCCTAGTAAAAATAGATTTAAAAATATAAAAAGGGAAATTAATAAATAAAATAATAAGAAGATTCTAGATAAGTGGAAAAAATTATGTCTTTTTTCATATATTTAATTATGTATTTGTGTATTTATGGTAGTTTATATTAATACATATCTTATTATAAAAATTAAAGATATGAAGTAAATAATTTTTTTAGTTTCAATTTAACATTTTTAATATTTATATTAAAAAAAATAAACATAAAAAAAAATTCTTGACATTCTTTAGATAGATGTATTTTAGGCATCTTACTATTTTGTTTCTAATACATTTATATTATTTTTTAATATTTTTTAAATATATGTTGTCTTTGAATTAATCCTTGTATGCCTATTCAAGAGAATTCCTAAACATAATCTCATATTTTAAGATATATCTAATATAAAAAATCAATTATTACATACCCCTCTTTCTTTATAACACAATTTAGAAAACATATATTCTTTTGCGAGGAAATTTCTACATTCAAGAGACCAGTGGATCTTGAAGTTTATTACATGCTTTATTTTCCAATGATGTAGATGAATTCAAATGATTAAACACCTTGAATCTCTAAAATTAGCTGAAATATTTAATGTGGATTATTTTATATTATCACATTTGGATAAAAAACTATCTAATCTAGTTTTTGTTGATTAGGAAATAATAAGTGATGTTGAACCTAATCTTAGTTTAATGAATTACTAATGTATTTCATATTTATTTATTATTATATTACATATAAGTGAAACTGAGATCCTTAGAGTATTAAAAGTAGTTCAAGAAGATTGATAGTCAATCATATGTAAGCATGAGTGAAGGTAAAACTATTTGAAATAAAGGTGAAATTTAGGTAATTAGAGGAGGTAAGAAATTGTAAAATGATAAATTAAATAGAATAGATAAATGTTAAATATAACTTTTATAATTTTATAATTCTTGAAAGTGGGTTTGAATTTCCATAGCAAATGAATAGCACAGTATTGATATGAATTATTAAAAAATAAAATTAAAATTAAAATTCTCATATGAATAGGTGGCATCTAAACTACCTCCTTATTTTATTTCTCTTTTTTTTGGTTGTAGCTCAACAATGAAAGATTTCATCTCTCAAAAAGTCACAGTTCCACTGTAGAGAACCTTATGGGCCACTAGATCCAAAAGCTTGTACCTCTTAACACCAACACCATAGCTAATAGAGATACACTTCAATGAATTGTTCTCCAACTTAGAATTCTTCTCAATCAAAAAATGAGTTTAAGCTTCAGGACCAAGTACTCTGGGATGGCTCATCTAAACCTTTTAATAAGACCATGACTCCATGGGTGTCTTTTCAACAAGTGTTGATGTAGGAGATCTCTTGATCAAGTAACTTGCAATGGCTATGAATTCAACCAAAAAAAATTGTTCAAGGTCAATACCACTCAACATACTTCTAGCAATTTCTATTAACGTATAGTTCATAGTATATGAAAATCTAGTTTTTGTGGGGTGTCTTGTTTCACTCAATCCCATGGTACTTACAGAACTTGTCATACTCTATCAAACAAAACTTACTAGCATTTTTAATCCTCAAAACACCTAATTTTTCTAGTAGTGTGATTTTCAACAAGAGCCTTGAACTCCTTAAACTAACTTAAGAATTCAACTTTACTTGTGAGAAAATAAAAAAAATGTGCTTCTATTCTAATTATCTATGAATGAGACAAAATACATAGATCTAGATAAGGAAAGAACATATATACATAACCAAACACATCTACATGAACATAATCGAACAACCCAAAAGACTTATGAGAACTCAAATAAAAAGAAACATGGTGTTTTATTTCATATTTATAATGTTCACAAAATTCAAGCTTGATATTACAATAATTAATGCTTTCAACAAGGATTTTATTTTTCAAGGCTCTAAGACCCTTCTCACTAATGTGATGAAGTCTTTCTTTCCACAAAATATTTTTCTTCACATGGAGCTTCATTTCTAAATAATAAGCACCCTTAGGTACCCAAAATGTATGGCCATCAAACATAGTTGCTATAGACTTCTTCTCTACTTATTTATCTTGTTAGAAGAACTATTGCACTTAACCATGCATGCATCTAGATTATGCATACTACCAATTTAAACACACTTATCCATCACCATAGGTCCTCTATTCATCTTGTATCTTACAAATGAGAATAAAACATGCACACTTGAATCATTCAATTTATTCACTCAAAGTAGGTTCCATGCCAAACTTGGGATATGAACCACACCATGGATTCCATCCACTCTTCCATCAAGGAATCTAATATTTACACTTCCATAAACAATAATATTTATATGAGAATCATTACCTACATACACTTTCCCACCATCATATTCTTCATCCTTCGAGAACCAACCCTTGTGAGTGGTCATGTGAAAAGAAGAACCTAATTCTATTAACTACACATCTTCTAATGCATGTGTTGCCAAGGCTATGACAAAGGAATATGCATCATTTCTAGAGGATTTTCTAGAGTTAGAATAAGATAAATTGTTTTTCTTCTCATCAATGCACTCTTTATGGATATCACCATTTTTTCCATAATTCCAACTTTTCACTTTGGACTTGTTAAGAGACTTGGATCTCTCTAGAGACTTAGATCTCCCTAGAGAGTTAGATTTATAATTCTTTTCATTTTTCTTGCGTATTTCTTTTTAATTTTTTTTGTACGATAAGGGATTCCTTGGCCATCTCAAAATATTTTCTACACATTTCTTTACATAGCAATGATGCAACCACCCCATCCATATGAACTTGGTAGTATTACTTCTAATATAAATAACTAGGTGATCCCATGATTTCGACAAAGAATATAATAGAAACATGTAATGATCATTGTCTTCAATCTTATCATGCTAACTGACCCCAGCTATGCAACAAGAATATTAAATACATTCATGTGATCAACAAATAGATCCTTCCTTGTTGGTTGTTAGACTTTGCTCTGATCAGTTGGAAGATCATCTTGTTTGGTTTGATGAACCGTCAGGAAACTATTCTATTTCTTCTTCCTTTTCTAGGATTACTTCTTCCTAGGGCTCTCCTCCCTTTTGGTTGAAGGCTTGGTTCAAACATTTGGTCCCTAAAATCAACATTTTTTTCTGGATCCTTCTCCAAAATAAGGTGCTTACCATTGATAATTTGTGTAAAAGTGGCTTTCAAATACCTAATAGATGTTTTCTTTGTAAAATGGAAGCTGAGTCAGTGTGTCATATATTCCTTCATTGTCCTTTTGCTATTTCAATCTGGGAAAAAATTATCAGCTTTTGGCATCTTTCTTGGGTTTTTCCTTCGTCTGTTGAAGACTTCTTCCTCCAATGGAAAGCCCCAACTAATAATCATGTTCTCAAGTTTTTATGGGACTTCTCTTTCCCTCATGTTGCTTGGGGTCTTTGGAAAGAACGCAACAATAGAATTTACAGAGATAAAGAAGCTCTGGTGGGTATTGTTTATGATAAAATTATCAAATTCTTGAAAGAGAATGTCAATGTTATCCCCCAGAAGGTTTGTAACTCTAAGAAAGTGACTCAATCATGTTATGACTTTATAGTTGCCAAGGAATGGAATATAAGTCTTGATTTTCCTTGCACTCCTAAAAAATCCAAGAAGGATAGAGAGGAAGTTCGCTAGTCTTTTCTACCTATTGGATGGGTCAAAGCTAACTTTGATGGTGCAGGTAAAGGTAATTTGGGGACGGCGGCTGTGGTGGATTCATAAGGGATTCCTTTGGTAACTTTCTTGGTGCTACGACCACTCCTCTTGGGTCCCAAACCAATCACTTAGCTAAGGCTGTTGGCGCTTTTCACATTATAAATTTAGCCCATAGTCTTAACATTAAAAATATTTGGCTTGAAGGTTATTCCAAAAATATTATCGACTGTCTTCATGGAAAATCCCCCCCTCGTGGACAATTAAATCATGGATTGATGATGCCACCTTGACACTTGCTAAGTTCGGCAAAATTAAAATTTCACATGCCTATAGAGAAGCTAATGTCATGGAAGATTTTTTTGCTAATGAAGGGGTTAGTAGTAATGATCAACGCACTTGGTTAAATTTTAATGATCTAAGTGTTAATGTTCACGCTTTATTGAATTATGATAAATCACATGGACAAGAGGACAGGATGGAGTTATCACATCACAATCATTAGATTGTATGGGACAGAGCTTAGCTTAGTCTACAAGGTGGATTGGCACGCTTTGTGGGTTTTTAGATTTAGTGGGACCAGTTCTAGTAAAGATCTTGTGTCTATATGCCCCACTGTGTTTGCTAAGATGGGTGGAGATAGGAAAATAATTGAGTCAGACAGCTATGAGATGCACACAAGAAATGTTAAAGCTTGGAATAAAGTTAAAAGTGGGGGATTACTTCCATTCCTAGAGAAGCTCCATGGCTCTAGTCAAGAGGCTATAGATCTTTTTGAGAAAAATTGGGATAATGGGAATCTTACCCATTTTGGTAGAAAGTTGAGCTCAACGAAAAACCTGATAGCTGAAGTGACGGGTATGTCGACTGAAGGGAAATTTTTTTTTAGGGATAGGGTTTTTTCTGCTGATTCCATCATCAAATTTCCTAAAAAAGAGAAAGAAAGACATAAATTGGAAAAAATTGTTGATAGCTTCTTTGATGCCAATACCATAAAAGCCTTGTGGAGAAAGGTCCTACGTGTCATCATGGAGTACATAACTATGGATGGTCATTTCACCAGGGTCTACAGTTATCACTTTTCCCTGATCAACCATTTCCACTACAAGGTAAGTGTTTCTTTCCCCTACTATCTTTTCTGCTCTTTGAGGAAAAGTTTGGATGACCACAAGAAAAAACCTAGAAGATTCCCTATTTTGTACACTAGTCTAATTAGATTAATTGTGGAGCATTACCAAAAAATTCCCATCCCTGCTAATCTTGAAGCCTCCCCTGACTCTGAGGAAGATGATACTGAACCAAGCTGCTCGGGGTTTTTACCCAACTTAAGTCCAGCTAGAACTGTCCCTAGCTCGCCTGCTTTCCATTCGGACAAGAAAAACCATAACCCTCTTACTGTTAAAGGTTGTGCTGTGCCAAAGCCAGGAAGCCCTTCCCTTAAAACTAGTTTTGTTGTTAAGAATCCCAAGGCTAAAAACCTAGTTTTGTACTCTAAAGATTCCCCTGACTCTAAGGTGTCTAGTGCTAATAATATTGAGCCCTCTACTGACTCATCGGTGGTTAGAATTGCTAGAACTGGGTCCCTTGTTTCTCCTATCCCTGCTAATACTTGTCTCAACACTGCTAGGGATCCCTCTGTGGATGTTTTGAATTTAGCCAGAAATAATGCTAATACCCATTTCAAACTTTTTAAAAGGACTTTCAATGAAATCAATGAGCTAAAGATAAAAAATAGGGCCCTGCAAAGTAAGCTGGAAGAGTTGGGAGCCAAGGTAGCGGTGATTGAAAAAAATGCTAGGTGAAACGAAGAGACTATGGTCTCAACAATGACACTCAGAACCAAGCTGGCAAGAACAAAAACATCAAAATTGAGATGGAAAAAATGAAAAATACTATCAAAATTATTGGTTAGCAAAACAACCGAATGGCCAAACACAACGCCATTATCATCAATGCCATGACTGAGAAATTGGACAAAGCCCAACATGGGTCTTTGGTTGTTGATCTAGAGGAAACCAATGAAAGAAACTAGGAGGAGGATGTTGGAATCTCTAAGAGAACCAGGGTCAATCTGGAGAGGAAGGTTACCCCCACTTTGCAAATGATTCAAACGTTTAAGAAGAGATTTCATGAGATGCAAAATTTGAAGGTAGAGACAGAGTCTGTCCTAAAGACTCTGGGTTAGTCGTGGCTGGTTTTTTGTTGGCCTTTCTGCTGTATTTTTTGTTTGACCTTCCTAGTCTTTGGTGGGTGGCTACTGCTTGTTCTGGTTTTTACCTTTTGTGCAACTGGTTTTTTTTGTTGGACTTTTCTTTCCTATCTTTTATGTTGTAAACTTTGTGGTTTTGGATCCCTATAAAACCTGTTTTACCCTTTATCAAAAACAATAGATCCTAAATCTTCCATTTTAAAAGAATAAATTTTTATTTTGAAAGAATAACTTGTTTACTATGGATTTAGCTTAATAAACATCTCCAAGATTCTTACAAAGATCTCTTACACTATTCTCTTCATAGACATTCAGGAGCAATGAATTATCCAAATAGAGTCTTAAATCAAATCCATTTCTTTCCAATCCACCAATTCTCAATCTTCTTGAGTTGTGTTGGATGGTTTTGAACTAGATATTGTAGCTTGTAGATCTCTATCCATGAGCATATCTTTAATATTTAGTTTTCACAACTCAAAATTACTATTGTTAAAATTCTCTACTTCAATTCTAATGGATGTGCTTGCTATATTTTTCCTACAATAAGGTCACTAAATCTTCCTTTGCAAAAATCCCATGGAGTAAAGATTGGAAAAAAACCCTTCAAGCCACCAACAAAACCAAGGCTAGTCAAGATTTTATCCCAGCTGAAAGGAAGTCGAGTTCATGAAAAAAACTCCCTATGCCAATATAACATAGGAAAGTGTGGTCAAAATTCTTTAAACCTTTTAAGTATTGCAACAAAAATGGATTGCACATACAATTTTGATCCAATAATTAAAAATAAAACCATAACAATAATTTTATGTGGGAAAAACCTTTTAGGAATAAAACCACACTCAAAACACCTGGTAATAGATATGGATTACAATAGAATAACAAAATTTATGCTATTAATGAGTTGTCAACACTATATTCAAAATATGGATTAATTCCAATAGCCACTATATGCAAATTCTTAAATGAATTTTTTGAACACTTTCATATTTGATTTCAAATTTATATTACCTAATGCATATTTATCAATGCAAGCCTAGACTAAATATCCTTTCCAATGAGTAAAATTAACCCTATATGTCTTTTGGATGCAAAATGCAATACAAATTTTTACTTTTTCAATGTTTTTTATGACAATTATGTATGTACTAATGATGAATGCAAACACCCTAAGATCTAATGTTGATGATATTTTTTAGATTTTAGAATATTTTAAATATTTGAAAGAGTCAGGTTCACCCAAATGTTTGATTGGGAAAAGAGATCTAGATCCTAAATCACACTTATCCCATTTTTTTTATGAGGATTAGAAATGATCTCAAATCCACTTAACTACAAACTTGGCAGGAGGAGCCTGAATGGTGGATCGGGGATCTAATCATTGTGTATGTGTGATATGTGTGACTAATTTAATAATTGATAAATTGACTAAATTTGAATATGTAATGATGTTTCTAGGTAAACTATGAAAATGTAGTAGTTTATTATGATTTCTAAGAAATTGAATGCAACAAGATAGAAACATAATTCATAAATGTAGAAGGTAGACATAGAGGAACCTTGGGTATAAATTTGGTGTAGATTTAGTTGGTCTAGTTCATGATGTGCCCCAAACTTCCCTTATTTTTTGCAGGATCTAAAAACATAGGCTTGAGGTCCCTGGTTTGTATCTCCTATTCTCTTCGTGTCATTGTCAAAACTTCTTCTATTGATAAGAAAATCCAATTTCTATCTTGACAACTTATAGGATTGAATGAATGAATGAACAATTATTCCTTTAACTTACACACATGAAGAGAGGGAAGGGTTGTGTTGTATAGGGGCTTACCTAATTCAAACCCCATTTTGGTATTTCTACCTCCACAATGACTATGATGATATATAAAGAGTGCTTACCCATGGTAGGGTAGCGGATAAATGAAAACAAGTAAAGAATTGACAAATTGCTACAACTCACCACTCATATCTACATTCCTTTATGGATTGAATTCATGTACTCATCACTTTCAAGGAGAATTTAATTTTATTGATTGGAGTCTTGCAAGTGTTAGTGCTCACAAACAAATGATCACAAAACATTAACACACTTACATAAAAAAAATGATTGATGCTTGACATGATTGTATGCTACTATAATTCTGCTCTTGTCTACTCTTGAATACTTTTTAATATGCTCAATTCAAGCTCTATAGATCTTCTTTTGCTTCTCCAAAATTGCTTAATATTTCAAATGTTGAAAATACCTTGTATTTATATGCAATTCTTCTAATTTTTTGAAAATAAAATGGTGATAGCTAAAAATTGAAATTGGAAATTCAAATAATAAAATACCAACACCAACATATTCAAATTGGATCCAAAAAGAGGTGGTCTAGGGAATGGGGTGCCCTAGAACAAACCCATTATTTTCAGGGCCCAAAGCATCAGGAGAAATTTTGAATGCTTGTTCACATTTTCCTTTGTTTGATTTTCCAACAATGTCAATAAAATAGACAATCAAATGCATAATTAGGTCCAATCACATAGGGGGGGCTAAGCCTAGTGTGAAATTATCAAGGGTGACAATTTTTGAGGCTACAATCATCACCTTCTTTTAATCCATTTCTTCTCCCATCATTTCTTCCACATGACTAGGGCATAATACCATCACTTGATTCATATCTCATCCATCTCATCATAACTAAATTTCCTTTTGTTTCAAATAATTTTACTTCAAACATCATCTCAAAGAGGGGACAATGCAAACACCTCAAATATACCACCTTTACTTGTATCACCTGATTCATCCATTTATCTCCTAGGACCTTATCTATTAATCAATTATTCATCAAAAATTACCTAATTCATTCATTCATCTCCTAGTGCATCTAATGATTCACTACATCACTTTATCATCACCTCATTGTCTTATCACCTAGGTCCTAATTCCATCCTATCATATCATACAATAATCATTTCACCTAGATCTTGATTTCATTCTATCACATCATCTAATAATATCATATCACTTAGGTCTTGATTTTACTATCATCTAATTTAATCATCATCAACTAAGGCACAAATTATTACCTAAAACCTAATAAGTTATTTAATTAAATTTGGCTAGCATTATTCCTCCATTTAATAATTTATTATCCATTAACTATTGTTCATCAAATATCCATACTTATCCAAATATTTATCCATTTAATTAATAAATAATCCACACATTATCCATTAATAAATTTAAATTTAAATTAATTTCCATCATGTGCATCAATAATTCAATTAATTATTATTAAATCAAATAATTCCACATCATTTAGTTGAATAACTAATTTAATTAGTTCGCTCAAAGTCACTCTCAGACCCACTCATCAATCAAATCCAATTCGCTTATCCATGCAATCGGTTAACTAATTCTTGTAATATTCAGCTATCCCTAATTCTTTCATGCACATAGTCGACTCCTCAATTAGATCATTTGACTCATCAATTATATCTATCAACTCTCTAGTCATATTGAGTTGAGCAATTATAATTTGATTTTAATTAAAATTTAAAATAATGTGGAACTCAGGACTATGCATACCACATCTCCTCATCAGTCCCCTAAATCATGGATTAGATCTCAAGTCTTAGATTCAATCCTATCCATTCATCAAATCTCTTTTAAATCTATAAAGAAATCATCTTCATCAAACCAATGACTAATCAATCTATCTATTATCAATCATGTTCATATTGTATCAAAATCCTATCAATTTCATATCTATAGAATGTGAACATTATGCTAGCAAATTGAGCACCCACATCACAAAGGAGCACAACTTTACATTTTCTCAATTGCAGGTTTGTATGTAAAATTAAGTGTTTAATTTCTTTATTTTGATGCTATTTGGTTTATTCCATTTTTATGTGTGTATTCCCTATATGCATAAAATAAAAATGATCATTTCACCAAATGATTAGTTCCCAACAACAGGCATAATCATCATCTCTTTATCCTTTTAGTGCCTTGGTAAAGGTTTACATTCACTAGTATATATTGGGTCATGGTCATTTGTTTTGTGCACCATATTTGTTGGATTGTCTCCACATACTCACCAAATGCATAAAATTACTTGAAAGCATTGGGGCATCCTATTGTATGCTATTTTCTTGAGTGTTAGTTCATTCACTAGATATATTATCACCTTGGTCTTCTATATCTTGGTGCATAAAATCTATTGTTGCATCAAAATAAGGTTTCTCTTCATATGCCAACATAATAAAGTATTCCAAATAAACATTTCTCCATATCTCATCATCCATCATCTTCATTCCATCTATTCACTTTTCTTGTATCCATATTTTCATCATTCATCATTCAAGAGTTCACTTGTGTATCATTTTCACATGATTAACCTCTCAAGGGAGGATCAACTATTCATTTCAATTTTCATCATCTCTCCACATGACTGGGTCATATTGAATCACCTTATTTTAATTCATTTATTATCTTATAATTTATTCCACATGGTTGGGGAATAATACCATCACTTTTTTCATATCTCGTCCATCTCATCATAACTACCTTTTATTTTCTTTCAACTAATGTTACTTCAAACATCATCTCAAAGAAGGGAAAATGTAGACACCTAAAACATGCCACCTTTACTTGTATCACTTGAGTCATCTACTTATCTCCTATGACCTTATCTATTAATTGATTAATCATAAAAAGTCACCCAATTCATTCATTCATCTCCTAGTACATCTGATCATTCACTACATCACTTTATCATCACCTCATTTTCTTATTACCTAGGTCCTAATTCCATCCTATCACATCATCTAATCATCATATTACCTAGATCTTGATTTCATTCTACCACATCATCTAATCATCATATCACGTAGGTCTTGATTTTACTATCATCTAATTTACTCATTCATCCTCTAGTACACACATAATATCCTCATCAACTTGGACACACATTATCACCTAAAACCTAATATTTAATTAAATAATCCCTAAGTTATTTAATTAGATTTGGCTAGCATTATTTAATATCCTCATCAACTAGGACACACATTATCCCCTAAAACCTAATATTTAATGAAATAATCCCTAAGTTATTTAATTAAATTTGGCTAGCATTATTCATCCATTTAATAATTGATCTCCTAACATTTAATAGTTGTTCTCCTGACTTTAAATAAGTGCTCCTCCTGCGTGAGTGGGCAGAGAAGATGGTTAGAAGTAAGATAGAAGCATAGTGATAGGGAGATAGAAGATATCATGTAAGAGTCAGTATGATAATAATAAAAAGCAAAATTTGTATGACAAGAGATAGAGTTTGTTGTTAGTTTTCATATCAACAAAGCAATGTATACCATTTTGTTTTTATGAATAAAGTTTGATGAAGTTCTGAGTTTAGCTCTTGCATAATTAGTAGATGCTTGCTAAGGGGGCCCACTTAGTAAGTATCTGTAGCTAGTTAGATAGTTGTTCTTTTTCTGTTGATCATCAGTTAGATTTCATCTTTGAAGTTTTAGTACAAACTCAGTCTTATATTGTTCCTGCAGCATTGGGAATCCATCCCTGTGCCTGTTCCTATAGCATAAGGCCAGTTCATAGTTTGTGTCTCAGTCATAGCTATTATGGTTTCTGTTTTGGTGAAATCATGGTTGAGTTAAGAGAGCTTTGCATTACCTTCCTGTAGTGTAGATAGAATTCTTTCCCAAGTATTTATTTTTGTTAAGTTGTGACCGAAACTAGTTCTTAGTGCATATATTGTGCTGCTCCATTCAAAGTATACATTCCTTGGTTTGACAAGTAAATGAACGTCCATAAAGAGATATTAGTCACCTACTAGAATGTCCAATTCCCAGGATAGGTTTTACTGTGATTTTCATATCCCTTTTGTGGGTGCGACCAATGTGTACTAATGATTTTATGTAGGTGGATGACTTATGATGTGATTATGAAAATATGTCATGGGATATTTGATATGTTTTATGAAAAATGTTGTTTGGAAAATGATATAAAAATGCATGTATGGAGTGTTTGTTTTTAGATTTTCAAATGCAAGTAAATAATTATAATATGATGGAAAATGAATGTTGTGTTTATGATATGCATTATGAATTTGTAATATGAATTGATATGAAAATGATAGGATGATTAACGAGATGAGATGAATGTAATGTGACAAATGATATGAAATGAGATGATTAATAATAATGTGATGTATGACAAGATGATAAATGATATGTGATGAAATGTAATGTTTTGTAATGATGATTAAGTGAAATGATAAAATGAAATGCAATGATAATGACATGTATGAAAATGATAAGTGATATGAAATGAAATGTATGATAATGAAAATGATGAATGATAAGTGAAATGAAATGATATGTGTGATAATGAAAATGATGAATGATAAGTGAAATGAAATTGATATGTGTGATAATGAAAATGATGAATGATAAGTGAAATGAAATTGATATGTGCGATAATGAAAATGATGAATGAAATGATAAGTAATAATGAAATGATATAATAAACGAAATGAAAAGTGATAATGAAATGATAAGTGATATTGAAATGAATGATAATGAAATGATAAAGTGATAATGAAATGATAAGAATTGAATTATGAAAATGATAAAATGATATGACCTAGATGAAATGAAGATGGAAGGTGACAAATATTCAAATGTCCTCCAAAAATAGTCCAAAGAGACATGGCAGCCATTGATATTTTTGGTTAGCCCTTTCAAAAACTCTGATGCAAATACATTATGCAGATATATATACACCAATCTAAAATGAAATGCAACTAAATGAAATGAACCATTTGTTGAGCCTTTTGTTAGCTTTCTTGAATCATCATACATCATTTTAAAATGGTGGAAGTATGTACAAGCATCAGAGGAGAAATTAGCACCAATGATGACCTGAGTACAACTTTCATGATTTTTGATATAGCAAGCAAACACAAGCATCAAGGTATAATTCAACCAAGATGACCTGAGCATTTCTTGCATAAACAGATAAAGACTAACCACTTTCTGTTGCAAATGTGGAACTGTCGTCAATGATAAGCTTTTGAAATCATGTGTCATGACATATTGGCAATCAGATGGATAGTTAACCTCAAGACAACAGACAAAGAAAAGTCATTCTCTTTCCTCGCCACTCTAGTTCGGTACATCATCGAGTGTGCTTTAGAGAGATAATATCGAATATGAAACAATGATTGTTCAAAATATAATACTGCTATTCCAAATATTATTCAGATTTTAGATCATCTCGATATGAGTAATGATATGGTATTTGCTTGAAAACTATTGTGATATGGATCAATGATTGGATAGCTATTCATAAGATTCAATTTGGTTGTTTGTTCGCATGATTGGATTCGATGTCATTGTCTAGTTGTTTCGGTAAAACCTAAAAGTTGGTAGCCCCCAGTATTGACACAACTTGTTGAAATGAATATGTACAATAATCAAGCCATGGTGAGACGTTATCATTCGAGGCAAAATGATGACAACATGATGCTGATATGGCCCTAAGATGATGAAAAGATCTATGAAATGAAAGTTGGGAAGCCAAGTGCAGAACCTAAACTAATTGATGGAGAGCTAAAAAATAGCGTCTATTTGTAGATTTTCACTATTTTTTTTATTGCATTTTTCCTTGTCAATAGACTACCTATAGCCAGGTTTTAAGCCTATGACTTCTTCTTCTTTTTTTAAGACTTTTTCTGATTTTTGTATTGTTTTCAGGACCTTTTTTGTTATTTTTGTATTTCTTCAGGACATTTTTTGCTATTTTTGTATTTCTTCAGGACCTTTTATGCTATTTTTGTATTTCTTCAGGACCTTTTCTACTATTTTTGTATTTCTTCAGGACTTTTTCTACTACTTTTGTATTTTTTTAGGACCTTTTCTACTATTTTTGTATTTTTTCAAGACATTTATGGATGATGATAGCTGAATTAAACATAATATTTTTTCAAGTGCATGATGTTGATGGGTTCTTCAAACAGGTCCCCTTCTAGTGTTGATAGTTTGTAGGCTCCAAAACTGTAGATTGTGATAACCACATAAGGACCTAGCCAATTTGGTTCAAACTTTTCTTTCTTTTCTTTGTCTTGCTAATTTTGTGGGTTTTCTTTCAAAACCAGATTACCCACCTGAAAGGTGTGTGGCTTTTCTTTGTGATTATAGCTACGAGACATCATCTGTTGGTATGCTTTCAAATGGTCAGCTGCTCTTTGTTTCTTTTCATCTAGGAGTTCTAGTTCTTGGAGTTGGAACACTCTGTATTCATCATCTATTGTGAGACCTTTTAGTGAGACTCTAAGTGAGGGAATCTCAGCTTCTAGAGGAAGTATAGCCTCTGCTCCATAAACAAGAGCAAATGGTGTTTCTCTTGTTTGCGTGCAGACACTAGTTCTGTAGGCCCATAAGGCGGGATTGAGTTGAACATGCCAATCTTTCCCTAAATCATTCACAATCTTCTTTAAAAAATTTAGTATAGTCTTATTTGTGGCTTCTACTTGGCCATTCCCTTGTGGATAATAAGGTGTTGAATATCTGTGTTGAATATGAAATCACTCACAAAGTTCATCAACATCTTGATTCTTGAAAGGTCATCCATTATCTGTAATAATGGAGTTGGGAATGCCATACTGACAAATAATATAGTTGAGTATGAATGATGATATCTATTTTCTAGTAACTTTATTAAGAGGTACTGCCTCATTCCACTTGGTAAAATACTCTGTGGCCATGATGATGAACTTATGCCCATTCAATGATGAGGGATGAATCTTTCCTACTAGATATAAGCCCCATTGGGAGAATGGCCAAGTTGGTGTAAATGGTTGAAGTTACTGTGCAAGAGCGTGAATTAGATTCCCATGAATCTGGCATTTTGAGCACATTTTCACATAAGTGAATGATTCCCTCTCCATTGTAGGCCAGTAGTAACCCATTATAATCAATTTCTTGGATAAAGTCAGTCCACTCGAATGAGTACTGCAAATGCCGCCATGAACTTCTTATAAAGCCTTGTCAGATTCATCATGTTCAATACATCAAATAAAAGTACCATCAAGACCATGGCGATAAAGGGTGTCAGTGATAAGAGTGTAGCGAGAGGATTGGCGGATAAAATTTCACTTTTGGTTATAGGATAAATCAATTGGTAAAATGTCATCTTTTAGGTAGGCATAAATCTTGCCATACCAAGGTGAATCAGATCCCACCAAGTGGCAAATGATTTGGATTTCAGGTGTGTCATAGGTAGGTGCAAATGATTGTTCAACTAGAAATTCATAGCGAGCCTGATTTTATGGGAGTTGTAACAATGATGCGATCATAGCCATGGCATCGTCTGCTTTGTTATCAAGCCTTGGAATTTATGTGAATTTGATGTCCACAAAGTACTTCTTGAAGTCGTCAACCATATTTTTATATGGCAATAGTTTGTCATCTTTGGTCTGATAATTGTCATTGATCTAATTAATGACTAACTGTGAATCGCCATATACTTGTAATTTTGTAATCCTCCATTCCAATGCTATTTTGAGTCCAGTGATTAATGCTTCATATTCAGCTATATTGTTAGTGCACGAAAACATCATCCTATATGATCAAGGAATGGTGCGTCCTTGGGGAGTGACGAAGAGTATGTCTGCCCCCAATCCATGTTGAGTAAAAGAACCATCAAAATATAAGGACCATGGTTGTTTGGATTCTATAGTAAAGACATCAACATCTAGAAATTCAATGTGCAAGGGATGATCTACTTGTAGTGGTGCTTTAGCTAGTTGATCAGTGATAACTTGTCCTTTTATTGCCTTACGATCAACATAATGGATATCAAACTCACTCAGACTCATTACCCATTTTTCTAACCTTCCTGTCAATGATGCATTGCTTAATAGATACTTGAGTGGATCAATCTTTGAAACAAGATTGATTGTAAGAGTTAACATGTAGTGTCAAAATTTATGTGAAGTAAAGACCACTGCTAGGTAAGCCTTCTCAATGGAAGTGTATTTGAGTTCATGCCTTGTCAATGTGCGGCTGATATAATAGATTGCACATTCCTTTCTTGTAGAGTCTTCTTGTGCTAGCAATGCACCCAAGGATATCTCTGTTGCGGCAATATACAAGATCAATGGTTTGTATGGATTTGGTGGTACTAGAACTGGTGGAGTCATTAAGTATTGTTTGATTTGTTGAAAATCCAATTCACACTTGTCATCCCACTTGAAAGGAATGTTCTTATTCTATAGATGTGTGAAAGGTAGACTTTTGTCGGCCAGTTGTGCAATGAACCTTTGTATAGATTGAAGTCATCCTTGCAATGATCTCAATTGACTGATGTTCCTTAAGGGAGGAATTTCCATGATTGCCTGTACTTTGGCAGGATCTACTTCAATTCCTTTTCCTAATACTATGTATCCTAAGAGTTTTCCAGATGTGACCCTAAAGACACATTTCTTGGGATTTAGGCGAACTTTGAATTTCTCCAATCTTGTAAATATTTTGAACAATATTTCCAGATGTCCTTCTCTGGTGTATGACTTTGCCAATATGTCATCTACATAATCTTCCATGAATGTGTGCATCATGTCATGAAATATTGTACTCATGGCTCTTTGGTAAGTAGCCCTAGCATTCTTTAGACCAAAAGGCATGATGTTCCAACAATAAGTTCCCCACGGACATGTGAAAGTTGTTTTCTCCTGGTCTTTAGGTGCAATCTTGATTTGGTTGTAACCAAAAAAACCATCCATTAATGAATACATGTGGCATGGCTAGCTATCAGATCAACTATAGTGTTGATGTGTGGAAGTGGGAAGTCATCCTTAGGACATGCTTTATTAAGATCCCTAAAATCTATGCACACCCTGACACTTTTATCTGGCTTGGAAACAGGGACAATGTTAGAGATCCATTATGTGTAGTTGATTGGTCTTATGAATCCCACATCAAGGAGTTTTCTTAGTTCTTCCTTAACTAATAATGTAACATGGGGGTGCATCTTTCTGAGTTTTTGTTTCAAAGGCTTAACCCCTAGTTTGATAGACAAGTGATGCATGATAAGATCAGGATCAAGACCTGGCATGTCCACATAAGACCAAGCAAAGTTGACTTGATTTTCTCTTAGAAATTCCATGAACTTTGGTATTTCTTTCTTTGTCATTGATGCAGCTAACTGTAAAATCCTTGGTTTGTTTGAAGTTTCAAGATTGACATCATTTGTAGGCTCAATCAAGATAGGTGATCGCTCATGGTAGTGCTTCGGGAGAGTGTCAAGATTCCCATCATCTAGTGCCTTAAAACAATTTTCACCATCTGATACGCTCTTTATTTTATCTTTTGTTTGATCTAATACTGCCAGATTCTGGTTTTCACCATTAGATCTTTCTTTTTGAATTTTTATTTTGTAGCTAGGAGACTTGACACTCTCCTGATTAAAGACTCTATGCTAAAAAATACTGGTGGAACAATTATTTGTGTCATCTGCGGAAAGGATTGGGGCAAACTAGTGTATTACATCAACCTTGACCTTTAGTTAGAATTGGGGCAAACTAGTGTATTACATCAACCTCTTTGTCCCTCTAGAACTCATCATTGTAAATGGTGTCCCATTCATATTCAACAGAGTCTGTGTTAGAGTGATTATCCATGTAATTCTGAATTGTTTCCAAACATGCTTCTTTTGAATCTAAACCTTCTTGTAATGTGAAGACAGTGCCATGCAAGTGTTTAGATGTTCCTTCTTTTGAGTTAGCATCATAGCCTAGTCTAGTTTTCTCTTTCCTAGCAAGTACTCGAAGGTGAATAGGCTCAACTACTCCTTTTATTTTTCTGATAGCACCCTTATCATAGCCCATCTTCTGCATGATTGAGTACACTTTTCCATATATATCTATTGGTAATTTGACATTAAAAACTGCTTCATCTTCATCTTTATAGAGCTAGTTTAGAATTTCTCTATCCTCAGGATCTTCCATTAGGAAATTTTCTTTGATGAATCATCCATTAAACTTTGTGCTTGGCTCTGTTGGTGGTTGCGTTGATATTGATGTTGCTGATATTTGATGTTGTGTGATAGAAGGTTGTCCATGTGATCGAGGTGATGTAGGTAAATTATCCAAACAGAGAGACTATTCCCCAACTCCATGGTCTTTGAATTTCAATTTTTTGTCAAAACTATTTGTTAACTGACTGATTTGTGTATCAATCTTGAGAGAAGTACTAGCACAAGCTTCTTGATTGTTAGAAACCAAAGTATCTTGACTAGCTTTGATGTTGGCACAAGTTTGGACATTTTATTTATTAGCTGGTATCGTGATTTCCTACCCATCATAAGGAAACTTAAGACATTGATGATAGGTGGATGGGACAGCTTGCATTTTGTGGATCCAAGGATGACCCAACAAGATGTTGTATGCAAGATCACAGTCTAATACTTGATAGAAATTATTTTTGATAACAGGTCCCACTCTAATTGGTAGCATGATTAAACCCTTGGATGCTCTTTCCTCATCATCATAGGCTTTAATAGTAATATTTCTTCTGGGATCAATGGAATCCTCAAAAAATCTCAAAGCTTGAACTAACTTCATTGCACATATGTTCAAACTAGCACCTCCATCTATTAGAACCCGTCTGACACGAAACTTGTGAACCATGACTTCTAGGTATAATTATGAATTGTTAGGATGAGTTATGGAAACACCATCTTTTTCAGAAAATGAAAGGAATGTGGGTGAGGACAAGTGTCCTACCATGGCTTGAAATTGATCCACATCCAGATTAGTGGATACATTTGTTTCAACAAGGGCCTTTTCTAGAATTTCCTTGTGTGCTGGGGAATTTTCAAGAGTTCTAGGATGGAAATATGAGCAGGATTTTTTCAAAGTTGATTGACTAAGTCATATTGATGTTGAGGTGGAGGCCTAGTAGATTTTGAAGAGGCACCTTTTAAGACAACTTTAGCTTGTGCCCTGGTCTTTGTGTTGACCTCTCTATATTCCATTTTTTCTTTGACTTTTATAACATTAACCTGCTCATCGTCAGTGTAGATGTGATTAATTATTGGATCATCAATATGATTCACACTTTTTCCTGAAGACTCACCTTTTTTATAGTTGGGTAAAGGGTTGCGAAATGCTTGGTGGTCTTCATTTGATTGTTGATGTCCTTCCATTGTGATGGTGCCATTTTTGACTAAGTCTTGAATGGTATTATTCAACGCCTGATAATTATATGTGCAATGACCTTTACACCAATGATAGTCACAATAGTATGCCTCATTCCATGATGGAGGCTTCACACTGGGTTCATAGTTTCATTGAGGTGGCAAGGTAATGAAATTTTTATCCATCAACTCTTTGAATGTAGATTCCAAAGATTGCCCCAGTGGAGTGTAAGTTCTTCTACTAGAGAAGAACAAAAATCGTTATGGATTCGTATTCGAGGTATTCCCTAAAGAGTTGTTATTGTGATTGTTTCCTCATAATCCTTGATTGTTGGCAGTCCCTTGATTGGGAGTAGAATGTTGATTCACATTGTTTCCTTGATTTGTGACTGAGTTGACATTGTTATAATTGTTGTTGCGAGGAGCACTTGGAGTACTAAGAACAAATGGCTTAGTTGAGACATGATTCGCATCAACAACACCATCATTCACCACGTTCTTGTTGCGAGTCCAAAATTTAGACTTGTCCTGATTGTTATGGTGATTGAATGAGCTAGGATTATCCTTGTCAAGTTTTATTATTCCCCTTTTGACCAAAGCACTTTCAATGGTTATAGCATCTTCAATCAATTTCTCAAAAGAGGGAGGACAATGTGAATTCAAATGATAGCTCATTTCTGAATTCAAGCTATTAATGAAGGTGACCATCTTTTCCTTTCAGGAACATGACATGGATATCTAGAGAAAATTCTTCTCCATCTCTGAAGAAAAGTGATAAAAGGTTCACCAGGTTTTTGCATAACTTTGTAGAGATATATCATTGTAGTTTGGTGTTGGATGTTGTAGGAATATTGTAATATAAATAGATGGATTAATTCCTCAAATTTCTTGACAGGAGGTGTGATTTTTGATAGCCATCCCAAAGAGTGAGCTCCAAGACTCCTAGGAAACAAACACATCAAGTAAGTTTCCTCATGAGTGAACTCTAAAGTCATGTTTCAGAAGTCTCTAACATGATTGATTGGATCCGCTTTCCCATTATAACGATCAAATTTTGGAATTTCGCAATGTTTGGGGAATGGAATCATGTTGAGACTTTGATTGAAAGGATAAGGATTTTCTTCTCATGACTCTGTAATTGTGGAATGGATTTTCTTCTCTGTTATCCATGTCGTACAAGAACTTTAGGTGAGGTTGATCAATTTAGGTGAGGCTGATCAATTTGTACATCCTCTTCCTTAATTTATTCCTCCTATCTTTGTAGTTCATCCATTTCAAGTATAGAGCTACATATATCTCCTATTGTGCTTCTTTGGCTGATCTTCTACAAGTTTTTATCCATCTTGACCTATAGGTTGTTTAGACACAGTCTTAGGAACATATTTAATAGTCTTCTCTCTTTTGAGGGCTTATCATTAATATTAAGTTACTAAAATATCAACACTATTGCTAAAACATAGCAGACACAACAAATCATAAAAACAAGACTATTCTTGTACATTTTAGGAACTTCACTGTTGTGCAGCTCTTGTTTGAAGTGACTCCAATCGAATGTCCATGATATTTCATCACACATTCTATTCCAAATATTCTTGGATTTCCTCTAAGATCCCATCAAAATTTATCTTGCACCACCCTATAATTTGAGGATTACACTTACAATTTTTCTATAAAATTGAGGACCAACCTAGCTAACCTCATAAATAAAGGTGAAAATATTATTTTTAATTTAAATTTTACTTTAATTTTTAAAATATCCATTTTACAAATTTATCTTTTAAAGATATAAATAACACTATTATAAAACCACTTAACTCAACAACTCAATATTTAAACCCTTAGAAAACAAAACAATTGATGCATAATGTTAAATCGCTATTATATCCAACCACATCTTATTATATCCTATCCTAAACCATTAATTAAATTTATATTTATTATTTATTTAACTAATTTTATCTTTTTCCCTAATTTTATCTTAACTTTTAATTAAATAATTATTTAATATTTACTTGATTAATTTACCCTTATCATATTAACCAAATAAATATTTATTATTTAATTAATTAATTTCACATTCACCTTTATCCTTGTCTATTTAATCTTAGCCCTTAAACTTGTTCACATGGATCACAATCTAATATTTCCATCATGTACAAGTGTCCCTTTCAGATCTCTTTATCTTATCCATTCACATATTTCCAAAAGTCAAATTAACTTTTCATCTCATCCATTCATTTTACATCACACCTCTTAATCCTATCCATCTTATCCCTCATGTGACACTTGTTAAAAGACTACATGTTTAAGCTTAACCCTAATTCTCAATCAATCTTGACCATCCATCATCAATGTATCCTAGCCTTTAAATTTGGCTCTTGAGAATTCTATAACTAATAATTGAAAGTCAAGGAGAAGCCGAAATTAGAGTTTTTATCAGCTGAGACTTAAAGTTATCATGGAGGCTGGCCCGATTAGATTTCATCTGTGATCAAATAGGCAATTGAATCCATTTGCCCAAGAATTCTATTCAGCTGTATACCCAATTCTTCCCTCTTACCCATGTCAAGGACACAGAGAAAAGGATGCCACTCAATAGAGAGAGAAAATGTATTACTCTTATGTTTTATTTTCATGCTTTCTTTTAATTAATGTATTTAATTTCTCCCAGATCCTAAGTTTTTCTTACATATTTTTCTAATTGACAATAAAATTTTTTCTTTACTACATTCGTCAAGTCTCAAATAGATCTAGCAGCAATACCAGATTACATAGTATCGGTAACGATGATAGAATACCTAATATTTTTGGGGATGTTTGATTTGAAAAATCTTCAAACAAAATATAGATCGGCATTCATCTAGCCATCACATTCATCTAGCAGTACTCTTATTTTCATTCTAGATCTACACAACTAAATTTTATTTTAGTACCAGAGGTTGCCCTAAAAGGATGTCAATCTCCAGATTCTAGCGCACAAGTAACCCTGAGAATTGCTTGGAAAACTCTGTAGAGAGCTATAGCTAGGCCACATATGGAAATATCTTAGATGTGTTTCTGAGTTTGAATGCATAGCTCTTTTTAAACTATGTCATGGTAAAAGTGACTGGATATCAAATGAAGCAACTATTATAAACAGAGAAGACAAGAGTTTATGTGAGAAGCCCTCATCTATTCTGATGAAGAGTCGTCAGCCAGAAAAATCTAAGGGAAAAATGAAAGTTAATCAAAAATATTCCAAATGGATACAGGTATTTCAACTATTCATTTTACTTTTTTAAGGCCAAGTTATTTCAATTTAATCAATTTGAAATTTTTTCTCACAGACAAATTTTATGTTCATAAATTAAATTTTTAAGATGTACTCTGCCATATATATAAGCTAACATGATTCTGTTATATATTTTTTTTAATCAACACAGACTTCTCTAAATTTTAAACAGTCACTGCAAGAGATGAAATGAAAGAAACAAAGATTGAAGATGAACTAATCTCAGCGTTTGACTTTGTTTAACTGCCCATAGATTTTAAGTACGATAATGAATTTTTCTCAATGTACTGCTGTCGTTAATTCTAAATCTTTTACGAACTCCTTTAATCAAATGGTGAGATACTACTCTTACTGGTCTCTTAATCTTTTAAACATTTTAGAAAAAAACTACAACTACTATGAAAGAATTAGCGATCTCCCTTATGTTCATTGGCTACGGTCTTTAAAAACAAATGTCTTTTCAAATAAATAAGATCGATCCCTTTGTCGGACTAGGCGGATTCGTTCAAGGGCCTCACAAATTACAACCACTTCTCTGCAACTGTAGAATCATGTCTAATTTAGACGCTGACATAGACTGACCATTGAAATTGTTGAAGTATCTTGAAGTAGCTTTAGCTAATGTAAAATTAACGAAGGCGTACCTAAGGTTAGCCTTTTTCTCCACACAAGAAGAAAAATAGTTCAACATACATTGAAACCTAATAAAATTAATGATAGAAGTACATTGAGAGAAGTTGATTATTATACTTAAAGTCTATGGGAAGGTAAACAAAGTCATATGCCGAGATTGGTTCTTCTGCATCTGAGCTGTTTTTCGTTACATCTTTTGCACTGATTATCTAAAATTCGGAGAGGATTGTCTTGACTGACATATAGAGTAAAATCGTGTTAGCTTATTTGGCAAAGTAGATCTTACTGAATATAAAATTTGTCTATGAAGAACTTTTCGAAGTTGATTAAATTGAAATAACTTGGTCTAAGCCATAAAATGAATAGTTGACATACCTAGAATCTATTCGGAATATTTTTTATCATAGGAGTTGTCCTAGCATGTGACAAGTTTTCCTTGGCTAGTTCCACTTCAAACACAAATCAAGAACTTTCATTTTTCCCTTAAATTCTTCTAGCTAAGACTCTTCATCAGAGTAGATGAGGGCTTCTCACATAAACCCTTGTCTTCTCTGTTTATTGTTAGAATACTTAGTAATTTCTCCCACATGAGGCTGCAATTTTTGCAGTGCAGAGAGTGGTTGAATCAAAGAAATGTACACAAAACAACAAGAATGAATTTACCTCAGGCTGCTTCTTTCACAAAGGGATTAAAATATGCAGATTCAATGTTGTCCCATACTCCTATACTGATTATTTGTTTCCCATTCATAGAGTCATAGAATGAGCAAGAAGATATGCCTTTGAAACGGTTGAAATAGGCTCTGAGAATGACGATGCAAGAATAAGAGAGTAAGTCCTGCATTTTCCAACTGCAGTATATTGTACGAATGCTCACTATGTCTCCCAGGAGAGCTATGCAAAGGGAAGCCCTTTTCTTGTTTACTGGGAAGTTCGGTGGAACCAGCCCGAGTCAACTATTCTCATTGAACATTTTAATCCCTTGGCAAAAGCAGCAGCCTGAAGTAAATTCGTTGCTGCTGTTTTGTGTACATTTCTTGATTCAACCAGCCCTGAAATGTACACAAAACAGCAGCAATGAATTTACGTCAGGCTGCTGCTTTCACCAAGGGATCAAAATGTGTAGTGCAAATAGTTGATTCAGGCTAGTTCCACCTAACTTCCCAACAAACAAGAAAAGGCCTTCCATTTGCACAACTCTCCCTCAGAGACACTGGGCATTCGTACAATATATTGCAGCTAGAAGATGCAGGACATACTCTATTACTCTTGCCTAGCCATTCTTAGAGCCTATTTCAACTGCTTCAAAGGCATATCTTCTTGCTCATTCTTTCACTCTATGGATGGGAAACAAATAATCAGTAAAGGAGTATGCGACAACATTAAATCTACTTGTGTCTTTAATCTCTGTTTGTTGCATCAATTTATGTGTTTTTGTAATTCCTTCATTTATAACAGTTGCTCCATCTGATATCAAGCTACCTTTTACCATCGATGCTAGCAATCACTCCTCCACTTCCAAAAGCTATTCCTATATTGAACTCTCAAGGTTACTTGTGCACTAGAATCTTGAGATTGACATTCTTTTAGGGATTTTAGTTTTTTGGTAAAGTAGAATAAGGGTTTCTATAAACCTCTGGTACTAAAATAAAATTTAGATGTCTAGATTTAGAATAAAAATGAAAGTACTACTGGATGAGTGTGTTGACTATATTTGTTTTGAAGATTTTCAAAATTAAGCATCTCCAAAATATTGGGTATTCTTATCATTGTTAGGGATACTATTTAATTTGGTTGGTATTACTACTAGATCTATTTGAGATTTAACCAAAACAATACAGATCAATACTTTAATAAAAAGTAAAAACACATAAAAAATACATAAAATCAGTACATTTTCTCTCTTTGTGTTCAATGGCATCATTTTCTCTCTTCTGTTGACATAGGTAAAAGGGAAGAATTAGATATACAGCCAAATAGAATTCCTGAGCAAATGGATTTAATTGCCTATTTTACTAAAGGAGTCTATACAAGGATTATTTGCTTCCCAACATGGTAGAACTGGACACGCTTGAAATATAAGAAAAATATTTTACTTCTGTGTGCATCTTGAAAAGAGCATATGAATGGTAAAATAATAATAAACATAATAAAATATAGTTGTAATTTTGTTAATCTATCAACTAGGCAACATAAAAGGCATTTCTTCAACCCACAAACTGCTTAGGATCCAACAGTAATTTCAACAATCCTTCTCACATGCCATACAAGGTGACAATGTTTGTTCAAAGTAAAAAATGCAACACTAAAGTGCACGTATGTAGGGAAATGGTAAATTTTGAACAACAAAGTTGCTAAGCAACTCAGGCGCATAAGCAGGGAGGTGGGTTTTGAATTTTAAATCATTGTAAGCAGTGTCTCTAGCACATCCTACTATATGTGAAAATAGGGAAGTTGAAACAAAATGTTGCAAATGTTAAGGATTAAGATTGTCTAGAAAATGGTAGAATGTTTCTATAGTCTTCCATAAGTTAGAACATTCCTGGAGCTGTTCTAGAAAAGAACATTCCCAGAGTTGTTGTAAAAAAAAGAAGTTTCCAGATTTTAGAATTATCTAGAAAACTAGAAGTTTCCAGGCATCAAGGAAATTGTAACTATATATATGTGATTGTAGAGAGCTGATGGGTACAACATCCGGATTGTTGTTAGACACAACATTCAGATAGTTGCTAGACACAACATTTTGGATGTATTGAATGCTAGATAAAATATAAATTCTTGAGTGATTCAACTCTGTTTTACCCTATCTTTTCTATGTTCATTATTACTGTTATATTGTTATAGTTTGGGCCTATTTTTCTTACATGGTATCAAAGGTATGTTTTAATTCTAACATGGTATCAGAGCATTTTGGATATATTGAATGCTAGATAAAATATAAATTTCTGAGTGATTCAACTCTGTTTTACCCTATCTTTTCTATGTTCATTATTGTTGTTATATTGTTATAGTTTGGGCCTGTTTTTCTATTACAATAGCTCTTAGAATGTACTTTTCTAGAATAGCTCTAGGAATGTTCTAGCTTATGGAAGACTATAGAAAAATTCTACGATTTTCTAGACAATCTTAATCCTTAACATCGCCCCTTAAGATTGACTAGAATAATACAGAGAAAATTCAAAAAGGGGAACATTTATACTAATAGAAAATACATTAAAGGATATGCACCTTTAGAAGATAAGAATATTTTAAGCTGAAAGTTTGCAAAAAATAAGGTAAACCATTGCAACAAATGAAATTTATTGCTGGAAATGAATACATAACGGTCATACCCGTAATTTTGTTTTCTCTCTTCAACTGATAATTAATTTATGTTTAAAAGGCATATCAGACTGCAATGAGATTCACGCTTGGTTCTATAGTCTAGCAAACTGCACTCATATTGAATGTTTCTAAAGCTTGTTCAATGAATCAATTCACTGTATATATCCTCGGTCATTATAGGCATATCTTTTGAAGCTCAATTGCCTGTCTTGTTTGCCATTATCTCAGAGCTTTTTGGGTTCAAGCATTATGCTACTCTTTACAATTTTGGAGCAGCTTCCAGTCGAATGGAATCCTATATTCTCTTTGTAACAGTGGGTTGACATCTATACGACAAAGAGGCCAGAAAATAGCTGCATAATTTTCAATTTCCATCAATTTCCAGAAGTCTATTACAGGCAGCTCATGCACCGGCACCTTCTCAGAGTAAACTCACCTATATCAGACATGAATGTTTTCGCCTGAGTTTTATCATAATGACTGTGGACTCATTAGTGGGGTCTCTTGTTTCTAACATTCTTCTAGTAAGGCCAAGGAAGTTCTATAGCAGCAACATTTATGCGAAGATTCGAGTTGCCGAATCCCCCGACCACCTTCGCCTCTAGAGCAGCATTACGTGGAATTCACACAGGTGCCTCATTTTGTCCCTCCTAACATTCACCTCTGACAATCTGCAACAGTCTCAAAATTTACGTGGTATATTGCCTAGAAATGCCTGCAGAGCCTCTAACAATCTGCAGAGCATCAATCAGAGGACGCTAATAAAAATTATTGAATATTTGAATTAATAAACGTGCATCTTCACTGAGCCAACTACCAAACATTGCATAAATCTTTTAAAATAACTGCATTCTAATTGACCATCATAGCATACATTAATCAGTGTTTATTGTTTGAAGCTTTGTAAGAATTAACTAGCACTTGCATTTAAAAGAGGTTTAAGGATTATACTGATAAAAAAATTATATGTATACTAATATATTAGAGAGTATGTATTTGTGCATGGTGGGGTT
This sequence comes from Sequoia sempervirens, assembly GCA_007258455.2. NCBI lineage: Eukaryota > Viridiplantae > Streptophyta > Pinopsida > Cupressales > Cupressaceae > Sequoia > Sequoia sempervirens. The sequence continues at coordinate 17,237,364 of VDFB02072274.1, read as the reverse complement.
GCATGTGATTGGATTAAATAATTAATATCTTAAATAATAAAATGATATAAATTCAGATAAATTTACATTTTTTCCTTAAAGAAATTAAGTATTATTGTCACATCCTATGTCCAGTGACCTCCATGCTTGACGATACAATTGAAAAAGAAATTTAAAATAAAATAATAAAGAATTGAAAGTACAGGGATGGTTGGGGAGACAACCATTTAAGAAATTTGGCAAAATTCATATCAATCAACGACCCAATACCTAAAGGAGGCGACCTGAATTAAGATAGCATGGCATGGATTAATCAAAATGAGTGTTTGTGCCATTAACAAGCATGACACCCTTCTCCATGCATGGTGGAATTTGTGCAGGTTACGTGGGAAAAGAGGTTCGTGGAAGTCTTAAAACCTTCGCAACCCCTTCATTTTGGACATGCGTTATTTTGGATAGGAAGTGTAGGCCTGTGGAGGGGAGAGTAGAAGCAAGGGACGTAGGAAAGAAATGGTGTGGAGGTATGGAGGCATGGGAATTTGGTAGAGGGGGGAACAAAGTCCCTCAAGGAAATGCATTTACATGGAATACTATGACCGTAGTATATGCACCAAATCGATTTGTTGAAAAGGCTTTAGAAACTTCCAAGAAAAAGTAAGTGGCGGGTGTGAAGCAAAACCAAACAATTGCTGCCCACATCAGCCCTGCTTATCCTACAATGAGAGTTTGGAACAAGGTATAGATATCCAATAAAGTATAAAGGATAGAGGGATTTCTGATAAAACAGGAAGAGGGAAAGAGTTGATTAGAACATTTTTCAGTGATGGAGGAACCAATGTTTCTATTAAGAGCCTTTTAAAGAGCAATACTTGCTCTTTCAGATTCCATGGGAGAAAAGGTAGGAAACTATATGTTGATGAAGGCCATTTCAGGCGCAACTATCAAGATCAAGGATCTAGGACAAATTTGTTCATTGAAGATGTCTCAAAATTGTGGGTTCACAACACCAAGATTTGGTGCCACTAGGTAAGATGCTAAAGCCATGCTGTTGTTATGGGCTATGTGAAATTAGAAGTTTAAATACGTGGGTTCCATTATTGCTACTTGACCTTTGGATTCTAAGCATTTTGCACAAAATGACTATTATTCTTTGTGATTCCTAGACTTCGTGATTCCTTGAAAGGGTTTCCTAGACTTTGTGATTCCTTGAAATGAAAATAAAAATTTATTCTTATCTTAATATAACCGAATGAAAGGTCAATGTTCCTATAAGTTCGAGATGTAAAATAGAGATGAATTCTCAGGGATGCTTTGAATGCTAGTTAACACAACACACGAAGAAAGAGAAACTAAAGAGTTGGGTAGAGAATCTCATTAGATACATAGTATGGAAGTGGTGGCATGAGAATCATAGAACCATAAGTCCCAATTGGATAGATTCAATTCTGGCAATGTTAGTAGTTATTTGTATGAAATTAGGCATAGGTTATATGAGTAAGATTAGTTAAGATGACTTCTAAGTAAAGGCATAGTCATCATAAAATAATGAGACATTAATGTGTCAATGTTAATTTAAAGATTTATTGGAGAGTAATATAGTATTATATACATAGCACACCATGGTTGGGATTCGAGGTTATTGCTCATGTTTATTTTAGGTTCTCTATTATTAATATAAAAAAGAAGAAAGTGATTGAATGATCATGTATCATTTAAGAACCCTAAATCAAGTTTTGAACTTTAAAACCATGAATATTGATAAACTATCAGGTAAAAATGGTAAATTTATACACCATATCAAGATCATCACATTGGTATAAACTTGATGACCTTGCCTTCATCTTTACTACATCCTTGGTGGTTGAGTTGTGATTGAAGGGTGCCATGTTATAAATGATACCTTCCAGTGCATAGAGGTATGCTTAATTAGAGTAGTAAGCAATCCCAATCCTATAATGTTGTGCTTAAGGGGTGTTGTTCATTCTTGGGAGTTAAACTAAATACAACCTTACATGGATTTGCATGAGAACATAGGTTTTAGATTTGGTGATTATGATTACTATAATGTAACTTTATGTTTATGTATCCACTATGGCACCATCTCTTGGTCTAATGATAAGTATGACTTGTGCAAACAAAGAGAATTTCACGCTACGTAATCAACCTAAGCTCTTGTCATGGAGATGAACTTATAGGATATTTTAGAAATAATTTTTTAACTAACAACTTACTATAGTCAAGGGTTAGTTATTTGAATAACTTTATCTTTGAACTCAAATTCAAACAAGATGGTAAGGAAGTCTAGGTTGATTCTCTAGTGAAAAGAACCCTTTATATTAGGATCCAAGAATAAAATATACCTAATAGAAGATTCGGCATACAATCGCTTAATAAAGTAGGTGATAATGACTTCATTAACAAAACTAAAATCATGCATTCACTAGATTGTTGCATGATTGAATAGATTGAAACTATCATGTATTTCAATGGTTTTGTAGAGGTTAAGAGATAAATACAATTACAATCATATAGTATAACATATCCTTATACCTTATTACTCATTAATAGTTTCATAATTAGTTATAAGTGGCTAGGATGAACTTTTCATATTTTGTGAATTAAGACTTTTAAAAGTAATGAACTTTAACATATAATAAAAGATAATAGTAGAATAATGTTGGATCCATATTGAGGTTTCAAAAGATTACCACATGGTGAGTAGATGTTGAGTATTTCTATCGTTGTCGTTAGAAAATTTATCCTAATTATGATATTTATTCTATTGGGTTATTTTCATAAATGAATGTTTAAGGGGTTTCTTATTGGTATAATATAGCAGTTCAACATATCAACAACCAATATACATGTGATATCTAAGATAGCTAAATTCACATTATATACATGTTCTCACTCTCTAAACCTAAATGGAAACCTATGTTATAAACTATATGGTATTATCATCGAGGTACCAAAGATGGCACGATATACTTGATAGGTGATTGTAAGGGGTTGTGTGATGCTTGCATTGAGTTGGGAATAATGACTACTATATGTTTTAATTTGATATTTTTCATAAATGACTTAAAATGTTGTGACTTGTGGGTATTTGTTCCTTGAGAGACTTTACAATAGAACTACTTGTGACTTTGATCTGTTTGGAAGTTCATACATAGGCAGTCCTTGGGTGAAGGATGTCCCTGTGACCTCAAGTCCAAAAGGGGAGGGTTCAGGGGTACAACTCCAAGGGTTGGGGTTGTTACTAATTGGTTTGGCCTTCTCTCTTTAGTAGGCTTCAGTTTGAGACTGAAATGGGTATGAATAAGTTAAAGAAATATAATAACTTGTATTTAATACATGATGTTCTTTTGAATAGTAAATGAATAATGTAAGGGATTTAAAAAAATTATAATTGATATATATATATGTATGTATGTTGGGTAAAGTCCAGCTTGTGTTGGTTTCTTGTAACTTTTATATGTTTTTGAAAATTGACTACATATCTAGAGGTATCTATGTATAGGTCATTTTTTTGTCTATTGTGATTGTGATTCATGTTATGTATGACCCACCAAAGTGTGAACTTTTGGGATATTTCAGTAGTGATAGACAGTCATTGGACTGTGCCAATGAATGATGTCTGGGTTACTGCTAGGAACTAGATGAAACTCACATGTTTAATGAAGGTGAAGGTTGTTATGGGCTACCCTTGTTATAATACTATTGTAATGGTTGCATAGGTAGGTGTTGTGCCCTTAGCACACATGCCCCATTTGGAACGGGGACCCTCTTTTCTTTCACCTTGTCAGGCCATTTTTGGGGCCACCTCATTTTGCGTGCCCCTCTTTTTTTTTATGTCCCACGTGGTCGATGTTGCTTCAGAGTCCCATCATAAATTGACCATTCCCTTCCCTTTTGGTTTTGCTACGTTCCGGCGCCATGCAGGGTCCCTTTAGCTATTTGGCCCTGAAATGGCCTCGGGCCCTTCCGGGCCCGGGAGTACGGGATTCTCTCTTCGAGTTTCCCCTCTGGAAAAGCCGTTTCCTGGCAGCGTTGGTTGAGCATCCTTTCAGACCTCAAGGTCCAACCCGCCACCCTCCATTTAACTTGTGAAATTTTCCAGGAGGTGCTCGGCACTTCGGGTCCCAGACCCCAGAGTTCCTCCTTCAAGGTTCCGTTTGAGTTTCGCCATCTACGACGGCTTACTCCTTGCAGCATCCTGCTCTCTGGGTCCCGACCATCTAGAATTCTGAGTCTGAAATTCTGTGATGGTCCCACCATCCCTAACGGCAGATCCCTGGTGACCTCCCGCCCTCCTAGCCCCGAGTCGCTCCCCGCCACTGCCGATCAACCAACGTGAAATTTCAAAGCAGTCATCACGTCACATCTCCCCGGCCGCCGGGCCCTGGCATTCTCGCCGTCGTCGCCAACCTATTTTCAAATCCAACCACTTTTCTTGTGGCCATACCTACAATAAATGCATGCATTCATGGCGGTTGGGGTATAAAATTCCCAACTCGGCTAGTCATTATCATCTTGCAGGATTGGAGCGAATTGGATAAACTACCATTTGGAGCCCACCACCTTCGACAACATCATGATCATCACCCTCACCATCATTTCGTCGACCGCCAGTGTATCCCACGTCTCGCCACTTAGCGTGTTTGAGGTAGGCCATCCGTCTGCCATTCCTGAGCTTCATTTCATCATTTTGAGATATCTAGATAAATGAACAAATAATTAGGAAGACATAAGTGATAGAGCATAAAATCACGCACCAAACCCATATGTTAGAAAACTGAGAAAACCTTTAGGATGCTCTCCTCACCGATCTGGGACTTGTCATTGCCATGGCTATTCTTCGCGCAGGGCGATTGTCCGCCTCGGGCCCAGGACCCGCCTTTGCCATCTAATTTCAAAACTTTGATCACGTGTCGACGGCGATCCTCCTCTCTAGGTCTGGCTCGTCGGGCTTCCTTCCTCGGAGTTCCACTTGCATTCCGCCATTTGAAACTACAAAATCCTCCCTGCTTCCCAGCTACCAGACCCCAACCATCCCCTCACCGAAGAACTTCAAAAATTGAACATTCATCCTTTGGGCCCCAGACCTCGGAGTTCCTCCTCTGGGGCTCCGCTTGCATTTCACCATCCGCGACGGTGAACATCCTACGGCGTCCCAACCCCCAGGCTCTGCCTCGGCTTGCGCTGTTGACCTCTGGCGATAAATTTGTCATGTCGTTGATGCCCTTGGGCCTCGGTGTCTGGACTTCCATTCTCAGAAGTCTGCGTTTCACTCGCCGTTGCTGACAGTGAACCCCGTCCGGCATCCCAACCTTCGGGCTCCGAGCGTCGGGTTTCTTTGGTCCCTTTTCCGCCGCCCTCACGGTGATGTCCTTCCATCCCTGTGGCGCCTGGGTTCCTCCCTTCCATCTACTGCCGAGGCGTAAGTCCAGGTTTGACGGCGGAGCCTTCTCCCGGGCCTGACCCTGCTCCTCGCCGTTCGGACGTCCGTCCAACCGTCAGACCCCGGACCTCCATTTTCCATGAAATCTCGATGAAAATCTGAACGACCTTCTCCGCACCGGGCCCCACAGCCCAGAACTCCTATCATCCGTCACCGTTACTAGAGAGAAAATGCTGACTGCCATCCCAGCTCCCGCGCTCCACCCTGTTGATTACCGTGCAATGAATAACAAAAAGGCATCTTGTTGGGCTTCCCCTATTGGACTTCCCCTCTTGAACTTCCATCAGGTGTTTTCCGTCTCAAACAGCGAAGGTCGCTCACCATCGTGATGTCACCGGCCCAAGCCCTTAGAAGCAAAATGACTTAGCATCGACCGCCTTTTGGCCCTCCGGACCTCGAGCCCTAGACTTCCCTCCTTGGATTTCCATCAGCTGTCTACCTCTCCAAACTGCCATCTACCAACAGCTTTCTGGCTTGAGACCTCCGAGCCCCCTTAAATCGATCCTAACGATCCCAAATTTGGAATCTAACTTTGACCCACACGCTGATTTTTGGTCCTCTTCATCATAAACTTCTTAACATATTAAAATTTTCTCAAAGAAGGTCTTCGGGAGCTTTCCGCTACGTTTTCTCTTCTAGACAGCATTCCTACTAGGGAAGTCCAGCCCTCTGGGCCCGGATTGCCCAAATACCCTAAAACAAAGATCAATAATGTCTAGAGATAAAATCCATGATATGCTTGATTGATTATTTGAAGTAGATGTTTTTTTCAAGATATGGACTAACATAATTCTTTTGATGATCTATTATGTTGACTTTTCCCTTGCTTGTAGAATATATGGAATTGGGTGCAGGAACTTTAGGGGAATCCGCCGAGAAAGATAAGGGTAAAAAGTCAGGAAGGACCCCTCGGGGAAAGGAACACAAAGATCAAATGAAGTATCAATTCCAAAGCGAGCCGCTCCACTCAAAGGTCACAATGAACTAGAAGGAAATTACAGATGCCAATATTGGCCAGGTGGATATAGATGAATTCACGTAGAGGGTCAGGGTCAACCCAACAACAAAGAACACCAGATTGATATGGCAGAGTGGAATAGCCAAGGCTGCCAATTTCCCTCCATCTCTCGTGGCACCCAAATTAGTCATGGCTTGCCCAGAAGCCTATCAGACAGATACTAGAACAATTGTGGATAAGGAGGGAAACATCCTCACAGACATGTCACCAGAAGGGATCACCAAGACATTCCACATTTCCACGTTCCAATAGATGGAGGTCCCCACATTAGAAGAATGCTAGGCGGCATGGGATGCTAATCCAATAGGGTGCAAGAAGTCAATAAATCTGTATTGGCTTAAGGAAAAACGGGGCAGCGCTGTGAAGGTTCCCCAGGAACTCTTCCATAGTGATGTCCACAAGGATTACCATGACCTGGTAACCATGTTGAGCAGGGTCATGGGTCTTCCAACTGCCGCCTACTTCTAGGAGTGGATGGCATACTATATTGAGCAGATCCTACGGGGAAACGAGGACGTCACGACAAAGGTCTCATTTTATTGGGGAGGAATTATAAGCAACTACTTCCATGAGTAGTCTGTTAACGTGAGAAAGAGCTCCAAATTCTACATGACCTCCTACCTAGTATACTCCCTGGCAGATGAATGGCAGTACAGCAGGTTGTTTGTGGCACTCGATCAGGGGTAGAAGCACGGACTTAAACCATTTGATAAATATCTGTAGCTCTAGTACTGCAATTTCAAAAGGGATTACTATAGGGTTAACGATGCCTTCATCGGCCACATCATCAGGTTAATTGTTGGGGACTTCGAGAGGAGAGTCTCCTATAGTGTCAGAGCACTTCTAAAGCAATATGCCTTCCTCTTCATCCAGTACCTGAAATTCACATACATCTGGGCCCAGGGCTTCTCTAAAAGGCCGAATAGATTGCCTCAGTACCCAAATGATAGAATCATCCTCCTGGAGTTTTCTCAACAGCTCCAACATATCTAGGCAATCTTTAGCAACAAGCACATAGCGGGGATCTCCTACCCCATGACCCTTGGCCAGGGCATGTATCGACTGTGATGTCACAATGTGCTGGTAACTCTGAGAAGGAGCTAAAGGAGTACCATTTTGACTGGTACACATGGCCACATCAAGAAAGCACTAGGGCCAGCATATGCCCATCAATATCACATTAAGGATTTCTGGACTGACTGCCAGGATGACAAAGAGGTGCGCGCAAGGCACTACATGCGCATGACTGTGCAATTCTTGAGAAGAGTGCAACCATTTCTGGTACTGGACCAAGTCGAGGAGGACGAGTCCATAATCATGCACCTGAGGTACCCTGTAGTTGCCAACCTACCAATACCATCAATCGACTAGGATGAATAGGAGGTCGATGACCTGGACACCATAACCCAGCCGATTCTAACTCGTACTAGGGAGTGGATCGATGGGCAGGTGGCACATCTAAAGTGACAAGGAGTAGTCCTAACCTATGAGGGGCTCAAAAGTGAGTCGAGTGCCACGGAGGATGTTGCTGCCACCACGTCGACTGGTAGGACCTCCAAGTCTCCTCCAATCACCAGGTCCCAGAAAAGGAAAGGAACAGAGACTACATAGTCTCCAGATTCCAAGGAAGAAGCGAAGAAAGAAACAGGAGGCTCATCTCCCAAAAGGCTTAAACAAGCAGTGGGTACAATAGAATTGCAGCCTCCCTTGGCTTTTCCTGCTCCTCCTGTTGCACCGCCCACCTCCCTGGCTATGGTCACTACATCTTCGATGGTAGTGGACATTTCTATCCATCTTGCCCCTTCGCCCCTAGCTGAGTCGGTAGTTGTCATAGATTCCTCTTCTGGCATGACCACTCCCCCTTCCTCTACTACCATGTTGCTAATTACATCACTCCTTCTGGCAACAATAACATCGCCTATTCCTGCTGCCACTATGCCCGAGGCTCTTACAAGACACATGCAAAACCTTCCCCCTGAGCTCTCCTAGATCTTGATGAATCCAACTCTCCAAGTAGCCCTCGCCCAAGTCCTCGCGACTGCTCAGCCTTCACAACTACCAACAAGGCCACCAGCTATGGAGGCCACAATGCAAATCTCAAAGGAGTTGGAGGAATGAGAGTAGGAGGCCTCGAAGTCTATCAAGGAGGAGGCTGATGAGTATCATGAGCACCCTAAGTATGAGCACCAAACCATCGACAGGGTGGTCTATGAGGAGGAGACAGGCTTTTCCGAGAGTGGGGATGAGGAGGGTGGCTCGGGTGCTAAGAAAATTATCCAGACATTCGATGAGGACCTTGAGGAGGAAGTGGCATGGTAGCTAAAGGACGTTGGGGCAGAGGCAGAAGAGTCACCACATGGTGAAGAAGGGTAGCCACCAGAAGAGCAACAGACAAGGGACTTAACTGAGGCTGAAGCCCATGTCGTCAAAGGCCCCAAGGCCGAGGCTACCGAGGAGAAGAAAGAAGAAGAAGCAGCAAAAGAAGAAAGTCCCATCCGGCAACCGTCCACCAAGCTGCCTGTCAAATGCCTCGTATTCGTTCATGACTCTGACGAAGAGGAGGAGGATGCTACCAAAGAGAAAAAAGAACCCCAAAAAGAAAAAGAGGCGAAAGTCTTGCCTTTGCCTGAGAAGGGCAAGGGTAGCCGTGATTCACCCAAGGGTAAGTCTACTATGCTCGAATGGTTCAAGAGGCAACTTGAGTAAATGACTCCAGTGCTGAAGGACCCAAGGGCAAGGTTGGAGGCCATCTTGGCTCGATCCCAGATCACAATCATTGACTTGGGGACTGCAACTAAAGAGCAGAAGGTTGAGCACCTTTAGGAGTCGGTAGCCACAGTGGTGCACCTGATAAAGTAGGACAAAATCACTAAGGATGAGCTCAAGACACAGGTTGCAGCATTAACAGATTATATACATCAATGGTCCTCAGTGGATGACCTGCCCACCACCTCCACGGCCTCACCACAGTTGCTTTCCAAAGAGCAGATCGACAAAATGGAGAGAAGGAAGAACTTGGAGAAAACCACCGAGGACTGGTTCCGACAAGTCTCATTTGTCAGGAACATGGGAATCAGCAGGGCTGTGCAGACAGCCAACAAGTTCTTGGACTTAATACAATCTCTAGAGAGCACAAAGAGGCTCTGCACCAATTTCCCCACAACCCACGATTCCACCTTTGCAATGATCGAGGCTATCCTTCAAATGCCTAAGGCCATGTGGGAGGAGAAGCTAGAGTTTAAAAAAGAAGATCACTGGCTAATGGATGTGTGGCGCAGGGACTTTGACAACTAGAAGGAGAGGTTGGAGCAAATTTTGAGTAGAGTGGAACCTGATATTGAGTGGATCAAGGAAATTCAGGGCAGAATGTGCCCAATATCTTAAGCTAATGACGGGCTATGATACCCACTATGCAAATGGATCAAGAGAAGATCAAACCATACTTCCAGGAGAAGATGAAGGACGGGACAGTTGGAGAAATCACAACGGAGTTCCTAAGTTTTTCTGCCCGTGCCTTTGACCAATTGGAGCTATTCAGAGATCAAGGTTTGAAGTATGATGAAGATTGGAAAAGGCTGGAGCAGGAGGACAACCCAACCAAAGACGAAGACCTTCCTGAAGAGTAGCTACAACAAAGGAAACAACAATTTGCTAAATGACGAAAGAGCTACAGTGCCATCAGCTAGAAGACAAAATAGGGAAGGGACAAAAATGTAATTTTTAATTGTGATCTATTTGGGGGTAGGTCAAACCCTATTTTGTAATGAATCTTGGCCACACAATAAGAATGAATCTTGACCATTCATTTTACATTTGGAAAACTATAAATAGGGCACTCCTCTCATTTGCAAAGAGAGAGTTGAGTTGTTGTAAAGACATGCTGCAGAAATTTATAAGAAAAAGGCATTGACTTGGTGTATTTTCTTGGTTTCTTCCATTTTGCTTGATTCAATCTCCAATGTTAGATGTTTGACTTAGATCTTATTGCTGTTTAGTTAGCTATCCTATTTCTTTGGATAAATCTTAGGAATGCTGTTGGGTGATCATGCAAATTCTTGCCATGTTGATTATTTCTTTGTCCATACTTTTTGTTGTTTGCTGATGGTAGATAGCTATGCAAAGTTAGCCTGGACTTGATTTTAAAGTTGCTCCAAAAATTTATCTTTGATTCATGCATGTATGTGGTGGATGAAGGATGAAATATCTGGAGCCCTTAGAAGATAGCACAATTTTCATGATACTGTGAAATCCCTAGTTAAGTGGGATATTGTTTTGAGGAATTGTCCATTACAGGAACTCCATTGTCACTATTCATAGTTAGCTTCAAACTTAGGAACTTTCTCCCTTCCTCGCCTTTTCTTCTTTTTTTAGTAACTAACTTATGCTAAGGTTCATTGCACATTGTAAAGCCAAATCCAACAACAAAATAGAGTCCAAGATCACTATTTAAATCTACAGCCAATGCATGACAGTTTTCCATCCTATGAACTCCATTTTAAGATCCAACTTCCATGCTTTGTATCCATGCTTTGTATTTCTATGTAAGACCACCTTGTGATTCCAACAAATCACATCAAATTACTGAGGTATCTAGAAACTATCATGACTTGACACCCGAGAGACCTTGGGATAGTGTTCTGCAATCCGATTGTGGAAGATTGTCTTTCAAGAGAGGTAGTGCACCTACGCACTGCCTGTGTTGAGAAGTGCATAAAAACACCATCAACAGAACTGGCGCTAGAAGGAGGGCCACGGTGAAGATACCAAGTTAAGGGATAAAGTGAAGCTGGATCGAATCGGATCATTCTCCTTGGAAAGATTTCAGAGAATTCTACGATCAACGCCAAACAAGGGAGAATTTGAAGAATTGCAGTCTCCCACGAGGGAAAAGCGAGCTCAAGGAAGTAGCGTTGCCTCTTGCTCTTCCTCCATTCCATCTACATCTATTTCACCCTCACCTTCATTTGGCTGGCCTTCATCTTCCACCCACCCATCTCAAATTGCATTTGCACCTCCTGTCTCCGGCAGCAGGAGGATTGCTCCTCTCCCAGCCCTTCTAGCCCAAGGCACAGTCCAAGTAGCCATAGCTCAAGTGCGGCCTCAGATTGCTGTGGTGTTGCAAATACAGCCCCAAATCCCTGTTTTCCAATAGCAAGCACCACCTCCACCACCCTCCATGGCTTGGTTAGCACATAACCCTTCACCTATACATTTTGCTGTCTACAATGATATGCCCAAGAATCCAGAGGGCTTTTGCTCGAAGTTCCATCTGCGTGACCTACAGAGAACAGCTAAGGAGCATATCAAAATACTCGAGACAATGATCATCAAAATGCAAGTGGACCACGAGGATGTTGCATGTCACTTTTTTCCACATTCATTGGGGGAAGAGGCCTTTTATTGGTACATTAGTCTGCCGAGGGGATCCATTACCTCGTGGAACCTGAGGAAGAATGTCTTCCTACAGAAATACAAGATCCCCATCAGCCCCTTGGAGCTTTACCAGTAGTTCATGTCTTTCAGGAGGGAAGTTAACGAACCTATTGGCTCTTTCAATGATCGCTTCCATTGGGCTTACACAAGGCTTTAGGACTCGTACCTCCATAATGATGCAGCGGCTCTCCCGGTCTATTATGCGGTGCTGGACAACCTCAAGTCGGCCTTGGTAAAAAGGATGCACCCACCGCTTACTACCCTGGTGACCGCCTATGCGGAGGCTGTTATCGCCAATGCAGACTTGGGACATAATATCTTCGGCCCGCTACCTTATTTGGGGCCGGTAGCTCACCCAATGTAGATTCAGGGGCTTAATCAGGCGTTTTCTCACCACACCCCTCTTATGAACCAAGTGCCTCAATTTCCTATGGTACCACATCCAGGGCAGCCATTGAATTATGTGCCTCTCGCGCCTTCCTATCTGCAGCCCAAGTAGCAGTATAACTATTCTCAGGCTGCTCCATAACAACAGACGTATCCCCAGCAGCCCCAAGCACCATTGTACCTATCGGGACTGGAGTTTCCTCCAACCTATCAGAATCAGCCGACAGCCCCACCCACTTTTCTCCAAAATCTGACGCCATCGCCTAGAAGCGCGACTGAGAAAGACAAGTTAGAGGAACTGACTGAAATGATCAAGAAAATGTCCACAGAGATGACCCACCTAAATAACCTAAATAATCAGTTGCAGGCCTCCCAGCGTTACTTCCAGGCCAATCTCAACTAGGACAACAGAGACAATAGGGACAGTAGGGATAATCAGGAAGTAGGCACTTCTTCTGGGCAAAATTATGATAGGGGGAAAAATTCCAATCAAAATGCCGAAAGGAGACCTTCTCAGAGGCAGAATCGCACATGGAACACTAGGCCCAATAATGGAGGAGTCCCTACACCTTTTGATCAACCGGCAAGCAATGATAAAATGTCCAGCAGTGTATATTTGGCCAAAGCAGCCTTGTCCGGATGGTGTTGAATTCACAAAACCAGTAGACATTCTGAGTTGGATTGTCCCTAGTTCCAGACAGTTGCTGAAATCTTCTAGGTGGAGCTGCAGAATGTAGTCGACAATGCCAGCTACAAGGACATCATCCCATCCGAGCCATATGATTCCTCATGTCTTGTGGTCAATCAAGCACCATTCCTGCAAGGTGACCGCAACGAGCCCGAGGTCGAGCCTACTCCAATCAAGGGTGAGGAAGCGCAAGAGGTAAGTAATGAACAAGTCTTGGCTCAGCTCTTTGATTTAGTAGATAATGGTCTGGTTGATGGAGAAGAAGCATTTGTAGATGAGGTCCACATGTTCCATCAGAGATCGAGTCCCTACTTCCTTGGGAATAGACAAGCAGGTGGGCCCTTTGCAACTTCTACCCCACCAAACAATTTTGCCACCCCACCTGATCCAAATGCCAATAATAACCCTGGGCTCCCTCACATACCTTCCCAATACCTCAACAAGAATGGATCTCAAAACCAATCGCAAAATCAGCCTCAAGGCCAATTCTAAAATTCGTCTAGACAAACGAAGGCCCAACTTCCTAGTTCTGCTATAGGTCGAGCTTTTAGCTCAGAAATTGAGCAAATGGGTGAATATGTAGCAAAAGAGTTCAAGAAGGTAAAAATTAGCTTGTCAGCCTTTGAATTACTCAAGGTCCCTACTGTGAGGCATGCCTTTTTTAGGGTCCTGAATGGGACTCCTTCCTCTAGTACGACACAAGAAACACCAGCTAGGAGGGTTACCTTTGAAGAGTCTAGGAAAGAACTTGAGATATAGGATAATACCGGAAAAATGAAGGATGTTCCTGTAAATCAGTCAGCAAGTAAGCAAATTGAAAAGGAGCCGGAAAGGGCTAATAGGTAGTTTTCTAAGAACCAACAATTTAAGAAAACTAAGGATATAGACAATGAAAAGAACAAAGGTTAGATAGCTCACATGGACACGCCTATGGGCATCTTCCAGGGGAGACTGGAAACTCCCCCTTTCTTGACCACCATTAGGATCTTTACGAAGAACCTAAATAACTGCCTACTCGATTCAAGAGCATCTGCCAATGTCATGCCCTTGGTAGTATGCAAGGCTCTTAGCATCACTCCCATGCCTTCAAAGAGAAAGGTGACCCAACTGGACAAAACAAAGATCAACATCATGGGTGAAATAAACCGTATCCCGATGTAGATTGCCATTGACCCACGGATACAACAGGTCATTGATATTCAAGTGGTTGACATTCCTGATGCATATGGAATCATCTTGGGAAGGGAATTCACCAAGGCACTGAATGGATACACCACCACAGACCTTTCTCACATGTGGCTGCCATGGAAGGGGCTGCCAAATCATATCCGTATCGACTATGAACCCCATATGAAGTACATGATCACGGAATACAATAATCTCAGCGAGGTGTTGTTCGCCGAGACCAATTTAGGGAATTACCACCCTTTTGCCTACCAAAATAAGGTCGAGCTTCAGGAAGAGGGTGTAGACAAAGTGTTACTAGTGTTGTGTAGCCCTTCGACTGACTCTACACGAATGCCCCCAGACACAAAAATGTTGAGGGAAGCCGATGATGAGCCGGAGAAGGATAACGACTGGGGACTACTCAGTGGCTTCCAGGAATTCATGGAGAAATGCACAAGGGATCAACTCAGCCTAGGGGCCCGAATGAATTTACAGGATCTCTTATTGCCGAACTGGTGCAGGGTTCACAATGTTGCACACTCTGAATTTGATTATTGCTTGTGTCAAGCAGTAGTGGTGCATGTTAGAAAATTAGCTACCCCCAAGTAGAAATGCCAAAGGAGACACCAGCAGAGCCACCTGTCAATCAATGCATCAAACTAGAAAATTTCCCTAAGGTCACAAGGCCAACCACCCAGCTAAAAGGGAACAGAAGCTTAATCGGACCCGAAGAAAAAGAATCCTCCACGTGCTGGACACTCCAATTTGATGGATCAAAGTCCAGGCAAGGCACTGGAGCTAAATTCGAACTCATCAGCCCAACAGGTAAGACATTTCTCTCTGCCCACCGATTGTAGTTTTATTGCACCAACAACGTAGCAGAATACGAGGCCTTAGTTCTTGGCCTTCTCATGGCCTTGAAGAAAAATGTAAAAATGCTGCAAGTTTTTGAGGATTCTGAGCTCATAGTTAAGTAGGTCAGGAAGTTGTATTCTTGTCATGACTGGAGACTCACAAACTATAGGAATAGGGTCTGAGATCTCTTAGAGGGTTTAGATGCATTCAATATAAAATTGAACCCTCGTGCTTAGAATCGTATAGCTGACGCCTTGGCTCAGGCAGCCAACACTCTACAACCCATCTCTTTGTCTAGGCTCAAGAAATTCACTATTGAGCTAACGTCCATGCCATCAGTCCCAGATAATGTTACCCACCTACAATTCTTCAATAATGAAAAGCATATCCTTCAATTCATCACAAGTTTCAATGTCTTTGCAACCCAGATAATTGATGAGGCTAATCCATAGGAAGCTGAACAAGACATAAAGGGGGTTATCAACCTCAAAACCAAAAGGCGAGGTGATCACATCTCTGACTTATGCAAAGTATTTTAGAGATGTAGAGAGTTTGGGGTTTCTCTCAACCCCAAGAAGTGCATCTTCAGAGTGACTAAAGGCAGACTGCTCAGGCACATCATTTCATAGCAGGAAATCTCCATAGATCCTGAATGCATCGAGTCCTTACTTAAAATTTAGCCCCCGGGTAGCACGAAAGAATTAAAATCTTTGTTTGGAAAAATCAACTTTGTCCAAAAATTCATCACAGGCTTCACAGAGATTGTTAAACCTCTCAATGCCATGCTCAAACAAGATGCCAAAGTTGAATGGACACTAGATGCCAAACAATCCTTCGAAGAAATCAAACGGGCTATCGTTGAGGCACCTGTGTTAGTTAGCCCAAATTATCTGAAGCCATTCTACATCTACTCATTTGTTTCAGAGCATTCTTGTGCTAGCATGTTGACCCAGAAGGACAATGAAAGAAACGAGCACCCAATCACCTTTATGAGTACTCCCCTCAAGGATGCTAAATTGTGTTATCACAACATTGAAAAGCAGGCATACGCTCTCGTCAGAGGAGTGAAGAAATTTAGACACTATATCCTATGTAATAAGATATTTGCCATTGTCCCTGACCCAGCAGTAAAAACACTGCTCATGTAGAATGAATTGGGAAAACGAAGGGCTAAATGGGTCACCCTGCTCCAGGAGTATGATATGGAGATCCAACCGATGAAACTGGTGAGAGGGCAAGCACTCACCCGCACAATTGCCGAAATAGCAGTAGAAGCTGGACCTGAACTCACTGTGCAGCAGTACCAGCTTGAAGATGTCTCCCTGAGAGAGTGGTACCAGAATGTCGTCTACTATCTGTTGAACCATAAGTGCCCGCACACCTACAAGGAGTCCAAAAGCGGGCCCTGAGATTGAAAAGTAATGGCTACATGCTGTAGGGTTCCATTCTCTACAAGAAGAACCATGAAGGCATTTATTTGAGATGCCTTGACAAGGAAGAAGCAGATTAGGTTTTGAAAGAGTTTCACCACAAATTTAGCACGGGCCATGGTTCGGGTTCTTCTACAACACATCAGATATTGAGAGCAGGGTATTATTGGCCAACTATCTTCAAGCATTCCCATTGCCATGTTCGTTCATGTCACACATGCCAGACCGCTGCCACCAGGGAGAAGAATGTTGCTGTCCCACTGCAGCCTGTGCTAGAGGTAAGGCCGTTTGCGCAATGGGGTCTCGACTTCATCGGTCCGGTAAGCCCTCCATCATCTACAGGACACAGGTACATTCTTACCACTACTGATTACTATACTAGATGGACGAAAGTAATAGTATGTAAGCAATGCATAATTGAAGTAGTTACGAATTTCCTAGAAAGTTTTATTTTAAATCGCTTTGGTTGTTCGTATGCTTTGGTATGTGATAATGGACCTGCATTTGCTTTAATAAAATTTGCTAGTTGGGCGTTTGACTATGGAATAGCCCTTAAATTCTCGTCCAATTACTACCCTCAAGGAATTGGCCTTGCCGAGTCCATGAATAAAAATCTTCTTACCGTGGTCAAGAAGCTGCTAGATAGGAATCCCAAGGACTAGCATATACCCAGCTCTGTTTCGCCCTTTGGGCTGATCACACTCGCCACAAGGCTGCCCTTGGCGATTCTTCGTTCCACCTCATTTATGGTCTAGAGCCTATATTCCCCATGCTTCTAAAGATTCCTACTCTTCAGTTCATCAACGATTTTTATGAGGGAGGAGATAGTAGGGAAGCTCGGTTAGCTGAGCTCTTGCATTTAGAGGAAGTCCAAAACCGTGTAATAGAAAATTTTTCCAAACATCAGGGCGTAGTTAAGAGATGGTTCGACCGCCGAGCCAAGATCAAGGCCTTTAGAATTGCAGATTTGGTCCTGTATTGGGACAAGGCCCATGAAAAGAAAGGGGGACACAACAAATTCGACAAGCTTTGGCTTGGCCCCTTTCAAATAGCTAAAATTTTGGGAGATAATGCCTTCCACCTAAAGACCTTAACTAGTGAGAACGTCCCGTTGCCAGTCAACGAGCAGCACCTAAAGCATTACTTCCAGGCTTGAGCTTCTTTGAGCTCTTCGTTCTAGATACTTGTACATAGGTTAGGGTAGTTTGCTTTCTAGCTTTCTTGCGTTGCTCTTTTGTTTTCTCTCTCCTGACAGTTTTGTTTCAAAATTTGTTTCCCGCTCCTTTGCGGTGGCCATGCTTGCTTGACAAGTGGTTCACTTTGTTGTCTGTTCTTTGTGTTCTTTGGCTAAACATTCACTCTAGATTATCGGTCTTTGAAAGCTCTCCATGAATGATTTCCTTATTTGAACTCTGCTCAGAACTTGACCCTTGGCTTGATCTTCTTGCACACATCTCGAATCTCGCACAAAGAACATAATAATAATTTCTGAAGGACCATACTATGGTTGTTATGGCACCCTAGTGAGTGAAAAATATCAAGTCTGCTCCAGTGACCACTGCAGTCTCAAACCCATTATAGGCTATGCTTACCCGATCAAACTAAATGACAAAAGAGAAGTGAAATATCAAAGCAAAAAGGAACAAAGGAATTTTGGAAAAAAGAAATAAATGACCGTATGGGTGTTCGGATAACTCTACCAGGGCTATGGATGCCTAGCCAGCAGTAGAGCAATATCCGCGAGATTGTAGCGACAACTCTGTCAGGGCTATGGACGCCTGACCGGCAATGAAACAATGTCCAGGTTACTTTTGGTGTTAGATGATTTATGTAGCTCACTCAGTTGACTTGGTAACCCTAGTTACTATCCCTAGGAAAGGAATGAACTCACCACACACACTTCTGAGATGTCCTATAAGCTGACCCAATTAAGGATCTCGTTCTTCCAGATTCATCTTTGGAAGCCACTCCTGGTCTATGAAACCAGAGATTATGGGTCCTAAATGAATATTTATCTCTAGAACGCTCGAGAGCATTCTCCAATGGAGTAACCATTTGTTGTGCCCTTACCACACACACCCCTTTCAGAACGGGGACCCTTTTTTCTTTCGCCTTATCGGGTCATTTTTGGGGCCACCTCATTTTGCATGCCCCTCTTTTTTTCTGATGTCTCGGGTGGTCAATGTTGCTTCAAAGTCCCATCATAAATTGACCTTGCCCTTCCCTTTTGGTTTTGCTGTGTTTCAGCGCCTCGTGGGGTCCCTTTGGCTATTTGGCCCTAAAACGGCCCCGAGCCCTTTCGGGCTCGGGAGTCCGAGATTCCCTCTTCGGGTTTCCCCTCTGGAAATGCCATTTCCTGGTGGCATTGGCCGAGCGTCCTTCCGGACCTCAGGTCCGACTCACCGCCCTCCGTTTAACTTGTGAAATTTTTTGGGAGGCGCCCAGCACTTTGGGTCTCGGACCCCGGAGTTCCTCCTCTAGGGTTTCATTTGAGTTTCGCCATTTGCGATGGCTTACTCCCTGCGGTGTC
This sequence comes from Sequoia sempervirens, assembly GCA_007258455.2. Lineage (NCBI taxonomy): Eukaryota > Viridiplantae > Streptophyta > Pinopsida > Cupressales > Cupressaceae > Sequoia > Sequoia sempervirens. Next base: position 17,218,416 of record VDFB02072274.1, on the reverse strand, counting down.
CCGCTCTCCAGGTCCTGGCTGTCTGGAATTCCATGACAGTCCTGCCATCCTTGACGGTGGATCCCTTGTGGCTTCCCATCCTTTAGGCCCCGAGTCTCTCCCTGCCGCCGCCAATCAACCAACGTGAAATTTCAAAGCGGTCGTCACGTCACGTCTCCCCGGCCGCTGGGCCCTAGCGTTCCCGCCGCTGTCACCGACCTATTTTCAAATCCAACCACTTTTCTTACAGTCGTACTTTCAATAAATGCATGCATTCATGGCAGTTGGGGTATAAAATGCCCAATCCGATCGGTCATTATCATCTTACAAGATTGGAGCGAATTGGATAAACTACCATTTGGAGCCCACCACCTTCGACAACGCCACGATCATCACCCTCTGCATCATTTCGTCAATCGTCGGTGGATCCCATGTCTCATCACTTAGCGTGTTTGAGGTAGGCTATCCGTCTACCATTCCTAAGCTTCGTTTTGTCATTTTGAAATATCTCAATAAATGAACAAATCATTAGGAAGACATAAGTGATAGAGCATAAAATCGCGCGCCAAACCCATATGTTAGAAAACTGAGAAAACCTTTAGGATGCTCTCCTCGCCGATCCAACACTTGTCATTGCAATGGTTGTTCTTCGCGCAGGGCGATTGTCCGCCTTGGGCCTAGGACTCGCCTTCACCATCTGATTTCAAAACTTCGATCAACTACCGACGGCGATCCTCCTCTCAGGGTCTGGCTCGTCGGGCTTCCTTCCTCGGAGTTCTGCTTGCATCCCGCCATTTGAAACTGCAAAATCCTCCCTGCCTCTCGGCTGCCGGACCCTGACCATCCCCTCGCCGAAGAACTTAGAAAATTGAACATTCATCCTTCGGGCCCCTCGGGCCCCAGACCTTGGAGTTCCTCCTCTAGGGTTCTACCTACATTTTGCCGTCTGCGACGGTGAACATCCTACGGTGTCCCGACCCCCGGGCTCTGCCTCCACTTGCACTGTTTACCTCTGGTGATAAAATTGTTACGTCGTTGACACCCTCAGGCCCCGTTGTCCAGACTTCCATTCTCGGAAGTCCTCCTTTCACTCGTCATTGCTGACAGCGAATCCCGTCCACCGTCCCGACCTCCGGGCTCTGAGCGTCGGGTTTCTTTGGTCCCTTTTCTGCTGCCCTCACGGAGATGTCCATCTGTCCCTGCGGCACCTGGGTTTTTCCCTTCCATCTGCTACCAAGGCGTAAGTCAACGTTCGACGACGAAGCCTTCTCCCGGGCCTGACCCTGCTCCTCGCTGTTCGGACGTCCGTCCAACTGCCGGACCCCAGACCTCCGTTCACCATGAAATCTTGATGAAAATCCGAACGACCTTCTCCACACCGGGCCCTGTAGCCCAGAACTCCTATCGTCCATTGCGGTTGCTAGAGAGAAAATGTTGACTGCCATCCCAACTCCCGGGCTCTGCCCTGTCGATCGCCACGCAACGAATAACACAAAGGCATGCTGACGGGCTTCCCCTTTCGGACTTCCCCTCCCTGACTTCCGTCAGGTGTTCGCCATCTCAAATAGCGAAGGTCGCTTGCCATCGTGGTGTCATCGGCCCAAGCCCTTAGAAGCAAAATGACTTAGCATCGGCCACCTTTTGGCCCTCCAGACCCTGGGCCTCGAACTTCTATCCTCGGATTTCCGTCAGCTGTTTGCCTCTCCAAACTATCATCTCACGATAGCTTTCCGGCTTGAGACCTCCGAGCCCCCTTAAATCGATCCTAATGATCCCAAATTTGGAATCTAACTTTGACCCACATGCTGATTTTTGGTCCTCTTCATCATAAACTTCTTAACATATTAAAATTTTACCAAAGAAGGTCTCCAGGAGCTTTGCACTGCGTTTTCCCTTCTAGACAACATTCCTGCCAGGGAAGTCTAGCCCTCTGGGCTCAGATTGCCCAAATGCCCTGAAACAAAAATCAATAACGTTTAGAGATAAAATCCATGATATGCTTGATTGATTATTTGAAGTAGATGTTGTTTTTGAGATATGGACTAACAAGAATGCTTTTGATGATCTATTGTGCTGACTTTTCCCTTTCTTACAGAATATATGGAATCGGGTGCAGGAACTTCAAGGGCATCCGTGGAGAAGCATAAGGGTAAGAAGTTAGGAAGGACCCCTCGAGGAAAGGAAGAAAAAGATCAAATGAAGTATCAATCCCAGGGTGAGCCACTCCACTCAAAGGTCACAACGGACTGGAAGAAAATTACAGACACCAATATTGGCCAGGTGGATATAGATGAATTCACACAGAGGGTCAGGGTCAACCCAACAATAAAGAATGCCAGATTGATAGGACAGAGGGGAATAGCCAAGGCTGCTGGTTTCCCTCCATCTCTCGTGGCACATGAATTAGTCATGGCTTGCTGAGAAGCCTATTAGATAGATACCAAAACAATTGTGGATAAGGAGGGAAACATCCTCGTAGACATGTCACCAGAAGGGATCACCAAGACATTTGACATTCCCACATTCCAACAGATGGAGGTCCCCACATTAGAAGAATTCTAGGCAGCATGGGATGCTAATCCAATAGGGTGCAAGAAGTCAATAAATATGCATTGGCTTAAGAAAAAACGAGGCAGCGCTGCGAAGGTTCCCCAGGAACTCTTCCGTAGTGATTTCTACAAGAATTACCATGACCTGGTAACCATGTTGAGCAGGGTCATGGGTCTTCCAATGGCTGCCTACTTCCAGGAGTGGATGGCATACTATATTGAGCAGATCCTATGGGGAAATGAGGATGTGACAACAAAGGTCTCATTTTATTGGGGAGAAATTATAAGCAACTACTTCCATGAGCAGTTTGTTAACGTGAAAAAGAGCTCCAAATTCTACATGACCTCCTACCTGGTATACTCTCTGGCGGATCAAAAGCAGTATAGTAGGTTGTTTGTGGCCCCCGATCAGGGGCAGAAATGCAGACTTAAACCATTTGATAAATATTCGCAGCTCCAGTACCCCAATTCATCAGCCACATCATCAGGTTAATTGTTGAGGACTTCGAGACGAGAGTCTCCCATAGTGCTAGAGCGCTTCTAAAGCAATACACCTTCCTCTTCATCCAGTATCCGAAATTCACATACATCTGGGCCCAGGGCTTCTCTAAAAGGCCGAATAGATTGCCTTGGTACCCAAGAGAAGAAAGAAATGAGAGGCTCATCTCCCAAAAGACTTAAACAAGTAGTGGGTACAATAGAATTGTAGCCTCCCTTGGCTCTTCCTGCTCCTCCTGTTGCACCGCCCGCCTCCCTGGCTATGGTCGCTGCATCTCCGCTGGTAGTGGACATTTTTGTCCATCTTCCCCCTTCACCCCTGGCCAGGTTGGTAGTCATCATAGATTCCTCTTCTGGCATGACTACTCCCCTTCCTCTGCTACCATGTCACCAATTACATCACTCCCTCTGGCAACAATAACATCGCCTATTCCTGCTGCCACTATGCTTAAGGCTCTTGCAAGACACATGAAAAACCTTCCCCCTGACCTCTCCTAGATCTTGATGGATCCAACTCTCCAAGCAGCCCTCACCCAAGTCCTCGTGACTGCTCAGCCTTCACAACTGCCGATAGGGCCACCAGCTATGGAGGCCACAATGCAAATCTCAAAGGAGTTGAAGGAATGAGAGCAAGAGGCCTCGAAGTCTATCCAGGAGGAGGCTGATGAGTATCATGAGCACCCTGAGTACGAGCACCAAACCGTCGATAGGGTGGTCTATGAGGAGGAGGAGATAGGCTCTTCTGAGAGTGGGGATGAGGAGGGTGGCTCGGGTGCTAAGGAAATTATCCAGACATTCGATGAGGACCTTGAGGAGGAAGTGGCGTGGTAGCTAAAGGACGTTGGGGTAGAGGAAAAAAAGTCACCACATGGTGAAGAAGGGTAGACACCAAAAGAGAAAAAGACAAAGGACTTAACCAAGGCTGAAGACCATGTCATCAAAGGCCCCTGAGGCCAAGGCTACCAAGGAGAAGAAAGAAGAAGAAGTAGCAAAAAAAGAAAGTCCCATCCGACAACCGTCCACCAAGCTGCCTGTCAAATGCCTCATATTCATTCATGACTCTGACAAAGAGGAGGAGGATGCTACCAAAGAGAAAAGAGAACCCCAAAAGGAAAAAGAGGTAGAAGTCTTTCCTTTGATTGAGAAGGGCGAGGGTAGCCGTGATTCACCCAAGGGTAAGTCTGCTATGCCCGAATGGTTGGAGAGGCAACTTGAGGAAATGACCCCAGTGCTGAAGGACCGAAGGGCAAGGTTGGAGGCCATCTTGGCTCGATCCTAGATCACAACGAGGAAGGAGAAGAAGCCCAAGGTCTGATCCAAGATAACAATGGACGCTTCCGGTTCCTGAGTAGCACAAATTGCAACGCCTACGATTGGCCAAGCTGGGGTAAGCTATAACATCTCCACCATTGACTTGGGGACCGCAACTAGAGAGCAGAAGGTTGAGCACCTTGAGGAGTTGGTGGCCATAGTGGTGCACCTTATAAAGCAGGATAAAATCTCCAAGGATGAGCTCAAGGCACATGTTGCAACATTAACAGATTATATACAACAATGGTCCTCAGTGGATGACCTACCCACCACCTCCACGGCCGCACCATAGTTGCTTTCTAAAGAGAAGATCGACAAAATGGAGAGAAGGAAGAACTTGGAGAAAACCACTGAGGACTAGTTCTGACAAGTCTCATTCATCGGGAACATGGGAATCAGCAGGGTTGTGCGGACAACCAACAAGTTCTTGGACTTAATACAATCTCTAGAGAGCACAAAGAGGCTCTGCACCAATTTCCCCGCAACCTATGATTCCACCTTCCCAAGGATTGAGGCTATCCTTCAAATGTCTGAGGCCATGTGGGAGGAGAAGTTAGAGTTTAAAAAAGAAGATCACTGGCTAATGGATGTGTGGCGCAGGGACTTCGACAACCGGAAGGAGAGGTTGGAGAAAATCTTGAGGAGAAGATGAAGGATGGGACAACTAGAGAAATCACAACAGAGTTCCTAAATTTTGCTACCCGTACCTTTGACCAATCGGAGCTATTCAGAGATCAAGGCTCGAAGTATGATGAAGATTGGAAAAGGCTAGAAGAAAATGCTAAGGAGTGGAGCTATCAGGCGTTGTGATGTGAAATCCTCAAAATAGATAAGCTCCAGGTGGTCATCCTCAAATACATAGAACACACAACTTCTGAGGAGTAGGAGGACAACCCAGCCAAAGATGAGGACCTTCCTGAAGAGTAGCTACAACAAAGGAAACATCAATTTGCTAAATGACGAAAGAGCTACAGTTCCATCAGCTAGAAGACAAAATAGGGAAGGGATGAAAGAGCTATAGTGCCACACAATGAGAATGAATCTTGGCCATTAATTTTACTTTTGGAAAACTATAAATAGGGCACTCCTCTCATTTGCAAAGAGAGAGTTGAGTTGTTGTAAATGCATGTTGCAAAAATTTATAAGAAAAAGGCATTGACTTGGTGTATTTTCTTGGTTTCTTCCATGTTGCTTGATTCAATCTCCAATGTTAGATGTTTGACTTAGATCTTATTGCTGTTTAGTTAGTTGTCTTATTTCTTTGGATAAATCTTAGGAATGTTGTTAGGTGATCATGCAAATTCTTGCCATGTTGATGATTTCTTTGTCCATACTTTTTGCTGTTTGTTGATGGTAGATAGCTGTGCAAAGTTAGCTTGGACTTGATTTTAAAGCTGCTCCAAACATTTATCTTTGATTCATGCATGTATGTGGTGGATGAAGGATGAAATATCTACAGCCCTTAGAAAATAGCATAATTTCCATGATACTGTGAAATCCCTGGTTAAGTGGGATGTTGTTTTGAGGAATTGTCCATTGCAAGAACGCTATTGTCACTATTCATAGTTAGCTTCAGCCTTAGGAACTTTCTCCCTTCCTCTCATTTTCTTCTTTTTTTAGTAACTGACCTATGCTAAGGTTCATTGCACATTGTAAAGCCAAATCCAACAACAAAATGAAGTCCAAGATCCTTGTTTGAACCTACAGCCAATGCATGGAAGCTTTCCATCCTATGAAATCCATTTTAAGATCCAACTTCCATGCTTTGTATCCATGCTTTGTATTTCTGTGTAATATCGCCTTATGATTTCAACAAATCACATCAAACTATTGAGGTATCTAGGCACTGTCATGACCTGACACTCGAGAGACCTTGGGATAGTGTTCTACAATCCGATTGTGGAAGATTGTCTTTCAAGAGAGGTAGTGCACCTATGCACTACCTGTGTTGAGAAGTGCATAAAAACAACATCAATAGTAGGGACCCATCCATGAGGGTAATGGTAATATGGGGCTAACCATTGTATTGAGAGTGTTCACTGGCTGCCACTGATAAGCATGGAAGTGATCAATGCCAAGAGTTACCCGAGATTGTGAAGAAGATAACTAACAATACCACAAAGATTGCAAGCTAGTATATGTCAGGAGCTACTTCATAGGTAGAAAAACTTTTTTTTGATGGTATATAGGTAAGTGAAGTCAAAATCCATAGGGTTATGGTATGTTTACTACTTGGTGACATTGGGATGGTGGACGAACCCATGATGTAGTATGGGATGTATTGAATCCCTTTCCCAGTTGTCAAGTTGTATACTTTGCTTTGTGGGGTTTAGGATGGACCTATGGTGTACTATGGGATGCATCAAATCCTCTTCCTAGTTGTCCAATGGTTTAGAACATTGGAAGAAAGGATGGGACCCATGGTATAGAATGCAATGCATCGATATCCATTTCTATTGCGGATGCATTATGTATATGTGTTAGTCAGCCATTATCGATGTGATGTATGTTGGAGCTCGTCATTATGTGTATGTGATGTATGTTGGAGCTTGCCACTATGTATGTGGTGTATGTTGGAGCTCATCACTATGTATTTTTGATGTATGTTGGAGCTCGTTATTGTGTATTTATGATGTATGGTGGAGCTTGTCATTGTGTATGGGTGATGTATGTTGGAGCTTGCTACTCAGTATTTAGGATATATGTGGGACCTAGCCACTAATGTAAATGTGATATACATATGAGATGATCATTGTTGTACTTTTGATGTACATATGATCGAATCACCATTGCACTTGTGATTTGTGTATGAACTAGTCAACTTGTGTATATGGAGGTATGCTCGTGACAACCATTGTGTAAGATCTTTGAGATTATGGTATGAATGACCCCTTGTGAATATTGTGAATCTTTGTACACTAATTTTTGCTAATGTTTGGTATAGACCCAACACTTGATGGTAAATTATTATTAAAATTTATTATCATTATATTATAATTTTAACTAAGTGATAACTTATGCTTAATGAATAAGTCATGGGCTAATGGCAAGATCAGATATCTCATGCAAGAGGAGAGAACAAACTCCCTCTAACATTGTGGAGTGAAATACAAAGCATCTAATTCCCATGAGGGGATACATTGGCAGGGTCACCATGAACTCTCCAGGTTTAGGTCTAAATCTAGGAATGACCCTACCTATATGAGCTTAACACTTATGAGTGTAAGAACATAATTGGTAACATTAATTTTCCTTCACCCTATAGAGGTAAGAAATTTTGAAAACATAACTTCTAATCGATATGGAAAATGCTTGGTTGACTAAGTTGGTAGTTGTTGCTAATTTAAATAAAAAAAATTGTAGCACCCAAGGGGTAGATTTTACAACTATCCAATTTTGAAATATTTGCATGTGAATTTAAAACATAAAACAATGTAAATTAAAAAATAAAGTTGCATCAAATTGGCTATAAAGCAGCACAAATAGAAATAGAATGATCTTGTTGAAAAATTGATATTTATCTAACTTTTTCATGATAAGTGAGATTTTAAAAGTTTCACCTAATATTTTGGAGGTTTTATCATTAAATGGTAGATGATTTACCATTTAATAATAGTTGAAACTTGTTTCTCAACAACTCAATAGCTGTTTTCAGGAGTGAGACTTGTTTCAAGCTCAAACCTCACACTATATGTAGCCTATGGGCTAGTTATACATTTTTTATTATGAGTGAATATTTTTTTGAATTATGAATTTAATAGATTTGGATTCTAATAATTAATAAAAAATATAAAATACAATATTCAAGCTACAAAATTGATACAGAACAATAAATCATCTCTCAACAAAACAATCAACCAATGATGCCAAATTGATTATGACAACATTTTTGAGTGGATGATTGAATGCTACTGACGGAATTCATTTATGTCATAAGTCAACTAATCCTTGCATGCTACGTTATTCTAGTTTAATGTCTTAAGAGTTCTACGAGAAAAATAGCTTAATTATGACAAAGTAGTTCTCAAAGTTCATGACACCTAGGAATTTTCCATCTAGACCTACAAGTAGAAATGAGGTCGCTCCACATAACCTCTTTTATTTTTAGTCAACTCAACACCATTTTATCATGCTAAAAATGAATGCATTATTGCAAAAAGCATCATTTGATAGCAATGTAAACATGGAAAAAATCATATCTTGCATTCAATGCATGGTGGGGTCATACTAACTGTGCCAACACATCCAAGTAGGTGGGTGAATACTACTACATGCCTTCATTCATTTCTCATGTTGTTGGATCCTTCTAGGCTATAATTTTCTAACACAATGTTGGTTCCTACTACAACACCTTATCTTGATTTTGGCTGATTTGAGAATGTTTGAATGTGTTAACAATGAATTTATATTGTTGCAAAAAGTGTTAAGTGAGAGCAATGCAATTGTAGAAATATAAAGAGAGGAACATTTATACTAATAGAAAATACATTAAAGGATATGCACCTTTAGAAGATAAGAATATTTTAAGCTGGAAGTTTGCAAAAAATAAGGTAAACCATTGCAGGAAATGAAATTCGTTGCTGGAAATGAATACATAACGGTCATACCCGTAATTTTGTTTTCTCTCTTCAACTGATAATTAATTTATGTTTAAAAGGCACATCAGATTGCAATGAGATTCACGCTTGGTTCTATAGTCTAGCAAACTTCACTCATATTGAATTTTTCTAAAGCTTGTTGAATGAATCAATTCACTATATATATCCTCGGTCATTATAGGCCTGTCTTTTGAAGCTCAATTGCCTGTCTTGTTTCCCATTATCTCAGAGCTTTTTGGGCTCAAGCATTATGCTACTCTTTACAATTTTGGAGCAGCTTCCAGTCGAATGGAATCCTATATTCTCTCTGTAACAGTGGCTTCACATCTATATGACAAAGAGGCCAGAAAATAGCTGCATAATTTTCAATCTCCGTCAATTTCCAGAAGTCTGTTACAGGCGGCTCATGCCCCGGCACCTTCTCAGAGTAAACTCACATGTATCAGACATGAATGTTTTCACCTGAGTTTTATCATAATGACTATGGACTCATTAGTGGGGTCTCTCGTTTTCGACATTCTTGTACTAAGGACAAGGAAGTTCTATAGCAGCGACATTTATGCCAAGATTCAAGCTGCCGAATCCCCCTACCGCCTCCGCCTCTAGAGCAGAATTATGTGGAATTCACACAGGCGCCTCATTTTATCCCTCCTAACGTTCACCTCTGACAATATGCAATAGTCTCAAAATTTACATGGTATATTGCCTAGAAATGCCTGCAGAGCCTCTAACAATCTGCAGAGCATCAATCAGAGGACGCTTACAAAAATTATTGAATATTTGAATTAATAAATGTGAATCTTCACTGAGCCAACTACCAAACATTGCATAAATCTTTTAAAATAACTGCATTCTAATTGACCATCGTAACATACATTAATCAGTGTTTATTGTTTGAAGCTTTGTAGGAATTAACTAGCACATGCATTTAAAAGAGGTTTAATGATTATACTGATAAAAAATTATATGTGTACTAATATATTAGACAATATGTATTTGTGCATGGTGGGGTTGCATGTGATTGGATTAAATAATTAATATCTTAAATAATAAAATGAAATAAATTCAGATAAATTTAGTTTTTTTCCTTACAGAAATTAAGTATTATTGTCACATCCTATGTCTAGTGACCTCCATGCTTGACAATACAATTGAAAAAGAAATTTAAAATAAACTAATAAAGAATTAAAAGTATAGGGATGGTTGGGGAGACAACCATTTAAGAAATTTGGCAAAATTCATATCAATCAACGACCCAATACCTAAAGGAGGTGGCCTGAATTAAGATAGCATGGCATGGATTAATTGAAACGAGTGTTTGTGCCATTAACAAGCATGACACCCTTGTCCATGGATGGTGGAAATTGTGCAGGTCGCATGGGAAGAGAGGTTCGTGGAAGTCTTAAAACCTTCCCAACCCCTTCATTTTGGACATGCGTTATTTTGGATAGGAAGTGTAGGCCTATGGAGAGGAGTGTAGAAGCAAGGGACACAGGAAAGAAATGGTGTGGAGGTATGGAAACATGGGAATTTGGTAGAGGGGGGAACAAAGTCCCTCAAGGAAATGCATTTACATGGAGTACTATGACCATAGTATATGCACCAAATCATTTTGTTGAAAAGGCTTTAGAAACTTCCAAGAAAAAGTAAGTGGCGGGTGTGAAGCAAAACCAAACAACTGCTGCCCACATCAGCCCTGCTTATCCTACCATGAGAGTTTGGAACAAGGTATAGATATCCAATAAAGTATAAAAGATAGAGGGATTTCTGATGACACAAGCAGAGGGAAAGAGTTGATTAGAACATTTTTCAGTGATGGAGGAACCAATGTTTCTATTAAGAGCTTTTTAAAGAGCAATACTTGCTCTTTCGGATTCCATGGGAGAAAAGGTAGGAAACTATATGTTGATGAAGGCCATTTCAGGCGCAACTATCAAGAGCAAGGATCTAGGACAAATTCGTTCATTGAAGATGTCTCAAAATTGTGGGTTCACAACACCAGGATTTGGTGCCACTAGGTAAGATGCTAAAGCCATGCTGTTGTTATGGGCTATGTGAAATTAGAAGTTTAAATACGTGGGTTCCATTATTACTTGACCTTTGGATTCTAAGCATTTTGCACAAAAAGACTATTATTCTTTGTGATTCCTAGACTTCATGATTCCTTGAAAGGGTTTCCTAGACTTTGTGATTCCTTGAAATGAAAATAAACATTTATTCTTATCTCAATATAACTGAATGAAAGGTCAATGTTCCTATAAGTTCGAGATGTAAAATAGAGATGAATTCTCAGGGATGCTTTGAATGCTAGTTAACACAACACATGAAGAAAGAGAAACTAAAGAGTTGGGTAGAGAATCTCATTAGATACATAGTATGGTAGTGGTGGCATGAGAATCATAGAACCATAAGTCCCAATTGGATAGATTCAATTCTAGCAATGTTAGTAGTTATTTGTATGAAATTAGGCATAGGTTATATGAGTAAGATAGTTAAGATGACTTCTAAGTAAAGGCATAGTCATCATAAAATAATGAGACATTAATGTTTCAATGTTAATTTAAAGATTTATTGTAGACTAATACAGTATTATATACATAGCACACCATGGTTGGGATTCGAGGTTATTGTTCATTTTTAATTTAGGTTCTCTATTATTAATATAAAAAAGAAGAAAGTGATTGAATGATCATGTATCATTTAAGAACCCTAAATCAAGTTTTGAACTTTAAAACCATGAATATTGATAAACTATCAGGTAAAAATGGTAAATTTATACAACATATCAAGATCATCACATTGGTATAAACTCGATGACCTTGCCTTCATCTTTACTACATCCTTGGTGGTTGAGTTGTGATTGAAGGGTGCCATGTTATAAATGTTACCATCCAGTGCATAGAGGTATGCTTAATTGGAGTAGTAAGCAATCCCAATCCTATAATGTTGTGCTTAAGGAGTGTTGTTCATTCTTGGGAGTTAAACTAAATACAACCTTACATGGATTTGCACGAGAACATAGGTTTTAGATTTGGTGATTATGATTACTATAATGTAACATCATGTTTATGTATCCACTATGGCACCATCTCTTGGTCTAATGATAAGTATGACTTGTGCAAACAAAGAGAATTTCACGCTACATAATCAACCTAAGCTCTTGTCATGGAGATGAACTTATAGGATATTTTAGAAACAATTTTTTAACTAACTACTTACTATAGTCAAGGGTTAGTTATTTGAATAACTTTATCTTTGAACTCAAATTCAAACAAGATGGTAAGGAAGTCTAGGTTGATTCTCAAGTGAAAAGAACCCTTTATATTACGATCCAAGAATAAAATATACCTAATAGAAGATTCCGCATACAATTGCTTAATAAAGTAGGTGATAATGACTTCAATAACAAAACTAAAATCATGCATTGACTACATTGTTGCATGATTGAATAGATTGAAACTATCATGTATTTCAATGGTTTTGTAGAGGTTAAGAGATAAATACAATTACAATCATATAGTATTACATAGCCTTATACCTTATTACTCATTAATAATTTCATAATTAGTTATAAGTGGCTAGGATGAAATTTTCATATTTTGTGAATTAAGAATTTTAAAAGTAATGAACTTCAACATATAATAAAAGATAATAGTAGAATAATGTTGGATCCATATTGAGGCTTCAGAGGATTACCACATGGTGAGTAGATGTTGAGTATTTCTATCGTTGTCATTAGAAAATTTATCCTAATTATGATATTTATTCTATTGGGTTATTTTCATAAATGAATGTTTAAGGGGTTTCTTATTGGTATAATATAGCAGTTCAACATATCAAGAACCAATATACATGTGATATCTAAGATAATTAAATTCACATTGTATACATGTTATCACTCTCTAAACCTAAATGGAAACCTATGTTATAAACTACATGGTATTATCATCAAGGTACCAAAGATGGCACGATATACTTGATAGGTGATTGTAAGGGGTTGTGTGATGCTTGCATTGAGTTGGGAATAATGACAACTATATGTTTTAATTTGATATTTTGCATAAATGACTTAAAATGTTGTGACTTGTGGGTATTTGTCCCTTGAGAGACTTTACAATAGAACTACTTGTGACTTTGATCTGTTTGGAAGTTGCTACATAGGCAGTCCTTGGGTGAAGGATGTCCCTGTGAACTCAAGTCCAAAAGGGGAGGGTTAAGGGGTACAACTCCAAGGGTTGGGGTTGTTACTAATTGGTTTGGCCTTCTCTCTTTAGTAGGCTTCAGTTTGAGACTGAAATGGGTATGAATAAGTTAAAGAAATCTAATAACTTGTATTTAATACATGATGTTCTTTTTACTAGTAAATGAATGATGTAAGGGATTTAAAAACTTTATAATTGATATATATATATATGTATATATGTTGGGTAAAGTCCAGCTTGTGTTGGTTTCTTGTAACTTTTATATGTTTTTGAAAATTGACTACATATCTAGAGGTATCTATGTATAGGTCATTTTTTTGTTGATTGTGATTGTGATTCATGTTATGTATGACCCACCCAAGTGTGAACTTTTGGGATATTTCAGTAGTGATAGACAGTCATTGGACCGTGCCAATGAATGATGTCTAGGTTACTGCTAGGAACTAGATGAAACTCACATGTTTCATGAAGGTGAAGGTTGTTATGGGCTACCCTTGTTATAATACTATTGTAACGGTTGCACAAGTAGGGACCCATCCATGAGGGTAATGGTAATATGGGGCTAACCATTGTATTGAGAGTGTTCACTGGCTGCCACTGATAAGCATGGAAGTGATCAATGCCAAGAGTTACCCGAGATTGTGAAGAAGATAACTAACAATACCACAAAGATTGCAAGCTAGTATATGTCAGGAGCTACTTCCTAGGTAGAAAAACTTGTTTTTGATGGCATATAGGTAATTGAAGTCAAAATCCATAGGGTTATGGCATGTTTACTACTTGGTGACGTTGGGATGGTGGACGAACCCATGATGTAGTATGGGATGTATTGAATCCCTTTCCCAGTTGTCAAGTTGTATACTTTGCTTTGTGGGGTTTAGGATGGACCTATGGTGTACTATGGGATGCATCAAATCCTCTTCCTAGTTGTCCAATGGTTTATAACATTGGAAGAAAGGATGGGACCCACGGTATAGAATGCAATGCATCGATATCCATTTCTATTGCGAATGCATTATGTATATGTGTTAATCAGCCATTATCAATGTGATGTATGTTGGAGCTCGTCATTATGTGTATGTGATGTATGTTGGAGCTTGCCACTATGTATGTGGTGTATGTTGGAGCTCATCACTATGTATTTTTTATGTATGTTGGAGCTCGTTATTGTGTATTTATGATGTATGGTGGAGCTTGTCATTGTGTATGGTTGATGTATGTTGGAGCTTGCCACTCAGTATTTAGGATCATTGTTGTACTTTTGATGTACATATGAGATGATCATTGTTGTACTTTTGATGTACATATGATCGAATCACCATTGCACTTGTGATTTGTGTATGAACTAGTCAACTTGTGTATATGGAGGTATGCTCGTGACAACCATTGTGTAAGATCTTTGAGATTATGGTATGAATGACCCCTTGTGAATATTGTGAATCTTTGTACACTAATTTTTGCTAATGTTTGGTATGGACCCAACACTTGATCGTAAATTATTATTAAAATTTATTATCATTATATTATAATTTTAACTAAGTGATAACTTATGCTTAATGAATAAGTCATGGGTTAAAGGCAAGATCAGATATCTCATGTGAGAGGAGAGAACAAACTCCCTCTAACATTGTGGAGTGAAATACAAAGCATCTAATTCCCATGAGGGGATCCATAGGCAGGGTCACCATGAACCCTCGAGGTTTAGGTCTGAATCTAGGAATGACCCTACCTATATGAGCTTAACACTTATGAGTGTAAGAACATAATTGGTAATATTAATTTTCCTTCACCCTATAGAGGTAAGAAATTTTGAAAACATAACTTCTAATCGAGATGGAAAATGCTTGGTTGACTAAGTTGGTAGTTGTTGCTAATTTAAATAAAAAAAATTGTAGCACCCAAGGGGTAGATTTTACAACTATCCAATTTTGAAATATTTGCATGTAAATTTAAAACATAAAACAATGTAAATTAAAAAATAAAGTTGCATCAAATTGGCTATAAAGCAGCACAAATAGAAATAGAATGATCTTGTTGAAAAATTGATATTTATCTAACTTTTTCATGATAAGTGAGATTTTAAAAGTTTCACCTAATATTTTGGAGGTTTTATCATTAAATGGTAGATGATTTACCATTTAATAATAGTTGAAACTTGTTTTTCAACAACTCAATAGGTGTTTTCAGGAGTGATACTTGTTTCAAGCTCAAACCTCACACTATATGTAGCCTATGGGCTAATTATACATTTTTTATTATGAGTGAATATTTTTTTGAATTATGAATTTAATAGATTTGGATTCTGATAATTAAAAAAAAATATAAAATACAATATTCAAGCAACAAAATTGATACAGAACAATAAATCATCTCTCAACAAAACAATCAACCAATGATGCCAAATTTATTATGACAACATTTTTGAGTGGATGATTGAATGCTACTGACGGAATTCATTTATGTCATAAGTCAACTAATCCTTGCATGCTACGTTATTCTAGTTTAATGTCTTAAGAGTGCTAAGAGAAAAATAGCTTAATTATGACAAAGTAGTTCTCAAAGTTCATGACACCTAGGAATTTTGCATCTAGACCTACAAGTAGAAATGAGGTCCCTCCACATAACCTCTTTTATTTTTAGTCAACTCAACACCATTTTATCATGCTAAAAATGAATGCATTATTGCAAAAAGCATCATTTGATAGCAATGTAAACATGGAAAAAATCATATCTTGCATTCAATGCATGGTGGGGTCATAATAACTGTGCCAACACATCCAAGTAGGTGGGTGAATACTACTAGATGCCTTCATTCATTTCTCATGTTGTTGGATCCTTCTAGGCTATAATTTTCTAACACAATGTTGGTTCCTACTATAACACCTTATCTTGATTTTGGCTGATTTGAGAATGTTTGAATGTGTTAATGAATTTATATTGTTGCAAAAAGTGTTAAGTGAGAGCAATGCAATTGTAGAAATAAAAATATCTCATATTTTATACATGGTGGGGATGATGTAAACTATGCCAAAACATTTGAGTGAGTGGGAAAATGTTATTAGAGGCACTCATTTTCTCCCCGTCACCCAATTCTTACAAGATACACTATCTTGACACAGTCTCTTAAGAGCCGTAAGAGCGAGAAACTATGAAACTATGATAGTGTAGTTATAAGAGCTCATGGAAACTAGGAATTTTCCTCATAAAACTATAGGTGGACATGTGGTTCCTCAATATTAACCTCTCTCTATTATGACCAACTCCACACCATTTGACCATGCCAACAATAAATGCATTCTTATAAAAAGTATAATTTGAGAGCAATACAAATGTGAAAACATGCATATCTTGTGTTTTGTTTGTGATGTGGTCAAATTTAATATTAAAAAACATCCAAGCAGGTGGGTGAATTATCACAAAGGGAATCTATTCATTCCTTAAGTCTCTAGATTCTTGTAGGTTACACTATTTTGATGTGGTCTCTTAAAAGCCCTAACAACAAAAAGTTACCAAACTATGACAGAGTAGTTCTTGAAGTTTTTGGAACCTAGGAATATTTTTTCTAAACCTACAAGTGAATATAGGGTACCTCCACATATATCAATATTGGTTATGGCTAACTCAATGACACTTGATTGTGCCAATAGTGAATCCATTCTTACAAAAAGTGTTATTTGAGAGAAGCGCAAAATGGAAATAGACTTATATTGCATTATGTGTATGGTGGGGTCAAATAGACTATAAAAACATATCCAAGTGGGTAATTGAATGTTATCGAAAACCTCTATTTTTTCCCTAGGTCACTCAATCATTGCAAGTAGTTTTATTTTGATGCAATATCTTAAGAGACATAAGTGCAAAAAATTACCACTATGATAGAGTAGTTCTCAAAACTTGTGGTGCCTAAAAATGTTTTAGTTAGAGCTATAGGTAGATATGGGGTCCCTCTATAGTACCCTATATTATTTTTGGTCAACTTGACACCATTTGACCATTGCAACAATCAATGCATTCTTGAAAAAAAAAAATCATTTGAGAGTAGTGCAATCATGGAAACATACATATTTTTTGCTGTGTGTGGTGGATCCAAACCAAATATACCAAAATGTTAGGGCAGGTGGATGAATGTTATTAAAGTGTATTTTTTGGTTCCTTGGGTCACTTGATCCTTGTAAAGTACATTTTTCTAACATATTCTCTTAACGGATCCCTAAGAGAATTTTTTCTCAAATTATGACATAATAGTTCTTAGAGTTCATAACACATAGGAATCTTTTTATGGACCTACAAAAGGATATGAGGTCCCTCTATAGTACTCTATCTCATTTTTTTTCAAATTGACAATGTTTCACCATTCCAATATTGAATATATGCTTATAAAAAAAATCATTTGAGAATATTGCAACCATGGAAACATGAATATTTCTTATTAATGCATGGTAGAAAAAATAAAATACACAACCACATTTAGGAAGTAGGTAAATTACACTAGAGAAACCTAATCATTCTCTATGTCTCCCAATCCTTGCAAGATACACTATTCCAATATAGTCTCTTATTAGTTGTAAGAGTAAAAAACTTATGATTGATTTTAAATATATCTAAGAAATTACCCTCCATAAGAGCCCAAGAATTTTGGTATGTTGCAATTGATCATTCTATATTGTACACTCTTCATGTATCCTCGCTAGGGTCCAGGGTTGGGTCGGGCCTTGGCCGGGGTTCGGGGGTGACAACCCCCAAGAAAAAAAAATTACCATTTTTTTCGTGTCATCACTGAAAAAGAAAAAAACTGACTTTGTAAAACCCTAATTTTTGAAGCTTCTAAAAATCTTATTAGAAGTTGTTGGGATGAGAGTTACAGTATGATGAAAAAGAGATTATTCATGAGATTGTAATAAGTTTTTCACTGGATAATAAAACCATTGGATGGTTGCAGTTTTGTGGATGTAGCCCATATTGGGTGAACCACGTTAAATTCTCTATGTTATTTTTTGTGTGTGTTTTATTCCTCTATTTTATTGATCAAATATGCATTTAATTGTTAGATATTTTCCTACTAACCCTAACAAAGAATTGATTGAAGTTACTAGAAAATGGATAAACCAGTAGAATTCTTCTTCACTCAAGGAATATGTGAATGATTAACAAGCCACATCCGCATATGGGAATACAATACATTGGTGGTGAAAAAAGTGGGACAAATAGAGGGGCTTGATATGGAATGACTGTACAAGAACTTTAGGTGAGGCTGATCAATTTGTACATCCTCTTCCTTAATTTATTCCTCCTATCTTTGTAGTTCATCCATTTCAAGTATAGAGCTACATATATCTCCTATTGTGCTCTTTGGCTGATCTTCTACAAGTTTTTATCCATCTTGACCTATAGGTTGTTTAGACTCAGTCTTAGGAACATATTTAATAGTCTTCTCTCTTTTGAGGGCTTATCATTAATATTAAGTTATTAAAATATCAACACTATTGCTAAAACATAGCAGACACAACAAATCATAAAAACAAGACTATTCTTGTACATTTTAGGAACTTCACTGTTGTGCAGCTCTTGTTTGAAGTGGCTCCAATCGAATGTCCATGATATTTCATCACACATTCTATTCCAAATATCTTGGATTTCCTCTAAGATCCCATCAAAATTTATCTTGCACCACCCTATAATTTGAGGATTACACTTACAATTTTTCTATAAAATTGAGGACCAACCTAGCTAACCTCATAAATAAAGGTGAAAATATTATTTTTGATTTAAATTTTACTTTAATTTTTAAAATATCCATTTTACAAATTTATCTTTTAAAGATTTAAATAACATTATTATAAAACCACTTAACTCAACAACTCAATATTTAAACCCTTAGAAAACAAAACAATTGATGCATAATGTTAAATAGCTATTATATCCAACAACATCTTATTATATCCTATCCTACACCATTAATTAAATTTATATTTATTATTTATTTAACTAATTTTATCTTTTTCCCTAATTTTATCTTAACTTTTAATTAAATAATTATTTAATATTTACTTGATTAATTTACCCTTATCATATTAACCAAATAAATATTTATTATTTAATTAATTAATTTCACATTCACCTTTATCCTTGTCTATTTAATCTTAGTCCTTAAACTTGTTCACATGGATCACAATCTAATATTTCCATCATGTACAAGTGTCCCTTTCAGATCTCTTTATCTTATCCATTCACATATTAACAAAAGTCAAATTAACTTTTCATCTCATCCATTCATTTTACATCACACCTCTTAATCCTATCCATCTTATCCCTCATGTGAAACTTGTTAAAAGACTACATGTTTAAGCTTAACCCTAATTCTCAATCAATCTTGACCATCCATCATCAATGTATCCTAGCCTTTAAATTTGGCTCTTGAGAATTCTATAACTAATAATTGAAAGTCAAGTTGAAGCCGAAATTAGAGTTTTTATCAGCTGAGATTTAAAGTTATCATGGAGGCTAGCCGGATTAGATTTCATCTGTGATGAAATAGGCAATTGAATCCATTTGCGCAAGAATTCTATTCAGCTGTATACCCAATTCTTCCCTCTTACCCATGTCAAGGACACAAAGGAAAGGATGCCACTCAACAGAGAGAGAAAATGTATTACTCTTATGTTTTATTTTCATGCTTTCTTTTAATTAATGTATTTAATTTCTCCTAGATCCTAAGTTTTTTTTACATATTTTTCTAATTGACAATAATTTTTTTTTCTTTACTGCTTTCGTTAAGTCTCAAATAGATCTAGCAGCAATACCAGATTACATAGTATCAGTAACGATGATAGAATACCTAATATTTTTGGGGATGTTTGATTTGAAAAATCTTCAAACGAAATATAGATCGGCATTCATCTAGCCATCACATTCATCTAGCAGTACTCTTATTTTCATTCTAGATCTACACAACTAAATTTTATTTTAGTACCAGAGGTTTCCCTAAAAGGATGTCAATCTCTAGATTCTAGCACACAAGTAACCCTGAGAATTGCTTGGCAAACTCTGTAGAGAGCTATAGCTAGGCCACATATGGAAATATCTTAGATGTGTTTCTGAGTTTGAATGCATAGCTCTTTTTAAACTATGTCGTGGTAAAAGTGGCTGGATATCAAATGAAGCAACTGTTATAAACGGAAAAGACAAGGGTTTATGTGAGAAGCCCTCATCTATTCTGATGAAGAGTCGTCAGCTAGCAAAATCTAAGGGAAAAATGAAAGTTAATCAGAAATATTCCAAATGGATACAGGTATGTCAACTATTCATTTTACTTTTTTAAGGCCAAGTTATTTCAATTTAATCAATTTGAAAACTTTTCTCACAGACAAATTTTATGTTCATAAATTGAATTTTTAAGATCTACTCTGCCATATATATAAGCTAAGATGATTCTCTTATATATTTTTTTTAATCAACACAGACTTCTCCAAATTTTAAACAGTCACTGCAAGAGATGAAACGAAAGCAACAAAGATTGCAGATGAACTAATCTCAGCGTTTGACTTTGTTTAACTGCCCATAGATTTTAAGTACGATAATGAATTTTTCTCAATGTACTGCTGTCGTTAATTCTAAATCTTTTACAAACTCCTTTAATCAAATGGTGAGCTACTACTCTTACTGGTCTCTTAATCTTTCAAACATTTTAGAAAAAAACTGCAACTACTCTGAAAGAAATAGCGATCTCCCTTATGTTCGTTGGCTACGGTGTTTAAAAACAAATGTCTTTTCAAATAAATAAGATCGATCCCGTTGTCAGACTGGGCAGATTCGTTCAAGGGCCTCACAAATTACAACCGCTTCTCCGCAACTGTAGAATCATGTCTAATTTAGACGCTGAGATAGAACTGACCATTGAAATTGTTGAAGTATCTTGAAGTAGCTTTAGCTAATGTAAAATTAACGAAGGCGTACCTAAGGTTAGCCTTTTTCTCCACACAAGAAGAAAAATACTTCAACATACATTGAAACCTAATAAAATTAATGATAGAAGTACATTGAGAGAAGTTGATTATTATACTTAAAATCATAGGAGTTGTCCTAGCATGTGACAAGTTTTCCTTGGCTAGTTCCACTTCAAACACAAATCAAGAACTTTCATTTTTCCCTTAAATTCTTCTAGCTAAGACTCTTCATCAGAGTAGATGAGGGCTTCTCACATAAACCCTTGTCTTATCCGTTTATTGTGAGAATACTTAGTAATTTCTCCCACATGAGGCTGCAATTTTTGTGGTGCAGAGAGTGGTTGAATCAAAGAAATGTACACAAAACAACAGGAATGAATTTACCTCAGGCTGCTTCTTTCACAAAGGGATTAAAATATGCAGATTCAATGTTGTCCCATACTCCTATACTGATTATTTGTTTCCCATTCATAGAGTCATAGAATGAGCAAGAAGATATGCCTTTGAAACGGTTGAAATAGGCTCTGAGAATGGTGATGCAAGAGTAAGAGAGTAAGTCTTGCGTCTTCCAACTGCAATATATTGTACGAATGCTCACTATGTCTCCCAGGAGAGCTGTGCAAAGGGAAGCCCTTTTCTTGTTTGCTGGGAAGTTCGGTGGAACCAGCCCAAGTCAACTATTCTCATTGAACATTTTAATCCCTTGGCGAAAGCAGCAGCCTGAAGTAAATTCGTTGCTGCTGTTTTGTGTACATTTCTTGATTTGACCAGCCCCGAAATGTACACAAAATAGCAAGAATGAATTTACCTCAGGCTGCTGCTTTCACCAAGGGATCAAAATGTGCAGTGTGAATAGTTGACTCAGGCTAGGTCCATCTAACTTCCCAACAAACAACAAAAGGCCTTCCATTTGCACAACTCTCCCTCAGAGACAGTGCGCATTCGTATAGTATATTGCAGCTGGAAGATGCAGGACATACTTTATTACTATTGCCTAGCCATTCTTAGAGCCTATTTCAACTGCTTCAAAGGCATATCTTCTTGCTCATTCTTTCACTCTATGGATGGGAAACAAATAATCAGTAAAGGAGTATGGGACAACATTAAATCTGCCTGTGTCTTTAATCTATGTTTGTTGCATCAATTTATGCGTTTTTGTAATTCCTTCATTTATAACAGTTGCTCCATCTGATATCAAGCTACCTTTTACCATCGATGCTAGCAATCACTCCTCCACTTCCAAAAGCTATTCCTATGTTTGAGGTAGGCCATCCGTCTGCCATTCCTGAGCTTCGTTTCATCATTTTGAGATATCTAAATAAATGAATAAATCATTAGGAAGACATAAGTGATAGAGCATAAAATCGTGCACCAAACCCATATGTTAGAAAACTGATAAAACCTTTAGGATGCTCTCCTCACTGATTTGGGACTTGTCATTGCCATGGCTATTCTTCACACTGGGCGATTGTCCGCCTCAGGCCTGGGACCCACCTTCGTCATCTGATTTAAAAACTTCGATCACCTACCGACGGCGATCCTCCTCTCTCGGTCCGGCTCATCAGGCTTCCTTCCTTGGAGTTCCGCTTGCATTTCGCCATTTGAAACTGCAAAATCCTCCCCGCCTCCCGGTTGCCAGACCCCGACCATCCCCTTGCTGAAGAACTTTGAAAATCAAACATGCGTCCTTTGGGCCCCTCGGGCCTTGGACCCCGGAGTTACTCCTCTGGGGTTCCGCCTGCGTTTCGCCATCCATGACGGTGAACATACTGTGGCATCTCGACCCTGGGGCTCCGCCTCCGCTTGCACTGTCGACCTCTGGCGATAAAATTGTTACGTCGTTGACGCCCTCGGGCCCCGGTGTCTGGACTTTCATTCTCGGAAGTCCGCCTTTCACTTGTCGTTGCTGACAGCGAACCCCGTCTGGCGTCCCGACCTCCGGGCTCCGTGTGTCAGGTTTCTTTGGTCCCTTTTCCGCCACCCTCATGGCAATGTCCTTCCATCCCTGTAGTGCCCAGGTTCCGCCCTTCCATTTGCTGCTGAGTCGTAAGTTAAGGTTCGACGGCAGAGCCTTCTCCCAGGCCCGACCCTGCTCCTCGCCGTTCAGACGTCTGTACAACTGCCAAACCCCGGACCTCTGTTCGCCATGTAATCTCGATGAAAATCCGAACAACCTTCTCTGCACCGGGCCTCGTAGCCCGGAACTCCTATCATCTGTCGCCGTTACTAGAGAGAAAATGTTGACTATCATCCCGCTTCCCGGGCTCCACCCTGTCAATTGCCGCGCAAAAAATAACACAAAGGCATGCTAACGGGCTTCCCCTATCAAACTTCCCCTCCTAGACTTCCGTCAGGTGTTCACCATCTCAAACAACGAAGGTCGCTCGCCATCGTGGTGTCGCCGGCCCGAGCCCTCAGAAGCGAAATGACTTAGCATCAGCTGCCTTTTGGCCCTCCGGACCTCGGGCCTCAGAATTCCATCCTCAGATTTCCATCAGCTGTCTGCCTCTCCAAACTGCCATCTCTCAACAGCTTTCTGGCTTGAGACCTCCGAGCCCCCTTAAATGGATCCTAACGATCCCAAATTTGGAATCTAACTTCGACCCACATGCTGATTTTTGGTCCTCTTCATCATAAACTTCTTAACATATTAAAATTTTACCAAAGAAGGTCTCCGGGAGCTTTCCGCTGCGTTTGCCCAAATGCCCTGAAACAAAGATCAATAACGTCTAGAGATAAAATCCATGATATGATTGATTGATTATTTGAAGTAGATGTTGTTTTTGAGATATGGACTAACATGAATGCTTTTGATGATCTATTGTGCTGACTTTACCCTTGCTTGCAGAATATATGGAATCGGGTTCAGGAACTTTAGGGGCATCCGCTGAGAAGGATAAGGGTAAGAAGTCAAAAAGGACCCCTCGGGGAAAGGAAGACAAAGATCAAATGAAGTATCAATTCTGGGGTGAGTCGCTCCACTCAAAGGTTACAACGAACTAGAAGAAAATTATAGACACCAATATTGGCTAGGTGGATATAGATGAATTCACACAGAGGGTCATGGTCAACCCAACAACAAAGAATGCCAGATTGATACGGCAGAGTGGAATAGCCAAGGCTACCAGTTTCCCTCCATCTCTCATGGTGCCCGAATTAGTCATGGCTTACCGAGAAGCCTATCAGACAGATACCAGAATAATTGTGGATAAGGAGGGAAACATCCTTGCAGACATGTCGCCAAAAGGGATTACCAAGACATTCCACATTCCCACGTTCCAACAGATGGAGGTCCCCACATTAGAAGAATGCCAGGCGGCATGGGATGCTAATCTAATAGAGTGCAAGAAGTCAATAAATCTGCATTGGCTTAAGGAAAAATGGGGCAGCGCTGTGAAGGTTCCCTAGGAACTCTTCCGTAGTGATTTCCACGAGGATTACCATGACCTAGTAACCATGTTGAGCAGAGTCACGGGTCTTCCAATGGCTGCCTACTTCCAGGAGTGGATGTCATACTATATTGAGCAGATCCTGCGGGGAAATGAGGATGTCATAACAAAGGTCTCATTTTATTAGGGAGGAATTATAAGCAATTGCTTCCATGAGCAGTTTGTTAATGTGAAAAAGAGCTCCAAATTCTACATGACCTCCTACCTGGTATACTCCCTGGTAGATCAAAGGCAGTACAGCGGGTTGTTTGTGGCACCTGATCAGGGGTAGAAGTGCAGACTTAAACCATTTGATAAATATCCGTAGCTCTAGTACCGCAATTTCAAAAGGGATTACTGCAGGGTTAACGACACCTTCATCGGCCACATCATCAGGTTAATTGTCGGGGACTTCGAGAGGAGAGTCTCCCACAGTGCCAGAGCCCTTCTAAAGCAATATGCCTTCCTCTTCATCCAATATCCAAAATTCACATACATCTGGGCCCAGGGCTTCTCTGAAACACCGAATAGATTGCCTCGGTACCCAAACGACAGAATCATCCTCCTGGAGCTTTCTCAGTAGCTCCAACACATCCAAGCAATCTTTAGCAACAATCACATAGCGGGGATCTCCTACCCCATGACCCTTGGCCAGGGCATGTATCGACTGCAGACGTCACAATGTGCCGGTAACTCTGAGAAGGAGCTGAAGGAGTACCATTTCGACTAGTACACCGCTCGCCCATGGATGGATCCATATGGCCACATCAGGAAAGCACTAGGGCCAGCATATGCCCATCAATATCACATTGAGAATTTCTACGCCGACTACCAGGATGACAAAGTGGTGCGCGCAAGGCACTACATGTGCATGACTATGCAATTACTGAGAAGAGTGCAACCATTTCTAGTACTGGACCAGGTCGAGGAGGATGAGTCTACAATCATGCACCCGAGGTACCTTGCGGTTGCCAACCTACCAATACCATCAATCGACTGGGATGAACAGGAGGTCGATGACTTGGACACCATAACCCAGTCGATTCTAACTTGTACTAGGGAGTGGATCGATGGACAGGTGGCACATCTAAAGCGACAAGGAGTAGTCCTGACCTATGAGGGTCTCAAAAGCGAGCTGAGTGCCACAGAGGATGTTGCTACCACCACGTTGATTGGTAGGACCTCCAAGTCTCCTCCAATCACTAGGTCCTAGAAAAGGAAAGGAACAAAGACTGCGTAGTCTCCAGATCCCAAGGAACAAGCGAAGAAAGAAATGGGAGGCTCATCTCCCAAAAGGATTAAACAAGTAGTGGGTATGACATAATTGCAGCCTCCCTTGGCTCTTCCTGCTCCTGCTATTGCATCGCCCGCCTCTTTGGCTATGGTCACCGCATCTACGCTGGCAATGGACATTTCTATCCATCTTGCCCCTTTTCCCTCAGTCGGGTCGGTAGTCATCATAGATTCCTCTTCTAGCATGACCAATCCCCCTTCCTCTGCTACCATGTTGCCAATTACATCACTCCTTTTGGCAATAATAACATCGCCTATTCTTGTTGCCACTATGCCTGAGGCTCTTACAAGACACATGCAAATCCTTCCCCCTGAGCTCTCCCAAATCTTGATGGATCCAACTCTCCAAGCAACCCTCGCCCAAGTCCTCGCGACTGCTCAGCCTTCACAATCGCCGATAGGGCCACCATCTATGGAAGCCACAATGCAAATCTCAAAGGAGTTGGAGGAATGAGAGCAAGAGGCCTCGAAGTCTATCCAGGAGGAGGCTGATGAGTATCATGAGCACCCTGAGTACGAGCACCAAACCGTCGATAGGGTGGTCTATGAGGAGGAGGAGATAGGCTCTTCTGAGAGTGGGGATGAGGAGGGTGGCTCGGGTGCTAAGGAAATTATCCAGACATTCGATGAGGACCTTGAGGAGGAAGTGGCGTGGTAGCTAAAGGACGTTGGGGTAGAGGAAAAAAAGTCACCACATGGTGAAGAAGGGTAGACACCAAAAGAGAAAAAGACAAAGGACTTAACCAAGGCTGAAGACCATGTCATCAAAGGCCCCTGAGGCCAAGGCTACCAAGGAGAAGAAAGAAGAAGAAGTAGCAAAAAAAGAAAGTCCCATCCGACAACCGTCCACCAAGCTGCCTGTCAAATGCCTCATATTCATTCATGACTCTGACAAAGAGGAGGAGGATGCTACCAAAGAGAAAAGAGAACCCCAAAAGGAAAAAGAGGTAGAAGTCTTTCCTTTGATTGAGAAGGGCGAGGGTAGCCGTGATTCACCCAAGGGTAAGTCTGCTATGCCCGAATGGTTGGAGAGGCAACTTGAGGAAATGACCCCAGTGCTGAAGGACCGAAGGGCAAGGTTGGAGGCCATCTTGGCTCGATCCTAGATCACAACGAGGAAGGAGAAGAAGCCCAAGGTCTGATCCAAGATAACAATGGACGCTTCCGGTTCCTGAGTAGCACAAATTGCAACGCCTACGATTGGCCAAGCTGGGGTAAGCTATAACATCTCCACCATTGACTTGGGGACCGCAACTAGAGAGCAGAAGGTTGAGCACCTTGAGGAGTTGGTGGCCATAGTGGTGCACCTTATAAAGCAGGATAAAATCTCCAAGGATGAGCTCAAGGCACATGTTGCAACATTAACAGATTATATACAACAATGGTCCTCAGTGGATGACCTACCCACCACCTCCACGGCCGCACCATAGTTGCTTTCTAAAGAGAAGATCGACAAAATGGAGAGAAGGAAGAACTTGGAGAAAACCACTGAGGACTAGTTCTGACAAGTCTCATTCATCGGGAACATGGGAATCAGCAGGGTTGTGCGGACAACCAACAAGTTCTTGGACTTAATACAATCTCTAGAGAGCACAAAGAGGCTCTGCACCAATTTCCCCGCAACCTATGATTCCACCTTCCCAAGGATTGAGGCTATCCTTCAAATGTCTGAGGCCATGTGGGAGGAGAAGTTAGAGTTTAAAAAAGAAGATCACTGGCTAATGGATGTGTGGCGCAGGGACTTCGACAACCGGAAGGAGAGGTTGGAGAAAATCTTGAGGAGAAGATGAAGGATGGGACAACTAGAGAAATCACAACAGAGTTCCTAAATTTTGCTACCCGTACCTTTGACCAATCGGAGCTATTCAGAGATCAAGGCTCGAAGTATGATGAAGATTGGAAAAGGCTAGAAGAAAATGCTAAGGAGTGGAGCTATCAGGCGTTGTGATGTGAAATCCTCAAAATAGATAAGCTCCAGGTGGTCATCCTCAAATACATAGAACACACAACTTCTGAGGAGTAGGAGGACAACCCAGCCAAAGATGAGGACCTTCCTGAAGAGTAGCTACAACAAAGGAAACATCAATTTGCTAAATGACGAAAGAGCTACAGTTCCATCAGCTAGAAGACAAAATAGGGAAGGGATGAAAGAGCTATAGTGCCACACAATGAGAATGAATCTTGGCCATTAATTTTACTTTTGGAAAACTATAAATAGGGCACTCCTCTCATTTGCAAAGAGAGAGTTGAGTTGTTGTAAATGCATGTTGCAAAAATTTATAAGAAAAAGGCATTGACTTGGTGTATTTTCTTGGTTTCTTCCATGTTGCTTGATTCAATCTCCAATGTTAGATGTTTGACTTAGATCTTATTGCTGTTTAGTTAGTTGTCTTATTTCTTTGGATAAATCTTAGGAATGTTGTTAGGTGATCATGCAAATTCTTGCCATGTTGATGATTTCTTTGTCCATACTTTTTGCTGTTTGTTGATGGTAGATAGCTGTGCAAAGTTAGCTTGGACTTGATTTTAAAGCTGCTCCAAACATTTATCTTTGATTCATGCATGTATGTGGTGGATGAAGGATGAAATATCTACAGCCCTTAGAAAATAGCATAATTTCCATGATACTGTGAAATCCCTGGTTAAGTGGGATGTTGTTTTGAGGAATTGTCCATTGCAAGAACGCTATTGTCACTATTCATAGTTAGCTTCAGCCTTAGGAACTTTCTCCCTTCCTCTCATTTTCTTCTTTTTTTAGTAACTGACCTATGCTAAGGTTCATTGCACATTGTAAAGCCAAATCCAACAACAAAATGAAGTCCAAGATCCTTGTTTGAACCTACAGCCAATGCATGGAAGCTTTCCATCCTATGAAATCCATTTTAAGATCCAACTTCCATGCTTTGTATCCATGCTTTGTATTTCTGTGTAATATCGCCTTATGATTTCAACAAATCACATCAAACTATTGAGGTATCTAGGCACTGTCATGACCTGACACTCGAGAGACCTTGGGATAGTGTTCTACAATCCGATTGTGGAAGATTGTCTTTCAAGAGAGGTAGTGCACCTATGCACTACCTGTGTTGAGAAGTGCATAAAAACAACATCAATAGTAGGGACCCATCCATGAGGGTAATGGTAATATGGGGCTAACCATTGTATTGAGAGTGTTCACTGGCTGCCACTGATAAGCATGGAAGTGATCAATGCCAAGAGTTACCCGAGATTGTGAAGAAGATAACTAACAATACCACAAAGATTGCAAGCTAGTATATGTCAGGAGCTACTTCATAGGTAGAAAAACTTGTTTTTGATGGTATATAGGTAAGTGAAGTCAAAATCCATAGGGTTATGGTATGTTTACTACTTGGTGACATTGGGATGGTGGACGAACCCATGATGTAGTATGGGATGTATTGAATCCCTTTCCCAGTTGTCAAGTTGTATACTTTGCTTTGTGGGGTTTAGGATGGACCTATGGTGTACTATGGGATGCATCAAATCCTCTTCCTAGTTGTCCAATGGTTTAGAACATTGGAAGAAAGGATGGGACCCATGGTATAGAATGCAATGCATCGAGCATTCTGTGATACACCTAAAAATGGTCATATCACATTGTACCGTAATTAATTAAATATTTTAATATTTAATTAAATCTTTGAATTTTATCTATGTATAAATAAATTCTAAATAATTTATTTATATTATCCATTATTTTTATTTCAATTAAATAAATAAGTTTATTTAATCATCATCTTTTTCGTATTTATTTCACTAATTAAATAAATATTACGATTTAATTATATTAATTATCATCATATAATCTTTAGTTCAAATATTTTATTCAAATAAAGATTAAAATATTCTCTTTTCTTTTCTTCTAATATTCATTCATATTTAAACATTCCAAAAATATTTAATTAATTCTTCTAATATTTCATATTCTTCTAAAGTCATATCATAATTAAATATCTCAAAATATTTAATTAAATCTTCCATAGTTTTTAAAATCAAAAATCAAAATTCATTAAATGAAATTAAATATATTTATTTATTTATTTAATTTGGGATTATCTTCAACATCCGGGAAGCAAACAGTCAAAACAAAAAATTTAATTTTCTCTGTTTCTATGCAGGCTTGTTCCCGTGGGTTGAAGATAGGAATCCACCCTTTTCTCCAACCTCTCAATCTCTTCCATCTTCTTCTCAACCTCTCCATCTCTCACCTTTCAATTCTACTAGACAATCTCACAGCCGTAGATCCTTGCTAGCCAGGATTATGCCTACAAAAAGCTATAAATATGACTGCTGGGTACTCCAAATGATATAGAAGTTTTAAGCAAGAAAATTATAGTCAAATTGCAAGTAGTATAAGTATTCATAGCATTCATAGTATTCACTGTATTTTCATAGCATAGCAATAGCAGTATAGAATCATGACATCTTTTGTTTATAGCCCCTGTGCATAATCCATAGCCCTTGTCCATATCCGTGAGCATTTTCACATTCATCAGCATATAGGATAGAATTTCCTTTTGCATAACTCATTCTACAGTAGCCATTTGGAGAAGCTGACCTTACACAAAATCTGAGAGCAACAGCTTCGAATCTTTGGAGATAGAGGAAAATGAAATGGCTCTAAAGAAACTCTGTTTGTTTCATTTGAATTCAATTTATTTAGTTTTTCTTTGGTTTAATGTTTCATTTTGTGTTTTGTTTAATTCATTTAGATTACTCAATTTAACATTAACACAATTTTGGCGCCCACCGTGGGGCCTTTGCCCCTGTTTCTCATATCTTTTTGCAGTTTCTTTTGACAGGTTACAGACAAAAACAGCGGAATAGCGCAGGAAACACATCTTCGAAACTTCAATACCCAGTTCAGCGCATTTGAGGTCTTTTGCAGCGCCCATAAAAACTTTTGCAGCACCCATAAAGACTTTTGCAGCGCCCGTGATATGTTTTGCAGGGCATTTGAGGTCTTTTGTAGTGCCCATAAAGACTTTTGCAGTGCCCATGATATTTCTTGCAGCGCCCATAAATTTTTTTACAGCGCTCTTAATTAGTTTTGCAGCGCCTTTAAGGATTTTTGCAGTGCCCATAACCTCTGTTATAGCGCATTTCTGCAAGTTGTAATTTGTAATGTTAAAATAGTTTAACTGAATCCAACGCAACCGCGGACAGTTAGTAGTTTTAAAGGTAAAATGAAGCAATCCTAGGGTAGACATTTAAAGGTAAAATGAAGCAATCCTAGGGTAGACATTAAAGGTAAAATGAAGCAATCCTAGGCTAGACATTCCACACTTTATTTTTGGCTAAAAAGAATTTTCTATTTGTGTGAAGCAAAATCTTCACTTAGCATAGAAAACCTTTATTTTTGGGCTTAAAATAAACTATTGTTTGCTTTGTTTTTGGTGATATGCCTATGCTCTCCCCTTAACTGGGTGATCAAAATGCTAAACTCACCTATTTCCTTTCATGCAATTTCCTGTTTTATTAGCACCTTTTAGAAGGCCTACCGTAGTGGGAAAAAGTACTCACCCTGAATTTATATTGTTGCAAAAAGTGTTAAGTGAGAGCAATGCAATTGTAGAAATATAAAGAGAGGAACATTTATACTAATAGAAAATACATTAAAGGATATGCACCTTTAGAAGATAAGAATATTTTAAGCTGGAAGTTTGCAAAAAATAAGGTAAACCATTGCAGGAAATGAAATTCGTTGCTGGAAATGAATACATAACGGTCATACCCGTAATTTTGTTTTCTCTCTTCAACTGATAATTAATTTATGTTTAAAAGGCACATCAGATTGCAATGAGATTCACGCTTGGTTCTATAGTCTAGCAAACTTCACTCATATTGAATTTTTCTAAAGCTTGTTGAATGAATCAATTCACTATATATATCCTCGGTCATTATAGGCCTGTCTTTTGAAGCTCAATTGCCTGTCTTGTTTCCCATTATCTCAGAGCTTTTTGGGCTCAAGCATTATGCTACTCTTTACAATTTTGGAGCAGCTTCCAGTCGAATGGAATCCTATATTCTCTCTGTAACAGTGGCTTCACATCTATATGACAAAGAGGCCAGAAAATAGCTGCATAATTTTCAATCTCCGTCAATTTCCAGAAGTCTGTTACAGGCGGCTCATGCCCCGGCACCTTCTCAGAGTAAACTCACATGTATCAGACATGAATGTTTTCACCTGAGTTTTATCATAATGACTATGGACTCATTAGTGGGGTCTCTCGTTTTCGACATTCTTGTACTAAGGACAAGGAAGTTCTATAGCAGCGACATTTATGCCAAGATTCAAGCTGCCGAATCCCCCTACCGCCTCCGCCTCTAGAGCAGAATTATGTGGAATTCACACAGGCGCCTCATTTTATCCCTCCTAACGTTCACCTCTGACAATATGCAATAGTCTCAAAATTTACATGGTATATTGCCTAGAAATGCCTGCAGAGCCTCTAACAATCTGCAGAGCATCAATCAGAGGACGCTTACAAAAATTATTGAATATTTGAATTAATAAATGTGAATCTTCACTGAGCCAACTACCAAACATTGCATAAATCTTTTAAAATAACTGCATTCTAATTGACCATCGTAACATACATTAATCAGTGTTTATTGTTTGAAGCTTTGTAGGAATTAACTAGCACATGCATTTAAAAGAGGTTTAATGATTATACTGATAAAAAATTATATGTGTACTAATATATTAGACAATATGTATTTGTGCATGGTGGGGTTGCATGTGATTGGATTAAATAATTAATATCTTAAATAATAAAATGAAATAAATTCAGATAAATTTAGTTTTTTTCCTTACAGAAATTAAGTATTATTGTCACATCCTATGTCTAGTGACCTCCATGCTTGACAATACAATTGAAAAAGAAATTTAAAATAAACTAATAAAGAATTAAAAGTATAGGGATGGTTGGGGAGACAACCATTTAAGAAATTTGGCAAAATTCATATCAATCAACGACCCAATACCTAAAGGAGGTGGCCTGAATTAAGATAGCATGGCATGGATTAATTGAAACGAGTGTTTGTGCCATTAACAAGCATGACACCCTTGTCCATGGATGGTGGAAATTGTGCAGGTCGCATGGGAAGAGAGGTTCGTGGAAGTCTTAAAACCTTCCCAACCCCTTCATTTTGGACATGCGTTATTTTGGATAGGAAGTGTAGGCCTATGGAGAGGAGTGTAGAAGCAAGGGACACAGGAAAGAAATGGTGTGGAGGTATGGAAACATGGGAATTTGGTAGAGGGGGGAACAAAGTCCCTCAAGGAAATGCATTTACATGGAGTACTATGACCATAGTATATGCACCAAATCATTTTGTTGAAAAGGCTTTAGAAACTTCCAAGAAAAAGTAAGTGGCGGGTGTGAAGCAAAACCAAACAACTGCTGCCCACATCAGCCCTGCTTATCCTACCATGAGAGTTTGGAACAAGGTATAGATATCCAATAAAGTATAAAAGATAGAGGGATTTCTGATGACACAAGCAGAGGGAAAGAGTTGATTAGAACATTTTTCAGTGATGGAGGAACCAATGTTTCTATTAAGAGCTTTTTAAAGAGCAATACTTGCTCTTTCGGATTCCATGGGAGAAAAGGTAGGAAACTATATGTTGATGAAGGCCATTTCGGGCGCAACTATCAAGATCAAGGATCTAGGACAAATTCGTTCATTGAAGATGTCTCAAAATTGTGGGTTCACAACACCAGGATTTGGTGCCACTAGGTAAGATGCTAAAGCCATGCTGTTGTTATGGGCTATGTGAAATTAGAAGTTTAAATACGTGGGTTCCATTATTACTTGACCTTTGGATTCTAAGCATTTTGCACAAAAAGACTATTATTCTTTGTGATTCCTAGACTTCATGATTCCTTGAAAGGGTTTCCTAGACTTTGTGATTCCTTGAAATGAAAATAAACATTTATTCTTATCTCAATATAACTGAATGAAAGGTCAATGTTCCTATAAGTTCGAGATGTAAAATAGAGATGAATTCTCAGGGATGCTTTGAATGCTAGTTAACACAACACATGAAGAAAGAGAAACTAAAGAGTTGGGTAGAGAATCTCATTAGATACATAGTATGGCAGTGGTGGCATGAGAATCATAGAACCATAAGTCCCAATTGGATAGATTCAATTCTAGCAATGTTAGTAGTTATTTGTATGAAATTAGGCATAGGTTATATGAGTAAGATTAGTTAAGATGACTTCTAAGTAAAGGCATAGTCATCATAAAATAATGAGACATTAATGTGTCAATGTTAATTTAAAGATTTATTGTAGACTAATACAGTATTATATACATAGCACACCATGGTTGGGATTCGAGGTTATTGCTCATGTTTATTTAGGTTCTCTATTATTAATATAAAAAAGAAGAAAGTGATTGAATGATCATGTATCATTTAAGAACCCTAAATCAAGTTTTGAACTTTAAAACCATGAATATTGATAAACTATCAGGTAAAAATGGTAAATTTATACAACATATCAAGATCATCACATTGGTATAAACTCGATGACCTTGCCTTCATCTTTACTACATCCTTGGTGGTTGAGTTGTGATTGAAGGGTGCCATGTTATAAATGTTACCATCCAGTGCATAGAGGTATGCTTAATTGGAGTAGTAAGCAATCCCAATCCTATAATGTTGTGCTTAAGGAGTGTTGTTCATTCTTGGGAGTTAAACTAAATACAACCTTACATGGATTTGCACGAGAACATAGGTTTTAGATTTGGTGATTATGATTACTATAATGTAACATCATGTTTATGTATCCACTATGGCACCATCTCTTGGTCTAATGATAAGTATGACTTGTGCAAACAAAGAGAATTTCACGCTACATAATCAACCTAAGCTCTTGTCATGGAGATGAACTTATAGGATATTTTAGAAACAATTTTTTAACTAACTACTTACTATAGTCAAGGGTTAGTTATTTGAATAACTTTATCTTTGAACTCAAATTCAAACAAGATGGTAAGGAAGTCTAGGTTGATTCTCTAGTGAAAAGAACCCTTTATATTAGGATCCAAGAATAAAATATACCTAATAGAAGATTCGGCATACAATCGCTTAATAAAGTAGGTGATAATGACTTCATTAACAAAACTAAAATCATGCATTCACTAGATTGTTGCATGATTGAATAGATTGAAACTATCATGTATTTCAATGGTTTTGTAGAGGTTAAGAGATAAATACAATTACAATCATATAGTATAACATAGCCTTATACCTTATTACTCATTAATAATTTCATAATTAGTTATAAGTGGCTAGGATGAACTTTTCATATTTTGTGAATTAAGACTTTTAAAAGTAATGAACTTCAACATATAATAAAAGATAATAGTAGAATAATGTTGGATCCATATTGAGGCTTCAGAGGATTACCACATGGTGAGTAGATGTTGAGTATTTCTATCGTTGTCATTAGAAAATTTATCCTAATTATGATATTTATTCTATTGGGTTATTTTCATAAATGAATGT
Organism: Sequoia sempervirens; assembly: GCA_007258455.2. Classification (NCBI taxonomy): domain Eukaryota; kingdom Viridiplantae; phylum Streptophyta; class Pinopsida; order Cupressales; family Cupressaceae; genus Sequoia; species Sequoia sempervirens. The sequence continues at coordinate 17,183,074 of VDFB02072274.1, read as the reverse complement.
TTAAGGGGTTTCTTATTGGTATAATATAGCAGTTCAACATATCAAGAACCAATATACATGTGATATCTAAGATAACTAAATTCACATTGTATACATGTTATCACTCTCTAAACCTAAATGGAAACCTATGTTATAAACTACATGGTATTATCATCAAGGTACCAAAGATGGCACGATATACTTGATAGGTGATTGTAAGGGGTTGTGTGATGCTTGCATTGAGTTGGGAATAATGACAACTATATGTTTTAATTTGATATTTTGCATAAATGACTTAAAATGTTGTGACTTGTGGGTATTTGTCCCTTGAGAGACTTTACAATAGAACTACTTGTGACTTTGATCTGTTTGGAAGTTGCTACATAGGCAGTCCTTGGGTGAAGGATGTCCCTGTGACCTCAAGTCCAAAAGGGGAGGGTTAAGGGGTACAACTCCAAGGGTTGGGGTTGTTACTAATTGGTTTGGCCTTCTCTCTTTAGTAGGCTTCAGTTTGAGACTGAAATGGGTATGAATAAGTTAAAGAAATCTAATAACTTGTATTTAATACATGATGTTCTTTTGAATAGTAAATGAATGATGTAAGGGATTTAAAAACTTTATAATTGATATATATATATATATATATGTATGTATGTTGGGTAAAGTCCAGCTTGTGTTGGTTTCTTGTAACTTTTATATGTTTTTGAAAATTGACTACATATCTAGAGGTATCTATGTATAGGTCATTTTTTTGTTGATTGTGATTGTGATTCATGTTATGTATGACCCACCCAAGTGTGAACTTTTGGGATATTTCAGTAGTGATAGACAGTCATTGGACCGTGCCAATGAATGATGTCTAGGTTACTGCTAGGAACTAGATGAAACTCACATGTTTCATGAAGGTGAAGGTTGTTATGGGCTACCCTTGTTATAATACTATTGTAACGGTTGCACAAGTAGGGACCCATCCATGAGGGTAATGGTAATATGGGGCTAACCATTGTATTGAGAGTGTTCACTGGCTGCCACTGATAAGCATGGAAGTGATCAATGCCAAGAGTTACCCGAGATTGTGAAGAAGATAACTAACAATACCACAAAGATTGCAAGCTAGTATATGTCAGGAGCTACTTCCTAGGTAGAAAAACTTGTTTTTGATGGCATATAGGTAATTGAAGTCAAAATCCATAGGGTTATGGCATGTTTACTACTTGGTGACGTTGGGATGGTGGACGAACCCATGATGTAGTATGGGATGTATTGAATCCCTTTCCCAGTTGTCAAGTTGTATACTTTGCTTTGTGGGGTTTAGGATGGACCTATGGTGTACTATGGGATGCATCAAATCCTCTTCCTAGTTGTCCAATGGTTTAGAACATTGGAAGAAAGGATGGGACCCATGGTATAGAATGCAATGCATCGATATCCATTTCTATTGCGAATGCATTATGTATATGTGTTAGTCAGCCATTATCGATGTGATGTATGTTGGAGCTCGTCATTATGTGTATGTGATGTATGTTGGAGCTTGCCACTATGTATGTGGTGTATGTTGGAGCTCATCACTATGTATTTTTTATGTATGTTGGAGCTCGTTATTGTGTATTTATGATGTATGGTGGAGCTTGTCATTGTGTATGGTTGATGTATGTTGGAGCTTGCCACTCAGTATTTAGGATCATTGTTGTACTTTTGATGTACATATGAGATGATCATTGTTGTACTTTTGATGTACATATGATCGAATCACCATTGCACTTGTGATTTGTGTATGAACTAGTCAACTTGTGTATATGGAGGTATGCTCGTGACAACCATTGTGTAAGATCTTTGAGATTATGGTATGAATGACCCCTTGTGAATATTGTGAATCTTTGTACACTAATTTTTGCTAATGTTTGGTATGGACCCAACACTTGATCGTAAATTATTATTAAAATTTATTATCATTATATTATAATTTTAACTAAGTGATAACTTATGCTTAATGAATAAGTCATGGGTTAAAGGCAAGATCAGATATCTCATGTGAGAGGAGAGAACAAACTCCCTCTAACATTGTGGAGTGAAATACAAAGCATCTAATTCCCATGAGGGGATCCATAGGCAGGGTCACCATGAACCCTCGAGGTTTAGGTCTGAATCTAGGAATGACCCTACCTATATGAGCTTAACACTTATGAGTGTAAGAACATAATTGGTAATATTAATTTTCCTTCACCCTATAGAGGTAAGAAATTTTGAAAACATAACTTCTAATCGAGATGGAAAATGCTTGGTTGACTAAGTTGGTAGTTGTTGCTAATTTAAATAAAAAAAATTGTAGCACCCAAGGGGTAGATTTTACAACTATCCAATTTTGAAATATTTGCATGTAAATTTAAAACATAAAACAATGTAAATTAAAAAATAAAGTTGCATCAAATTGGCTATAAAGCAGCACAAATAGAAATAGAATGATCTTGTTGAAAAATTGATATTTATCTAACTTTTTCATGATAAGTGAGATTTTAAAAGTTTCACCTAATATTTTGGAGGTTTTATCATTAAATGGTAGATGATTTACCATTTAATAATAGTTGAAACTTGTTTTTCAACAACTCAATAGGTGTTTTCAGGAGTGATACTTGTTTCAAGCTCAAACCTCACACTATATGTAGCCTATGGGCTAATTATACATTTTTTATTATGAGTGAATATTTTTTTGAATTATGAATTTAATAGATTTGGATTCTGATAATTAAAAAAAAATATAAAATACAATATTCAAGCAACAAAATTGATACAGAACAATAAATCATCTCTCAACAAAACAATCAACCAATGATGCCAAATTTATTATGACAACATTTTTGAGTGGATGATTGAATGCTACTGACGGAATTCATTTATGTCATAAGTCAACTAATCCTTGCATGCTACGTTATTCTAGTTTAATGTCTTAAGAGTGCTAAGAGAAAAATAGCTTAATTATGACAAAGTAGTTCTCAAAGTTCATGACACCTAGGAATTTTGCATCTAGACCTACAAGTAGAAATGAGGTCCCTCCACATAACCTCTTTTATTTTTAGTCAACTCAACACCATTTTATCATGCTAAAAATGAATGCATTATTGCAAAAAGCATCATTTGATAGCAATGTAAACATGGAAAAAATCATATCTTGCATTCAATGCATGGTGGGGTCATAATAACTGTGCCAACACATCCAAGTAGGTGGGTGAATACTACTAGATGCCTTCATTCATTTCTCATGTTGTTGGATCCTTCTAGGCTATAATTTTCTAACACAATGTTGGTTCCTACTATAACACCTTATCTTGATTTTGGCTGATTTGAGAATGTTTGAATGTGTTAATGAATTTATATTGTTGCAAAAAGTGTTAAGTGAGAGCAATGCAATTGTAGAAATAAAAATATCTCATATTTTATACATGGTGGGGATGATGTAAACTATGCCAAAACATTTGAGTGAGTGGGAAAATGTTATTAGAGGCACTCATTTTCTCCCCGTCACCCAATTCTTACAAGATACACTATCTTGACACAGTCTCTTAAGAGCCGTAAGAGCGAGAAACTGTGAAACTATGATAGTGTAGTTATAAGAGCTCATGGAAACTAGGAATTTTCCTCATAAAACTATAGGTGGACATGTGGTTCCTCAATATTAACCTCTCTCTATTATGACCAACTCCACACCATTTGACCATGCCAACAATAAATGCATTCTTATAAAAAGTATAATTTGAGAGCAATACAAATGTGAAAACATGCATATCTTGTGTTTTGTTTGTGATGTGGTCAAATTTAATATTAAAAAACATCCAAGCAGGTGGGTGAATTATCACAAAGGGAATCTATTCATTCCTTAAGTCTCTAGATTCTTGTAGGTTACACTATTTTGATGTGGTCTCTTAAAAGCCCTAACAACAAAAAGTTACCAAACTATGACAGAGTAGTTCTTGAAGTTTTTGGAACCTAGGAATATTTTTTCTAAACCTACAAGTGAATATAGGGTACCTCCACATATATCAATATTGGTTATGGCTAACTCAATGACACTTGATTGTGCCAATAGTGAATCCATTCTTACAAAAAGTGTTATTTGAGAGAAGCGCAAAATGGAAATAGACTTATATTGCATTATGTGTATGGTGGGGTCAAATAGACTATAAAAACATATCCAAGTGGGTAATTGAATGTTATCGAAAACCTCTATTTTTTCCCTAGGTCACTCAATCATTGCAAGTAGTTTTATTTTGATGCAATATCTTAAGAGACATAAGTGCAAAAAATTACCACTATGATAGAGTAGTTCTCAAAACTTGTGGTGCCTAAAAATGTTTTAGTTAGAGCTATAGGTAGATATGGGGTCCCTCTATAGTACCCTATATTATTTTTGGTCAACTTGACACCATTTGACCATTGCAACAATCAATGCATTCTTGAAAAAAAAAAATCATTTGAGAGTAGTGCAATCATGGAAACATACATATTTTTTGCTGTGTGTGGTGGATCCAAACCAAATATACCAAAATGTTAGGGCAGGTGGATGAATGTTATTAAAGTGTATTTTTTGGTTCCTTGGGTCACTTGATCCTTGTAAAGTACATTTTTCTAACATATTCTCTTAACGGATCCCTAAGAGAATTTTTTCTCAAATTATGACATAATAGTTCTTAGAGTTCATAACACATAGGAATCTTTTTATGGACCTACAAAAGGATATGAGGTCCCTCTATAGTACTCTATCTCATTTTTTTTCAAATTGACAATGTTTCACCATTCCAATATTGAATATATGCTTATAAAAAAAATCATTTGAGAATATTGCAACCATGGAAACATGAATATTTCTTATTAATGCATGGTAGAAAAAATAAAATACACAACCACATTTAGGAAGTAGGTAAATTACACTAGAGAAACCTAATCATTCTCTATGTCTCCCAATCCTTGCAAGATACACTATTCCAATATAGTCTCTTATTAGTTGTAAGAGTAAAAAACTTATGATTGATTTTAAATATATCTAAGAAATTACCCTCCATAAGAGCCCAAGAATTTTGGTATGTGGCAATTGATCATTCTATACTATACACTCTTCATGTATCCTTGCTAGGGTCCAGGGTTGGGTCGGGCCTCGTCCAGGGGTTCGGGGGTGGCAACCCCCAAGAAAAAAAATATTACCATTTTTTTCGTGTCATCACTAAAAAAGAAAAAAATTGACTTTGTAAAACCCTAATTTTGGAAGCTTCTAAAAATCTTATTAGAAGTTGTTGGGATGAGAGTTATAGTATGATGAAAAAGAGATTATTCATGAGATTGTAATAAGTTTTTCACTGGATAATAAAACCATTGGATGTTTGTAGTTTTGTGGATGTAGCCCATATTGGGTGAACCACATTTAATTCTCTATGTTATTTTTTTTGTGTGTTTTATTCCTCTATTTTATTGATCAAATATGCATTTAATTGTTAGATATTTTCCTACTAACCCTAACAAAGAATTGATTGAAGTTACTAGAAAATGGATAAACCAGTAGAATTCTTCTTCACTCAAGGAATATGTGAATGATTAACAAGCCACATCCGCATATGGGAATACAATACATTGGTGGTGAAAAAAGTGGGACAACTAGAGGGGCTTGATATGGAATGACTGTACAAGAACTTTAGGTGAGGCTGATCAATTTGTACATCCTCTTCCTTAATTTATTCCTCCTATCTTTGTAGTTCATCCATTTCAAGTATAGAGCTACATATATCTCCTATTGTGCTTCTTTGGCTGATCTTCTACAAGTTTTTATCCATCTTGACCTATAGGTTGTTTAGACTCAGTCTTAGGAACATATTTAATAGTCTTCTCTCTTTTGAGGGCTTATCATTAATATTAAGTTATTAAAATATCAACACTATTGCTAAAACATAGCAGACACAACAAATCATAAAAACAAGACTATTCTTGTACATTTTAGGAACTTCACTGTTGTGCAGCTCTTATTTGAAGTGGCTCCAATCGAATGTCCATGATATTTCATCACACATTCTATTCCAAATACTCTTGGATTTCTTCTAAAATCCCATCAAAATTTATCTTGCACCACCCTATAATTTGAGGATTACACTTATAATTTTTCTATAAAATTGAGGACCAACCTAGCTAACCGCATAAATAAAGGTGAAAATATTATTTTTGATTTAAATTTTACTTTAATTTTTAAAATATCCATTTTACAAATTTATCTTTTAAAGATTTAAATAACATTATTATAAAACCACTTAACTCAACAACTCAATATTTAAACCCTTAGAAAACAAAACAATTGATGCATAATGTTAAATAGCTATTATATCCAACAACATCTTATTATATCCTATCCTACACCATTAATTAAATTTATATTTATTATTTATTTAACTAATTTTATCTTTTTCCCTAATTTTATCTTAACTTTTAATTAAATAATTATTTAATATTTACTTGATTAATTTACCCTTATCATATTAACCAAATAAATATTTATTATTTAATTAATTAATTTCACATTCACCTTTATCCTTGTCTATTTAATCTTAGTCCTTAAACTTGTTCACATGGATCACAATCTAATATTTCCATCATGTACAAGTGTCCCTTTCAGATCTCTTTATCTTATCCATTCACATATTAACAAAAGTCAAATTAACTTTTCATCTCATCCATTCATTTTACATCACACCTCTTAATCCTATCCATCTTATCCCTCATGTGAAACTTGTTAAAAGACTACATGTTTAAGCTTAACCCTAATTCTCAATCAATCTTGACCATCCATCATCAATGTATCCTAGCCTTTAAATTTGGCTCTTGAGAATTCTATAACTAATAATTGAAAGTCAAGTTGAAGCCGAAATTAGAGTTTTTATCAGCTGAGATTTAAAGTTATCATGGAGGCTAGCCGGATTAGATTTCATCTGTGATGAAATAGGCAATTGAATCCATTTGCGCAAGAATTCTATTCAGCTGTATACCCAATTCTTCCCTCTTACCCATGTCAAGGACACAAAGGAAAGGATGCCACTCAACAGAGAGAGAAAATGTATTACTCTTATGTTTTATTTTCATGCTTTCTTTTAATTAATGTATTTAATTTCTCCTAGATCCTAAGTTTTTTTTACATATTTTTCTAATTGACAATAATTTTTTTTTCTTTACTGCTTTCGTTAAGTCTCAAATAGATCTAGCAGCAATACCAGATTACATAGTATCAGTAACGATGATAGAATACCTAATATTTTTGGGGATGTTTGATTTGAAAAATCTTCAAACGAAATATAGATCGGCATTCATCTAGCCATCACATTCATCTAGCAGTACTCTTATTTTCATTCTAGATCTACACAACTAAATTTTATTTTAGTACCAGAGGTTTCCCTAAAAGGATGTCAATCTCTAGATTCTAGCACACAAGTAACCCTGAGAATTGCTTGGCAAACTCTGTAGAGAGCTATAGCTAGGCCACATATGGAAATATCTTAGATGTGTTTCTGAGTTTGAATGCATAGCTCTTTTTAAACTATGTCGTGGTAAAAGTGGCTGGATATCAAATGAAGCAACTGTTATAAACGGAAAAGACAAGGGTTTATGTGAGAAGCCCTCATCTATTCTGATGAAGAGTCGTCAGCTAGCAAAATCTAAGGGAAAAATGAAAGTTAATCAGAAATATTCCAAATGGATACAGGTATGTCAACTATTCATTTTACTTTTTTAAGGCCAAGTTATTTCAATTTAATCAATTTGAAAACTTTTCTCACAGACAAATTTTATGTTCATAAATTGAATTTTTAAGATCTACTCTGCCATATATATAAGCTAAGATGATTCTCTTATATATTTTTTTTAATCAACACAGACTTCTCCAAATTTTAAACAGTCACTGCAAGAGATGAAACGAAAGCAACAAAGATTGCAGATGAACTAATCTCAGCGTTTGACTTTGTTTAACTGCCCATAGATTTTAAGTACGATAATGAATTTTTCTCAATGTACTGCTGTCGTTAATTCTAAATCTTTTACAAACTCCTTTAATCAAATGGTGAGCTACTACTCTTACTGGTCTCTTAATCTTTCAAACATTTTAGAAAAAAACTGCAACTACTCTGAAAGAAATAGCGATCTCCCTTATGTTCGTTGGCTACGGTGTTTAAAAACAAATGTCTTTTCAAATAAATAAGATCGATCCCGTTGTCAGACTGGGCAGATTCGTTCAAGGGCCTCACAAATTACAACCGCTTCTCCGCAACTGTAGAATCATGTCTAATTTAGACGCTGAGATAGAACTGACCATTGAAATTGTTGAAGTATCTTGAAGTAGCTTTAGCTAATGTAAAATTAACGAAGGCGTACCTAAGGTTAGCCTTTTTCTCCACACAAGAAGAAAAATACTTCAACATACATTGAAACCTAATAAAATTAATGATAGAAGTACATTGAGAGAAGTTGATTATTATACTTAAAATCATAGGAGTTGTCCTAGCATGTGACAAGTTTTCCTTGGCTAGTTCCACTTCAAACACAAATCAAGAACTTTCATTTTTCCCTTAAATTCTTCTAGCTAAGACTCTTCATCAGAGTAGATGAGGGCTTCTCACATAAACCCTTGTCTTATCCGTTTATTGTGAGAATACTTAGTAATTTCTCCCACATGAGGCTGCAATTTTTGTGGTGCAGAGAGTGGTTGAATCAAAGAAATGTACACAAAACAACAGGAATGAATTTACCTCAGGCTGCTTCTTTCACAAAGGGATTAAAATATGCAGATTCAATGTTGTCCCATACTCCTATACTGATTATTTGTTTCCCATTCATAGAGTCATAGAATGAGCAAGAAGATATGCCTTTGAAACGGTTGAAATAGGCTCTGAGAATGGTGATGCAAGAGTAAGAGAGTAAGTCTTGCGTCTTCCAACTGCAATATATTGTACGAATGCTCACTATGTCTCCCAGGAGAGCTGTGCAAAGGGAAGCCCTTTTCTTGTTTGCTGGGAAGTTCGGTGGAACCAGCCCAAGTCAACTATTCTCATTGAACATTTTAATCCCTTGGCGAAAGCAGCAGCCTGAAGTAAATTCGTTGCTGCTGTTTTGTGTACATTTCTTGATTTGACCAGCCCCGAAATGTACACAAAATAGCAAGAATGAATTTACCTCAGGCTGCTGCTTTCACCAAGGGATCAAAATGTGCAGTGTGAATAGTTGACTCAGGCTAGGTCCATCTAACTTCCCAACAAACAACAAAAGGCCTTCCATTTGCACAACTCTCCCTCAGAGACAGTGCGCATTCGTATAGTATATTGCAGCTGGAAGATGCAGGACATACTTTATTACTATTGCCTAGCCATTCTTAGAGCCTATTTCAACTGCTTCAAAGGCATATCTTCTTGCTCATTCTTTCACTCTATGGATGGGAAACAAATAATCAGTAAAGGAGTATGGGACAACATTAAATCTGCCTGTGTCTTTAATCTATGTTTGTTGCATCAATTTATGCGTTTTTGTAATTCCTTCATTTATAACAGTTGCTCCATCTGATATCAAGCTACCTTTTACCATCGATGCTAGCAATCACTCCTCCACTTCCAAAAGCTATTCCTATGTTTGAGGTAGGCCATCCGTCTGCCATTCCTGAGCTTCGTTTCATCATTTTGAGATATCTAAATAAATGAATAAATCATTAGGAAGACATAAGTGATAGAGCATAAAATCGTGCACCAAACCCATATGTTAGAAAACTGATAAAACCTTTAGGATGCTCTCCTCACTGATTTGGGACTTGTCATTGCCATGGCTATTCTTCACACTGGGCGATTGTCCGCCTCAGGCCTGGGACCCACCTTCGTCATCTGATTTAAAAACTTCGATCACCTACCGACGGCGATCCTCCTCTCTCGGTCCGGCTCATCAGGCTTCCTTCCTTGGAGTTCCGCTTGCATTTCGCCATTTGAAACTGCAAAATCCTCCCCGCCTCCCGGTTGCCAGACCCCGACCATCCCCTTGCTGAAGAACTTTGAAAATCAAACATGCGTCCTTTGGGCCCCTCGGGCCTTGGACCCCGGAGTTACTCCTCTGGGGTTCCGCCTGCGTTTCGCCATCCATGACGGTGAACATACTGTGGCATCTCGACCCTGGGGCTCCGCCTCCGCTTGCACTGTCGACCTCTGGCGATAAAATTGTTACGTCGTTGACGCCCTCGGGCCCCGGTGTCTGGACTTTCATTCTCGGAAGTCCGCCTTTCACTTGTCGTTGCTGACAGCGAACCCCGTCTGGCGTCCCGACCTCCGGGCTCCGTGTGTCAGGTTTCTTTGGTCCCTTTTCCGCCACCCTCATGGCAATGTCCTTCCATCCCTGTAGTGCCCAGGTTCCGCCCTTCCATTTGCTGCTGAGTCGTAAGTTAAGGTTCGACGGCAGAGCCTTCTCCCAGGCCCGACCCTGCTCCTCGCCGTTCAGACGTCTGTACAACTGCCAAACCCCGGACCTCTGTTCGCCATGTAATCTCGATGAAAATCCGAACAACCTTCTCTGCACCGGGCCTCGTAGCCCGGAACTCCTATCATCTGTCGCCGTTACTAGAGAGAAAATGTTGACTATCATCCCGCTTCCCGGGCTCCACCCTGTCAATTGCCGCGCAAAAAATAACACAAAGGCATGCTAACGGGCTTCCCCTATCAAACTTCCCCTCCTAGACTTCCGTCAGGTGTTCACCATCTCAAACAACGAAGGTCGCTCGCCATCGTGGTGTCGCCGGCCCGAGCCCTCAGAAGCGAAATGACTTAGCATCAGCTGCCTTTTGGCCCTCCGGACCTCGGGCCTCAGAATTCCATCCTCAGATTTCCATCAGCTGTCTGCCTCTCCAAACTGCCATCTCTCAACAGCTTTCTGGCTTGAGACCTCCGAGCCCCCTTAAATGGATCCTAACGATCCCAAATTTGGAATCTAACTTCGACCCACATGCTGATTTTTGGTCCTCTTCATCATAAACTTCTTAACATATTAAAATTTTACCAAAGAAGGTCTCCGGGAGCTTTCCGCTGCGTTTGCCCAAATGCCCTGAAACAAAGATCAATAACGTCTAGAGATAAAATCCATGATATGATTGATTGATTATTTGAAGTAGATGTTGTTTTTGAGATATGGACTAACATGAATGCTTTTGATGATCTATTGTGCTGACTTTACCCTTGCTTGCAGAATATATGGAATCGGGTTCAGGAACTTTAGGGGCATCCGCTGAGAAGGATAAGGGTAAGAAGTCAAAAAGGACCCCTCGGGGAAAGGAAGACAAAGATCAAATGAAGTATCAATTCTGGGGTGAGTCGCTCCACTCAAAGGTTACAACGAACTAGAAGAAAATTATAGACACCAATATTGGCTAGGTGGATATAGATGAATTCACACAGAGGGTCATGGTCAACCCAACAACAAAGAATGCCAGATTGATACGGCAGAGTGGAATAGCCAAGGCTACCAGTTTCCCTCCATCTCTCATGGTGCCCGAATTAGTCATGGCTTACCGAGAAGCCTATCAGACAGATACCAGAATAATTGTGGATAAGGAGGGAAACATCCTTGCAGACATGTCGCCAAAAGGGATTACCAAGACATTCCACATTCCCACGTTCCAACAGATGGAGGTCCCCACATTAGAAGAATGCCAGGCGGCATGGGATGCTAATCTAATAGAGTGCAAGAAGTCAATAAATCTGCATTGGCTTAAGGAAAAATGGGGCAGCGCTGTGAAGGTTCCCTAGGAACTCTTCCGTAGTGATTTCCACGAGGATTACCATGACCTAGTAACCATGTTGAGCAGAGTCACGGGTCTTCCAATGGCTGCCTACTTCCAGGAGTGGATGTCATACTATATTGAGCAGATCCTGCGGGGAAATGAGGATGTCATAACAAAGGTCTCATTTTATTAGGGAGGAATTATAAGCAATTGCTTCCATGAGCAGTTTGTTAATGTGAAAAAGAGCTCCAAATTCTACATGACCTCCTACCTGGTATACTCCCTGGTAGATCAAAGGCAGTACAGCGGGTTGTTTGTGGCACCTGATCAGGGGTAGAAGTGCAGACTTAAACCATTTGATAAATATCCGTAGCTCTAGTACCGCAATTTCAAAAGGGATTACTGCAGGGTTAACGACACCTTCATCGGCCACATCATCAGGTTAATTGTCGGGGACTTCGAGAGGAGAGTCTCCCACAGTGCCAGAGCCCTTCTAAAGCAATATGCCTTCCTCTTCATCCAATATCCAAAATTCACATACATCTGGGCCCAGGGCTTCTCTGAAACACCGAATAGATTGCCTCGGTACCCAAACGACAGAATCATCCTCCTGGAGCTTTCTCAGTAGCTCCAACACATCCAAGCAATCTTTAGCAACAATCACATAGCGGGGATCTCCTACCCCATGACCCTTGGCCAGGGCATGTATCGACTGCAGACGTCACAATGTGCCGGTAACTCTGAGAAGGAGCTGAAGGAGTACCATTTCGACTAGTACACCGCTCGCCCATGGATGGATCCATATGGCCACATCAGGAAAGCACTAGGGCCAGCATATGCCCATCAATATCACATTGAGAATTTCTACGCCGACTACCAGGATGACAAAGTGGTGCGCGCAAGGCACTACATGTGCATGACTATGCAATTACTGAGAAGAGTGCAACCATTTCTAGTACTGGACCAGGTCGAGGAGGATGAGTCTACAATCATGCACCCGAGGTACCTTGCGGTTGCCAACCTACCAATACCATCAATCGACTGGGATGAACAGGAGGTCGATGACTTGGACACCATAACCCAGTCGATTCTAACTTGTACTAGGGAGTGGATCGATGGACAGGTGGCACATCTAAAGCGACAAGGAGTAGTCCTGACCTATGAGGGTCTCAAAAGCGAGCTGAGTGCCACAGAGGATGTTGCTACCACCACGTTGATTGGTAGGACCTCCAAGTCTCCTCCAATCACTAGGTCCTAGAAAAGGAAAGGAACAAAGACTGCGTAGTCTCCAGATCCCAAGGAACAAGCGAAGAAAGAAATGGGAGGCTCATCTCCCAAAAGGATTAAACAAGTAGTGGGTATGACATAATTGCAGCCTCCCTTGGCTCTTCCTGCTCCTGCTATTGCATCGCCCGCCTCTTTGGCTATGGTCACCGCATCTACGCTGGCAATGGACATTTCTATCCATCTTGCCCCTTTTCCCTCAGTCGGGTCGGTAGTCATCATAGATTCCTCTTCTAGCATGACCAATCCCCCTTCCTCTGCTACCATGTTGCCAATTACATCACTCCTTTTGGCAATAATAACATCGCCTATTCTTGTTGCCACTATGCCTGAGGCTCTTACAAGACACATGCAAATCCTTCCCCCTGAGCTCTCCCAAATCTTGATGGATCCAACTCTCCAAGCAACCCTCGCCCAAGTCCTCGCGACTGCTCAGCCTTCACAATCGCCGATAGGGCCACCATCTATGGAAGCCACAATGCAAATCTCAAAGGAGTTGGAGGAACGAGAGTAGGAGGCCTCAAAGTCTATTGAGGAGGAGGCTGATGAGTATCATGAGCACCCTAAGTATGAGCACCAAACCATTGACAGGGTGGTCTATGAGGAGGAGACAGGCTCTTCTGAGAGTGGGGATGAGGAGGATGGCTCGGGTGCTAAGGAAATTATCCAGACATTCGATGAGGACCTTGAGGAAGAATTGGCACAGCAGCTAAAGGACGTTGGGGTGGAGGCAGAAGAGTCATCACATGGTGAAGAAGGGAAACCACCAGAAGAGCAACAGACAAAGGACTTAACTGAGGCTGAAGCCCATGTCGTCAAAGGACCCAAGGCCGAGGCTACTGAGGAGAAGAAAGAAGAAGAAGCAGCAAAAGAAGAAAGTCCCATCTGGCAACCGTCCACCAAGCTGCTTGTCAAATGCCTCATATTCGTTCATGACTCTGACAAAGAGGAGGAGGATGCTACCAAAGAGAAAAGAGAACCCCAAAAGGAAAAAGAGGCAGAAGTCTTGCATTTAATTGAGAAGGGCGAGGGTAACCATGATTCACCCAAGGGTAAGTCTGCTATGCCCGAATGGTTGGAGAGGCAACTTGAGAAAAAAACCCCAGTGTTGAAGGACCCAAGGGCAAGGTTGGAGGCCATTTTGGCTCGATCCCAAATCACAACGAGGAAGAAGAAGAAGCCCAAGGTCTGATCCAAGATAACAATGGACACTTCTGATTCTCGAGCAACACAAATTACAACGCCTATGATTGGCCAAGCTGGGGTAAGCTATAACATCTCCACCATTGACTTGGGGACTGCAACCAGAGAGCAAAAGGTCGAGCACCTTTAGGAGTCGGTGGCCATAGTGGTGCACCTGATAAAGCAGGATAAAATCTCCAAGGATGAGCTCAAGGCACATGTTGCAACATTAACGGATTATATACAGCAATGGTCCTTAATGGACAACCTGCACACCACCTCCATGGTAGTACCACAGTTGCTTTCTAAAGAGCAGATCGACAAAATGGAGAGTAGGAAGAACTTGGAGAAAACCATCGAGGACTGGTTCCGGTAAGTCTTATTCATCGGGAACATGGGAATCAGCAGGGTTGTGCGGACAGCCAACAAGTTCTTGGACTTAATACAATCTCTGGAGAGCACAAAGAGGCTCTACACCAATTTCTCCCCAACCTACGATTCCACCTTCCCAAGGATCAAGACTATCCTTCAAATGCCTGAGGCCACGTGGAAGGAGAAGCTAGAGTTTAAAAAAGATCACTGGCTAATGGATGTGTGGCGCAGGGACTTCAACAACCAGAAGGAGAGGTTGGAGCAAATCTTGAGCAGGGTGGAACCTGATATTCAGTGGATCAGGGAAATCCGGGTGGAATGTTCCTGATATCTTAAGCTGATCACGAGCTATGATATGCCCACTGTGTAAATGGATCCAGAGAAGATCAAACCATACTTCCAGGAGAAGATGAAGGATGGGATAGCTGGAGAAATCACAACGGATTTCCTGAGTTTTGCTGCCCGTGCCTTTGACCAACCAGAGCTGTTCAGAGATCAAGGCTCGAAATATATGAAGATTAGAAAAGGCTAGAAGAAAATGCTAAGGAGTGGAGCTATCAGGTGTTGTGATGTGAAATCCTCAAAATAGACAAGCTCTAGGTGGTCATCCTCAAATACATAGAACACACAGCTTCCGAGGAGCAGGAGGACAGCCCAGCCAAAGATGAAGACCTTCCTGAAGAGTAGCTACAACAAAGGAAACATCAATTTTCTAAATGACAAAAGAGCTACAGTGCCATTAGCTAGAAGACAAAATAGTGAAGGGACAAAAATGTAATTTTTAATTGTGATCTATTTGGGGGTAGGTGAAACCCTATTTTGTAATGAATCTTGGCCACATAATGAGAATGAATCTTGACCATTCATTTTACTTTTGGAAAACTATAAATAGGGCACTCCTCTCATTTGCAAAGAAAGAGTTGAGTTGTTGTAAAGGCATGCTGCAGAAATTTATAAGAAAAAGGCATTGACTTCGTGTATTTTCTTGGTTTCTTCCATGTTGCTTGATTCAATCTCTAATGTTAGATGTTTGATTTAGATCTTATTTCTATTTAGTTAGCTGTCTTATTTCTTTAGATAAATCTTAGGAATGTTGTTAGGTGATCATGCAAATTCTTACCATATATTCTGCAAGCAATGGCAAAGTCAGTGCAACAAAACATCAAAAGCGTTCATGTTAGTTCATATCTCAAAAATAACATCTAAATAATCAATCAAGTATATCATAAATCTTCTCTCTAGATGTTATTGATCTTTGTTTTAAGGTATTTGGATAATTCGGGCAAAGAGGGCCGAACTTCCCTGGAAAGAATGCTATCTGGAAGGGAAAATGCAGCAAAAAGCTCTCGGAGACCCTTCTTAGCCAAATTTTAATGTTTTAGGAGGCCCCTGATGGAGAAGAGCATAATTTGGGACGTGGGTCGAAGTCGGATTCCAATTTCAAGATCATTTGGATGGATCAAAGGGGCATCAGAGGTTTCAAGCTGGGAACCTGCCAGGAGACGGCGGACAGCGAGCGAAAATCTGGAGGTAGAAGTCTGAGGGTCAGGGTCCAGTGGGCCAAAGGACGGCCGTTATAAAATCAACTATTTTTGAAGGTCCGGGCCGGCGACATCGGGAAGGCGACTAGATCTCTCCGTTTGAAATGACAATCCTCGAACGGAAGTCCGGCAAGGGAAGCCTGGAGGCGAGAAGATGGCATTATGAGTTTTCCGTTTAAATTTAGCGGCATTTGGAGTGGCAGGGCCCGGTAGCCGGGTGCCGGTCAGCACTTTCCACCAGCCACGGAGCGCGAGAGGCGGACATCCAAGGATGGAAGTCCAGACACTAGCGCCCGGAGGCCGAGGCACCAGAGGGAAAACGGCGGGGTAGGAGCTTCGACGACAAGAGAGCATCAGACTTCCAAAGACAGAAGTCTAGGAGCTGGGGCCCGGGAAGCCGATGGCCGAGGAAAAAATTTTGACAGGAGGAAATCCACGGACTCCCCAGGATGGAAGTCCTGGAGGTGGGGCCCGGGGGTTGAGTGGCAGATGGGACTTCATCAAAAAGGTCCCACCGTGGGAAACGGTAGAAAATCAACCATGGAGGCCTGACATCTGAGGCCCGAAAGGCGTCAACGATGCCACATTATCGCATTGCCAAAGGTTTAACAGCGAGAGCTAGGACGGAGCCTGGATCGCAGGAAGTCGAGGGATGAACTCCGTTGAAGAAAGCAAATCACCCACGGAACCCCGGAGATAGAGCTCCGGGGCCTGGGGTCCAAGTGCACGAAAGGAGGAATGCTTGGTTTCAATTTTCTCGACAAGGCGTGCGCCGGGACCCAGAGGTCAGGAGGCTATGTGAGGTTTTGCGATTCAAGAACGGAAAAATGAGGATGAAACCCCAGACAGGGAAGTCTGAAGGACTGGACGCGGAGGGACAACTCGCAGCTGGCAGGCGATCAAAGCTTAAAATCAGACGGCGAAGGTGGATCGCAGGCCCAGGGCCCCCGATCGCCCTGTGCGAAGAACAATCACACCCAAGAAAAGTCCCGAGTCGGCGGTGAGAGAAATTCTGATAGGTTTGTCAGTTTTTTAACATATGGGTTATGAGCGCAATTTAGTGTTCTTCGATTTCATGCCACCCTAACTAATTGTTCATCCATTTAGATCTTTCAAAATCATGAAAAACACACACAGGAGGGAAAACGGGTCACCTACCTCAAACATGCTAAATGGCGAGAAGTGGGATCCAAACATGGTTGACGGGTTGATGCCGAGGGCGATGATCATGACGCTTTGTCGAAGGCGGTGGGCTCCAGATGATGGCTTGTGCAATTCCCTCCAATCCTAATTATGAAAATGACTTCGGCGGATTGGGCATTTTATACCCCAACCACCATGAATGACTGTAATTAATGCACGTACGCCCGTGAAAAAGTTGATGAAATTTGAAATTAGGTCGGCGGCGGCAGCGGGAGAGCCAGGGCCAGCCAGCCGGGAAGACGTGAGGGATCCGCCGTTTGGTGATTTTCATCATTTAAATGACGGCGGTGGGGATCGGCTCGAGGCCCAGAGTTCGGGGATCTGCTACGGATCTGCCGTCAATGACGACGAGACTGCCACAGAATTCTAGAAACGAAGATCTGGGGAGTCAGGCCCGGAATGGTCGATAGTGGGCAGTTAAAAAACAAACCACGACGGAGAAAACCCAGGCGGGTTCGGGGAGCGGGAGGCCACCAGAGGCTCGCTGTCATGGACGACGAGCTTGGGATGAAATTTCGGGAGTGGACTTCTGGGGCCCGGGGCTCGAAGGGGCAGGCACCACCCTGAAAATTTGCGACGAGTTTCAAACGGAGGGCGGCAGGGCAGGCCCTCAGGAGCGGAAAGATGCCCGGAGAACGCCACAAAGGATGACATTTGCAAAGAGGAAGCCTGAAAAAGGAACCCCAGAGGCCGGGGCCTGGGAGGGACCAGAGCTGTTTTAGGGCCAAAATGCCAGAGGGACTCCCCAAGGCCCCGGAAGTCAGCAAAAACCAAAAGCAGAGACATGATCGATTTATGATGGAACTTTGGAGCAACATCGACCATGTGGAACATCAGAAAAGAGGGGCATGCAAAATGAGCCGGCCCCAAAAGACCCGACAAGGAGAAAGAAAAGAGGGTCCCTATTCCGAAAGGGGCGTGTGTGCTAAGGGCACAACAAATGGCGACTCTACTGGAGAATGCTCTTGAGCGTTCTAGGGATAAATATTCATTCAGGACCCAGAATTTTTGGTTTCGCAGACCAGGAGCGGCTTCTAAAGATGAATCCGGGAGAACGAGATCCTTAATTGGGTTAGCTTATAGGACATCTCAGAAGTGTGTGTATAGTGAATTCATTCATTTCCTAGGGATAGTGACCAGGGTTACCAATTCAACCGAATGAGCTACATAAATCGCCTAACACCAAAAGTAACCTAGACATTGCCCCACTGCTAGTCAGGCATCCATAGCGTCGACGGAATTGTCACTACAATCTCATGGATATTGCTCTACTGTCGGCCAGGCGTCCATAGCCCCGGTAGAGTTTTCTGAACACCCATACGGTCATTTATTTCCTTTTTTTAGAATTCCTTTTCTCTTTTGCCTTGATATTCCACTTCTCTTTTACCATTTAGTTTGACCGGGTAAGCATCGAAGCCTACAATGGGTTTGAGACTACAGTGGTCACTGGAGTAGACTTAATTTTTTTCACTCACTAGAGTGTCATAACAACCATAGTACGGTCCATCAAAAATTATTATTATGTAATTTGTGTGAGATCCAAGATGTGGGTAAGAAGATCCAGCTAAGGGTCAAGTTCTGAGCAGAGTTCAAACAAGAAAATCATTCGCTGATAGCTTTCAAAGCTCGATAATCGAGAGTGAATGTTTAGCCGAAGAACACAAAGAACGGACAGCAAAGTGAACTGCTTGTCAAGAAAGCACGGCCACCACAAAGGAGCAGGGAACATCTTTCAAACAAAACTTCCGAGAGGGAGAAAATAAAAAGCGACGCAACAAAATGTAGACAAGCAAGAAAGCAACTACTCTAACCTATGTACAAGTATTTACAACGAAGAGCTCGAAGGAGCTCAAGCCTAGAAGTAATGCTTCAGGTGCTGCCTATTGACTGGCAACAGGATGTTCTCACCAGTTAAGGTCTTTAGGCATAAGGCATTATCTCCCAAGATTTCGGCTATTTGAAAGGGGCCAAGCCAAAGCTTGTCGAATTTGTTGTGTCCCCTTTGTTTTCATAGGCCTTATCCCAATACAAGACCAAATCTGCAATTCTAAAGGCCTTGATCTTGGCTCGGCGGTTGAACCATCTCTTAACTATGCCCTGATGTTTGGCAAAATTTTCTATTGCGCAGTTTTGGACTTCCTCTAAATGTAAGAGTTCAGTTAACCGAGCTTCCCTACGATCTCCTCCCTCATAAAAATTGTTGATGAACCGAAGAGTAGGAATCTTTAGGTGGATGGGGAATATAGGTTCTAGGCCATAGACAAGGTGGAACGGGGAATCCCCAAGGGTAGCCTTGTGGCGAGTGCGGTTGGCCCAAAGGGCGAAATGGAGTTGGATATGCCAATCCTTGGGATTCCTATCTAACAACTTCTTGATAACATTAATCAGATTTTTATTCGTGGACTCGGCAAGGCCATTGCCCTGAGGGTAGTAATTGGACGACAATTTAAGGGCTATTCTATAGTCAAACGCCCAACTAGAAAATCTTAATGAAGCAAATGCAGGTCCATTATAACATAACAAAGCATACGGACAACCAAAGCGATTTAAAATGAAACTTTCTAAGAAATTAGTAACTACTTCAGTTGTGCATTGCTTACATACTATTGCTTCCGTCCATCTAGTACAATAATCAATAGTGGTAAGAATGTACCTATGTCCCGCAGATGATAGAGGGCTTACCGGACTAATGAAGTCGAGACCCCATTGCGCAAAAGGCCTTACCTCCAGCACAGGTTGTAGTGGGACAACAACATTCCTCTCTCTGGTGGCAGCAGTCTGGCATGTGTGACATGAACGAACATGGCAATGGGCATCCTTGAAGGTGGTTGGCCAATAATACCCTGCTCTCAATATTTGATGTGCTGTAGAAGAACCCGAACCATGGCCCATGCCAAATTTATTGTGAAACTCCTTTAGGACGCATTCTGCTTCTTCCTTACCAAGGCATCTCAAGTAAATGCCTTCATGGTTCTTGTAGAGAATGGAACCCTGCAGCATGTAGCCATTACTTTTCAATCTCAGGGCCCTCTTTTAGACTCCTTGTAGGTGCGGCGGGCACTTATAGTTCAACAAATAGTAGACAACATTCTGGTACCATTCTCTAGGGGAGACATCCTCAAGCTGGTATTGCTCCACAGTGAGTTCAGGTCCAGCCTCTGCTGCTGTTTCAGAAATTGTACGGGTGAGTGCCTGCCCTCATACCACTTTCATCGGTTGGATCTCCATATCATACTCTTGGAGCAGGGTGACCCACTTAGCCCTTTGTTTGCCCAATTCATTTTGCATGAGCAGCATTTTTACTGCTGGGTTGGGAACAATGGCAAACACTTAGTTGCGTAGAATGTAGTTTCTAAATTTCTTCACTCCTCTGACGAAAGTGTATACCTACTTTTTAATGTTGTGGTAACGCAATTCAACATCCTTGAGGGGAGCACTCATGAAGGTGATCAGATGCTTGTTTCCTTCATCGTCTTTCTGGGTCAGCATGCTAGCACATGAATGCTCTGAAGCAAATGAGTAGATATAAAATGGCTTCAAATAATCTGGACTAACTAACACAGGTGCCTCAGCAATAGCCCATTTGATCTCTTCGAAGGATTGTTTGGTATCTGGTGTCCATTCAACTTTGGCATCCTGTTTGAGCATGGCATTGAGGGGTTTAACAATCTCCGTGAAACCCGTGATGAATTTTTGGACAAAATTAATCTTTTTGAAGAATGATTTTAATTCCTTCTTACTGCCCGGAGGCTGAATTTTGAGTAAGGACTCGATGTGCTCAGGATCAATGGAGATTCCTTGCTCTGAAATGATGTGCCCTAGTAATCTGCCTTCGGTCACTCCAAAAATGCACTTCTTGGGGTTGAGGGAAACCCTGAACTCTCTACATCTCTGAAATACTTTGCATAAGTCAGAGACATGATAGCCCCACTTCATAGAAAATACGGTCAAATCATCCATGTAGATGATTATGCACTTGCCAATTAGGTATTTGAAGGCGATATCCATGGCGCGTTGGAACGTGGCACGGGCATTGATGAGCCCGAAAGGCATTCTCTTATATGCGAACATCCCCCACTTAGTGGTGAATGTTGTTTTGTGATGATCCTCATATTGTACCATTACCTAGTTATAGCCAGAGTATCTATCGAGGAACGACATCATCTGGGAGCCATTGACGATCTGCAACACCTCGTCCAATGAAGGTGCTGGATAGTTGTCTTTCTCTGAGGTACGGTTTAGATTGCAGAAATCCACACATAATCTAATCTCTCCATTCTTTTTCCTGACCGGGACCAAGTTGGCCACCCACGTGGAGTGCCTGACTGGAAAAATGATTCTAGCCGAGAGCAACTTTTGCACCTCCTTGTAAACGATAGGTTCCAGTAAGGCATTGATAGGGTGTTGCTGCTGACAGAATGGCCTCACTTCGGTCTTGAGAGGGATAGTGTGTGTAATGACAGAAGTGTCATAAGTTTTTAAATCTTTGTAGCTCCATGCCACCACATCATGGTACCTTCGCAATGCATCCATGATTCCTCTTCTTTCCTCCGGTGTGCACACCTTGCCGATAAAAATGTTCTTGATCTTCTTAGCTGTTTCAAGGTTATGAGCGTTGCACTGGTTGCTTATAGCCTCTTTTTTTGTTTGCTGATCTTGATCTCTGATCTGATCCAAATCAAATATGCATTCCAGCTAAACCATGCCTTTAGGGATTGTATTGGTTTTGAGGTTGATGACCCCCTCTATGTCCAATTCATCCTCCTGTGGATCAATTTCATCAATTATTTGAGCTATGAAGACATTAGAGCTTGTGATGAACTGAAGGATATGCTTGTCATCATTAAAGACTTGTAAATGGGTAACATTATCTAGGACCGATGGCATGGATGTTAGCTCAACAGTAAATTTTTTGAGCCCAGACAAAGAGAGGGGTTGCAGAGAGCTGAATGCTTGAGCTAAGGAATCAGTCGTGCGATTTTGAGCATGAGGGATCAATTGTATATTGAATGCATCTAAGCCCTCTAAGAGATTCCAGACCCTGTACCTATAGTTTGTGAGTCTCCGATCATGATAGGAATACAACTTCCTGACTTGTTTAACTATGAGTGCGGAATTTCTGAAAACTTGCAGCACTTTTACATTTTTCTTTAAGGCCATAAGGAGGCCAAAGACCAAAGCTTCATATTTCGCTACATTATTGGTGCAATAAAACTACAATCTGTGGGCAGCGAGAAAGGTTTTACCTGTTGGGCTAATGAGTTTGAATCCAGCTCCAGCTCCTTGCCTCGACTTTGATCCATCAAATTAGAGCGTCCAACAAGTGGAGGATCCCTTATCTTCATGTCCGTTTGAGCTTCCGCCCCCTCTCGGCTGGATGGCTGACCCTATGATCTCAGAGGAATTCTTTGATTTGAGGCAATGATCAACAGGAAATTCTTGTGGTGCCTCCTTTGGCGTTTCTGTCTGAGGAGCAGCTATTTTTCTAACATGCCCCACTGCTGCCTGGCACAAGCAATAATCAAATTCAGAGTGTGCAGCATTGTGAACCCTGCACCAGTTTGGCAATAAGAGGTCCTAAAAATTTATTCGAGCTCCTAGGCCGAGCTGATCCCTTGTACACTTCTCCATGAATTCCTGGAAGCCATTGAGTAATTCCCAGTTGTCCTCCTTATCAGGCTCATCATCAACTTCTACCAATGTTTCTGTGTCTGGGGGCATTCGTGTAGAATCGGTCGAAGGGCTACACAACACCAGTAACACTTCATCAACACATTCTTTCTGAAGCCCGATCTCATTTTGGTAGGTGAAAGGGCGGTAATTCCCTAAATCAGTCTCGGCGAACAACACCTCACTAAGATTATTGTATGCCATGATCATGTACTTCATACGGGGTTCACGGTAGATATGGATCTGATTCGGTAGCCCCTTCCATGGCAGCCACATGTGAGAAAGGTCTGTGGCGGTGTATCCATTCAGTGCCTTGGTGAACTCCCTTCCCAAGATGATTCCATATGCATCAGGAATGTCAGCCACTTGAATATCAATGACCTGTTGTATCCGTGGGTCTACAACAATCTGCATTAGGATATAGTTTATTTCACCCATGATGTTGATCTCTGTCTTGTCCAGCTAGGTGACCTTCTTTGAAGGCGTGGGAGTGATGCCAAGAGCCTTGCATACTGCCAAGGGCATGACATTGGCAGATGCTCCTAAATCGAGCAGGCAGTTATGCAGATTCTTCCCAAAAACCCTAATGGTAGTCAGGAAAGGGGGAGTTTCTGGTCTTCCCTAGAGGATGCCCGTAGGCGTGTCCATATGAGCTATTTGACCTTTGTTCATTTCATTATTCATATCCCTGGTCTTCTTAAACAACTGGTCTTTGGAAAGTTGCTTATTAGCCCTTTCTGGCTCCTTTTCAATTTGCTTACTTGTTGATTGGCTCGCGGGAACATCGTTCCTTCTTCTGGTATTGTTGTGTATCTCCGGTTCTTTCCTAGGCTCTTCAAAGGTGACCCTCTTAGTTGGGGTTTCTTGCATTGTACTAGAAGACGGAGTCCCATTCAAAACCCTAAAAAAGGCATGCCTCACGGCCAGAACTTTGAGTAATTCAAAGGTAGATAGGCTAATTTTTACCTTCTTGAACTCTTCTGCTACATATTTGCCCATCTGCTTGATTTCGGAGCTAAAAGCTTGGCCTATGGCTGAACTAGGGGTTTGTACCTTTGTTTGTCTAGACATATTTTGAGGTTGGCTTTGAGGCTAATTTTGTGACTGATTTGGAGATCCGTTCTTATTGAGGTATTGGGCAGGTATATGAGGAAGCCCAGGGTTGTTACTGGCATTTGGATTAGGTGGGGTGGCAAAATTATTTTGTGGGGAAGAAGTTGTAAAGGGTCCGCCTGCTTGTCTATTCCTAAGGAAGTAGGAACTCGACCATTGATGGAACATGTGGACCTCATCTGTAAATGATTCCTTTTCATCTACCAGACCATTATCTACTGAATTAAAAAGTTGAGCCAAGGTTTTTTCATTACTTACCTCTTGCGCTTCTTCACCCTCAACAGGAGTAGGCTCGACTTTGGACTCATTGCGGTCACTTCGTGGAAATGGTGCCTGAATGACTACCAGACATGAGGAATCGTAGGGCTCAGATGGGATGATGTCCCTACAACTAGCATTGTCGACCGCATTTTGTACTTCCACCTAGAAAATCTCAATAGCTATTTGGAACTCAGGACAATCCAGCTTAGAATGTCTGCTGGTTTTGTGAAGTCGACACCATCTAGACAAGGCTTCTTCAGCTAGATATACACCGCTAGATGTCTTGTCATTGCTTGCCGGTTGATCAAAAGGCATGGGGACTCCACCATTATTGGGCCTGGTATTCCACGTGCGATTCTACCTCTGAGAAGGTCTTCTCTCTGTATTTTGATTGGCGTTTTGCCCCCTCTCATAATTCTTCCTGGAAGAAGTGCCTACTTCACGATTATCCCTACTGTCCCTATTGTTTTAGCTGTCTCAATTGAGGCTGGCCTAGAAATTACGCTGGGAGGCCTGCAACTGATTATTCTGATTCTTTAGATGTGTCATCTCCGTGGATATTTTCTTGATCATCTCAGTTAGCTCCTCTAGCTTGTCTTTCTCATTCGCGCTTCTAGGCGACGGGGCCAGATTTTGGAGAAAAGTGGGCGTGGCCGCCGACTGATTTTGATAGGCCGGAGGAAATTCTAGTCCCAAGAGGTACAACGACGCCTGGGGCTATTGGGAATATGCCTGTTGTTGCGGAGCAATCAAAGAATAGTTGTACTGTTGTTGGGGCTGTAAATAGGAAGATGTGGGAGGCACATAATTAAATAGTTGCCTCGAATGCGGCACCATAGGCAATTGGGGTACCTAGTTCATAAGAGGGGTTTGATGAGCAAACACCTAATTAAGCCCCTCAATCTACATTGGGTGGGCGATCGGCCCCAAAGAAGGCAGCGGGTCAGAGATATTTTTCCCCAAGTCCACACTAGCGACAACTGCTTCTGCATAGGCGGCCAATAGGGTAGCGGGCGGTGGGCGCATCCTTTTCACCAAGGCCGACGTGAGATTGTCCAGCGCCGCGTAGTAGACCGGGAGAGCTGCCGCATCATTATGGAGGTACGGATTCTTAAGCCTCATGTGAGCCCGATGGAAGTGGTCATTGAAGGAACCAATAGGTTCATTGACCTCCCTTCTGACATACATGAACTGTTGGTAAAGCTCTGAGGGATTAATGAGAATCTTGTATTTCTACAAGAAGGTGTTCTTCATCAAGTTCCATGAGGTAATGGACCCCCTTGGCAGATTAATGTACCAATAGAAGGGCTCTTCTCCCAACGAATGCAGAAAGAGGCGACATGCTACGTCTTCGTGGTTCACTTGCATTTCAGTTGTCGCTGTCTCGAATATTTTGATATGCTCCTCAGTTGTTCTTTGCATATCACGTGGATGGAACTTCGAACAAAAGCCCTCTGGATTCTTGGGCATATAATTGTAAACGGCAAAATGTATCGGCGATGGGTTATGTGCTAGCCAAGCCATGGAGGGTGGCGGAGGTGGTACTTGCTATTGGAAGATAGGGATTTGGGGTTGTATTTGCAATACAACAATAATATGGGGCTGCCCTTGAGCTATGGCTGCCCTGACTATTCCTTGGGCTAGAAGGGATGGGAGAGGAGCGAACCCCTGGCTGTCAGAGGTAGGAGGTGCGAATGTAGTTTGAGATGGTTGGGTGGAAGATGAAGGCCAGCCAAATGAAGGTGAGGGTGAAATGGGGGCGGATGGAATGGAGGAAGAGGAAGAGGCAACGCTACTTCCTTGTGCTCACTTTTCCCTTGTGGGGGGCTGCAATTCTTCAAATTCTCCCTTATTTGGCATTGACCATAGAATCTGTTGAAATCTCTCCAGGGAGAATGGTCCGATTCGATCCAGCTTCGTTTTATCCTGTAGCTTAGTATTTTGAGCATGGCCCTCCTTCTAACGCCAATTTTGTTGATGGTATTTTTATGCACTTCTCAACACAGGTAGTGCATAGGCGCACTACCTCTCTTGAAAGACAATCTCCCACAATCGAATTACAGAACACTATCCCAAGGTCTCTCGGATGTCAGGTCATGACAGAGCTTAGATAACTCAGTAGTTTGATGTGATTTGCTGGAATCACAAGGAGGTCTTACAGAAAATACAAAGTGTAGACACAAAGCATGAAGTTGGATCTTAAAATGGAGTTCTTAGGATAAAAGCTATTATGAGTTGGCTGTAGATTCAAACAACAATCTTGGACTCAATCTAGTTGTGGGATTTGGCTTTATAATGTGCAATGAACCTTAGCATAGGTCAGTTACTAAAAAAAAGGAAAAGGGCGAAGGAGAGGAAATGTTCCTAAGTCTAAAGCTCACTATGAATAGTGACAATGGAGTTCCTACAATGGACAATTCCTCAAAATAATATCCCACTTAACTAAGAATTTTACAGTATCATGGAAATTGTGCTATCTTCTAAGGGCTATAGATATTTCATCCTTCATCCACCACATACATGCATGAATCAAGGATAAATGTTTGGGGCAGCTTCAAATCAAGTCCAGGCTAACTTTACACAACTATCTACCTTCAGTAAATAACAAAAAGTATGGACTAAGGGATCATCAACAAGGCAGGAATTTTCACAATCACCCAACAACATTCTTAAGATTTATCCAAAGAAAGTAAACAACTAACTAAACAGCAACAAGATCTAAGCTAAACATGTGAAATTGGAGAATGAATCAAATAACATGAGAGAAACCAATAAAATACACCAAGTCAATGTCTTTTTTTATAAATTTTAGCAACATGTCTTTACAACAACTCAACTCTCACTTTTGCAAATGAGAGGAGTGCCCTATTTATATTTTTCTAAAAGTTAAATGAATGGCCAAGATTCATTATCATTGTGTGGCCAAGATTCATTACAAAATAGGGTTTCACCTACCCCAAAATAGATCTCAATTTTAAATTACACTTTTGTCTCTTCCCTATTTCATCATCTTATGGATGACACTATAGCTCTTTCGTCTTGTAGCTGATTGTTGTTTCCTTTGTTGTAGCTACTCTTCAGGAAGGTCTTTATATTTGGCTGGGCTGTCCTCTTACTCCTCGGAAGCTGCGTGCTCTATGTACTTGAGGATGACCACTTGGAGCTTGTCGATTTCAAGGATTTCACATCGCAATGCCTAGTAGCTCCATTCCTTGGCATTCTCTTCCAGCATTTTCCAATCTTCATCATACTTCGAGCCTTGGCCCTAAATAGCTCTGATCGGTCGAAGGTGCGGGCAGCAAAACTCAGGAACTCCGTTGTGATTTCTCTGGCTGTCCCATCCTTTATTTTCTCTTGGAAGTATGGCTTGATCATCTCTGGATCCATTTGTACCGTGGGCATATCATAGCCCATCATCAGCTTAAGATATTCAATGCATTCCACCCGAATTTCTTTGATCCACTCAATATCTGGATCCACTTTTTCCAAGATTTGCTCCAACCTCTCCTTACGGTTGTTGAGGTCTCTACGCCACACATCCACTAGCCAGTGATCTTCTTTCTTCATCTCTAGCTTCTTTTCCCATGCGGCCTAAGGCATTTGAAGGATAGCTTCGATCCTTGGGAAGGTGGAGTCGTAGGTTGCAGGGAAATTGGTGCAGAGCCTCCTCGTGCCCTCTAGAGACTGGATCAAGTCTAAGAACTTGTTGGCTATCCGCACAGTCCTGCTGATTCCCATGTCTCCGACATATGTGACTTGTCAGAACCAATCCTCAGTGGTTTTCTCCAAGTTCTTCCTTCTCTCCATCTTGTTGATCTGTTCTTTGGAGAGCAACTGCGGTGTGGCTGTGGAGGTGGTGGGTAGGTCGTCCACTGAGGACCATTGCTATATGTAGTTGGTTAGGGCAGCAACCTGCGCTTTAAGCTCATCCTTGGAGACCTTGTCCTGCTTTATCAGGTGCACCACCATGGCCACTGACTCCTCTAGGTGTTCAATCTTTTGCTCCCTAGTTGTCATCCCCAATTCAATGGTGGAGATATTATAACTCACCCCTGCTTGGCCAACTGTAGGCGTTGCAATTTGTGCCGCTTAGGAACCAGAAGCATCCATGGTTACCTTGGATTGGACCTTAGGCTTCTTCTCCTTCTTTGTCATGATCAGGGATCGAGCCAAGATGGCCTCCAATCTCGCCCTTGGGTCCTTCAGTACTGGGGTTGTCTTCTCAAGTTGCTTCTCCAACCAATCGGGCATAGCAGACTTATCCTTGGGTGCATCATGGCTGCCCCCACCCTTCTCAGTCAGAGGCAATACTTTCGCCTCCTTTTCCTTATAGGGTTCTTTCTCTGGGGAAGTATCCTCCTCTTTGTTGGAGTCATGAATGAACACGAGGCGTTTGATGGGAAACTTGGTGGACGACTGTCGAGTGGGACTTTCTTCTTTTGCTGCCTCTTCTTCTTTCTTCTCTTCAGTAGCCTCAGCCTCGAGGCTTTTGACAGCAAGGGTATCAACCTCAGATAGATCCTTTTGTGACTACTCCTCTTGTGGCTACCCCTCTTCACCGTGTGGTGACTCTTCTATTTCCTCCCCAACGTTCTTTAGCCGCTGTGCCATCTCCTCCTCAAGGTCCTCATTGAAAGTCTGGATGATTTCCTTGGCACCCGAGCCACCTTCTTCATCTCCACTCTCAGAAGAGCCTATCTCTTCTCCCTCATAGACCACCCTGTCGATGGTTTGGTGCTCGTATTTGGGGTGTTCGTGATACTCATCGGCCTCCTCCTCTATAAACTTCGAGGCTTCCTACTCTCGTTCCTCCAACTCTTTTGAGATAAGCATTGTGGCTTCCATAGCTGGTGACCCTATCGGCGGTTGTGAAGGTTGGGCAGTTGCAAGGGCCTGGGGAAGGGCCGCCTAGAGAGTGAGATCCATTAAGATCTATGAGAGCTCATGGGGGAGGTTTTGCATGTGCTTTGTAAAAGCCTCGGGCATAGTGGCAAGGGGAATAGGCAATGTTATTATTGCTAGAGGGAGGGAAGTAATTGGAGACATGGTAGCAAAGGAAGGAGGAGTGGTCATGCCAAAAGAGGAATCAATGACGACTACTGACCCAGCCGGGGGCGAAGGGGAAAGATGGACAGAAATGTCCACTGCTAGCAGAGAAGTGGCGACTGCAGTCAGGGAGGTGGGTGGTGCAATAGGAGGAGCAGGAAGAGCTAAAGGAGGTCAAGGTTTTTTCGCACTCACCACTTGTTTAAGCCTTTTGGGAGATGAGCCTCCTGTTTCTTTCTTTGCTTGTTCCTTGGGATCTGGAGTGTGCGGTCTCCATTCCTTTCCTTTTCTAAGACCTGGTGACCGGAGGAGACTTGGAGGTCCCGCCAATTGATGTGGTGGCAGCAACATCTTCTGTGGCACTCAGCTCACTTTTGAGCCCTTCATATGTTAGGACCACCCCTTGTTGCTTCTGATATGCCACCTGCCTATCGATCCACTCCTTAGTATGAGTTATGATTGGTTAGGTGATGGTATCTAGGTCATCGACCTCTTGTTCATCCTAGTCGATCGACGGTGTTGGCAGGTTAGCAACTACAGGGTACCTCAGGTGCATGATTGTGGACTCGTCCTCCTCGACTTGGTCCGGTACCAGGAATGGTTGCACCCTTCTTAGGAATAGTACCATCCTGCACATATAGTGCCTTGTGCAGACCTCTTTGTCATCTTTGCAGTCGGCCTAGAAATATTCAATGTGGTATTGGTGGGCATATGTCGGCCCCAGTGCCTTCCTTACATGGCCATGTGGATCCATCCACGGGCGGGCAGTGTACCAGTCGAAATTGTAATCCTTGAGCTCCTTCTTAGAGTTACTGGCACATTGGGAAGTCTGTAGTCGATACAGGCCCTGGCTGAGGGTCATAGGGTAGGATATCCCTGCTACCTGTTTATTGTTGAAGATCACCTGGATGTGTTGAAGCTGTCGAGAAAGCTCCAGGAGGATGATCCTATCATTTGGGTACCGTGGCAATTTATTTGGCCGTTCTGTAAAACCCTGGGCCCAGATGTAGGTAAACTTGGGGAACTGGATAAACAGAAAAGAATATTCCTTTAAGAGCACCCTGGTGCTGTGGGAGACCCTCCTCTCGAAGTCTCCAGTGATCAATTTGATGATATGGCCAATGAAGGCATCATTGACCCGATAGTACTCCTTTTTGAAATTTCGGTACTGGAGTTGTAGATATTTTTCAAACGGCTTGAGCCCTCGATTATGCCCCTGATTGGGTGCCACAAATAACCCACTGTATTGTCTTTGACCTGCTAGGGAGTACACCAAGTAGGAGGTCATGTAGAACTTAGAACTCTTCTTTATGTTGACAAACTGCTCATGGAAGCAGTTGCTAATGATGCTTCCCCAGTTGAATGAGACCTTGGTTGTAACGTCCTCATTCCCCCGCAAGATCTATTCAATATAATATGCCATCCACTCCTAGAAGTAGGCGACTGTTGGAAGACCCATGACCCTGCTAACATGGTCACCAAGTCATGGTAGTCCTCGTGGAAATCGCTACGGAAGAGTTCCTAGGGAACCTTCGCAGGGCTGCCCCATTTTTCCTTAAGCCAATGGAGGTTGATTAACTTTTTGCACCCTGATGGATTAGCATCCGACGCCGCTTGGCATTCTTCCAACGTGGGGACCTCCATCTGTTGGAATGTGGGATAGGATTCTCGGCAAGCCATCACTAGTTCGGGTGCCACAAGAGAGGGAGGGAAACTGGCGGCCTTGGCTATTCCACTCTGCTGTATTAATCTGGCGTTCTTTGTTGTCGAGTTGACCTTGACCCTTTGAGTGAATTCATCTATATCAACCTGGTCGATGTTAGTATCTGTAATCTCCTTCCAGTTGGTTGAGACCTTTGAGTGGAGCGGCTCACCTTGGAACTGATACTTTATTTGGTCTTTATCTTCCTTTCCCTGAGGGGTCCTTCCTGATTTCTTGCCCTTATCCTTCTCAACGGATGCCCCTGAAGTTCCTGCACCTGATTCCATATATTCTGCAAGCAAGGGAAAAGTCAGTGCAACAAAACATCAAAAGCGTTCATGTTAGTTCATATCTTGAAAATAACATCTAAATAATCAATCAAGTATATCATAAATCTTATCTCTAGACATTATTGATCTTTGTTTTAAGGTATTTGGACAATCTGGGCCCAAAGGGCTGGACTTCCCTGGCAGGAATGCTATCTGGAAGGGAAAACA
>VDFB02072274.1:17067629-17151360 GCA_007258455.2 Sequoia sempervirens | reverse complement strand
AACCATTTAAGAAATTTGGCAAAAGTCATATCAATCAATGACCCAATACCTAAAGGAGGCGGCCTGAATTAAGATAGCATGGCATGGATTAATCAAAACGAGTGTTTGTGCCATTAACAAGCATGACACCCTTGTCCATGGATGGTGGAAATTGTGCAGGTCGCGTGGGAAAAGAGGTTCGTGGAAGTCTTAAAACCTTCGCAACCCCTTCATTTTGGACATGCGTTATTTTGGATAGGAAGTGTAGGCCTGTGGAGAGGAGAGTAGAAGCAAGGGACGCGGGAAAGAAATGGTGTGGAGGTATGGAGGCATGGGAATTTGGTAGAGGGGGGAACAAAGTCCCTCAAGGAAATGCATTTACATGGAATACTATGACCGTAGTATATGCACCAAATCGATTTGTTGAAAAGGCTTTAGAAACTTCCAAGAAAAAGTAATTGGCGGGTGTGAAGCAAAACCAAACAACTGCTGCCCACATCAGCCCTGCTTATCCTACCATGAGAGTTTGGAACAAGGTATAGATATCCAATAAAGTATAAAGGATAGAGGGATTTCTGATGACACAGGCAGAGGGAAAGAGTTGATTAGAACATTTTTCAGTGATGGAGGAACCAATGTTTCTATTAAGAGCTTTTTAAAGAGCAATACTTGCTCTTTCGGATTCCATGGGAGAAAAGGTAGGAAACTATATGTTGATGAAGGCCATTTCAGGTGCAACTATCAAGAGCAAGGATCTAGGACAAATTCATTCATTGAAGATGTCTCAAAATTGTGGGTTCACAACACCAGGATTTGGTGCCACTAGGTAAGATGCTAAAGCCATGCTGTTGTTATGGGCTATGTGAAATTAGAAGTTTAAATATGTGGGTTCCATTATTGCTACTTGACCTTTGGATTCTAAGCATTTTGCACAAAAGACTATTAATTATGACAAAGTAGTTCTCAAAGTTCATGACACCTAGGAATTTTCCATCTAGACCTAAAAGTAGAAATGAGGTCCCTCCACATAACCTCTTTTATTTTTAGTCAACTCAACACCATTTTATCATGCTAAAAATGAATGCATTATTGCAAAAAGCATCATTTGATAGCAATGTAAACATGGAAAAAATCATATCTTGCATTCAATGCATGGTGGGGTCATAGTAACTGTGCCAACACATCCAAGTAGGTGGGTGTATACTACTAGATGCCTTCATTCATTTCTCATGTTGCTGGATCCTTCTAGGCTATAATTTTCTAACACAATGTTGGTTCCTACTACAACACCTTATCTTGATTTTGGCTGATTTGAGAATGTTTGAATGTGTTAACAATGAATTTATATTGTTGCAAAAAGTGTTAAGTGAGAGCAATGCAATTGTAGAAATAAAAATATCTCATATTTTATACATGGTGGGGATGATGTAAACTATGCCAAAACATTTGAGTGAGTGGGAAAATGTTATTAGAGGCACTCATTTTCTCCCCGTCACCCAATTCTTACAAGATACACTATCTTGACACAGTCTCTTAAGAGCCGTAAGAGCGAGAAACTGTGAAACTATGATAGTGTAGTTATAAGAGCTCATGGAAACTAGGAATTTTCCTCATAAAACTATAGGTGGACATGTGGTTCCTCAATATTAACCTCTCTCTATTATGACCAACTCCACACCATTTGACCATGCCAACAATAAATGCATTCTTATAAAAAGTATAATTTGAGAGCAATACAAATGTGAAAACATGCATATCTTGTGTTTTGTTTGTGATGTGGTCAAATTTAATATTAAAAAACATCCAAGCAGGTGGGTGAATTATCACAAAGGGAATCTATTCATTCCTTAAGTCTCTAGATCCTTGTAGGCTACACTATTTTGATGTGGTCTCTTAAAAGCCCTAACAACAAAAAGTTACCAAACTATGACAGAGTAGTTCTTGAAGTTTTTGGAACCTAGGAATATTTTTTCTAAACCTACAAGTGAATATGGGGTCCCTCCACATATATCAATATTGGTTATGGTTAACTCAATGACACTTGATTGTGCCAACAGTGAATCCATTCTTACAAAAAGTGTTATTTGAGAGAAGCACAAAATGGAAATAGACTTATATTGCATTATGTGTATGGTGGGGTCAAATAGACTATAAAAACATATCCAAGTGGGTAATTGAATGTTATCGAAAACCTCTATTTTTTCCCTAGGTCACTCAATCATTGCAAGTAGTTTTATTTTGATGCAATATCTTAAGAGACATAAGTGCAAAAAATTACCACTATGATAGAGTAGTCCTCGAAACTTGTGGTGCCTAAAAATGTTTTAGTTAGAGCTATAGGTAGATATGGGGTCCCTCTATAGTATCCTATATTATTTTTGGTCAAATTGACACCATTTGACCATTCCAACAATCAATGCATTCTTGCAAAAAAATATCATTTGAGAGTAGTGCAATCATGGAAACATACATATTTTTTGCTGTGTGTGGTGGATCCAAACCAAATATACCAAAATGTTAGGGTAGGTGGATGAATGTTATTAAAGTGTATTTTTTGGTTCCTTGGGTCACTTGATCCTTGCAAACTACATTTTTCTAACATATTGTCTTAACGGATCCCTAAGAGAATTTTTTCTCAAATTATGACATAATAGTTCTTAGAGTTCATAACACATAGGAATCTTTTTATGGACCTACAAAAGGAT
Source organism: Sequoia sempervirens (assembly GCA_007258455.2). Lineage (NCBI taxonomy): Eukaryota > Viridiplantae > Streptophyta > Pinopsida > Cupressales > Cupressaceae > Sequoia > Sequoia sempervirens. The sequence goes on along the minus strand of VDFB02072274.1, from coordinate 17,148,676 downwards.
ATGAGGTCCCTCTATAGTACTCTATCTCATTTTTTTTCAAATTGACAATGTTTCACCATTCCAATATTGAATATATGCTTATAAAAAAAATCATTTGAGAATATTGCAACCATGGAAACATGAATATTTCTTATTAATGCATGGTAGAAAAAATAAAATACACAACCACATTTAGGAAGTAGGTAAATTACACTAGAGAAACCTAATCATTCTCTATGTCTCCCAATCCTTGCAAGATACACTATTCCAATATAGTCTCTTATTAGTTGTAAGAGTAAAAAACTTATGATTGATTTTAAATATATCTAAGAAATTACCCTCCATAAGAGCCCAAGAATTTTGGTATGTGGCAATTGATCATTCTATACTGTACACTCTTCATGTATCCTCGCTAGGGTCCAGGGTTGGGTCGGGCCTCGGCCGGGGGTTCGGGGGTGGCAACCCCCAAGAAAAAAAATTACCATTTTTTTCGTGTCATCACTGAAAAAGAAAAAAATTGACTTTGTAAAACCCTAATTTTTGAAGCTTCTAAAAAGCTTATTAGAAGTTGTTGGGATGAGAGTTACAGTATGATGAAAAGGAGATTATTCATGAGATTGTAATAAGTTTTTCAGTGGATAATAAAACCATTGGATGGTTGCAGTTTTGTGGATGTAGCCCATCTTGGGTGAACCACGTTAAATTCTCTATGTTATTTTTTCTGTGTGTTTTATTCCTCTATTTTATTGATCAAATATGCATTTAATTGTTAGATATTTTCCTACTAACCCTAACAAAGAATTGATTGAAGTTACTAGAAAATGGATAAACCAGTAGAATTCTTCTTCACTTAAGGAATATGTGAATTATTAACAAGCCACATCCGCATATGGGAATACAATACATTGGTGGTGAAAAAAGTGGGACAACTAGAGGGGCTTGATATGGAATGACTGTACAAGAACTTTAGGTGAGGCTAATCAATTTGTACATCCTCTTCCTTAATTTATTCCTCCCATCTTTGTAGTTCATCCATTTCAAGTATAGAGCTACATATATCTCCTATTGTGCTTCTTTGGCTGATCTTCTACAAGTTTTTATCCATCTTGACCTATAGGTTGTTTAGACTCAGTCTTAGGAACATATTTAATAGTCTTCTCTCTTTTGAGGGCTTATCATTAATATTGAGTTATTAAAATATCAACACTATTGCTAAAACATAGCAGACACAACAAATCATAAAAACAAGACTATTCTTGTACATTTTAGGAACTTCACTATTGTGCAGCTCTTGTTTGAAGTGGCTCCAATCGAATGTCCATGATATTTCATCACACATTCTATTCCAAATATTCTTGGATTTCCTCTAAGATCCCATCAAAATTTATCTTGCACCACCCTATAATTTGAGGATTACACTTACAATTTTTCTATAAAATTGAGGACCAACCTAGCTAACCTCATAAATAAAGGTGAAAATATTATTTTTAATTTAAATTTTACTTTAATTTTTAAAATATCCGTTTTACAAATTTATCTTTTAAAGATATAAATAACACTATTATAAAACCACTTAACTCAACAACTCAATATTTAAACCCTTAGAAAACAAAACAATTGATGCATAATGTTAAATCGCTATTATATCCAACCACATCTTATTATATCCTATCCTAAACCACTAATTAAATTTATATTTATTATTTATTTAACTAATTTTATCTTTTTCCCTAATTTTATCTTAACTTTTAATTAAATAATTATTTAATATTTACTTGATTAATTTACCCTTATCATATTAACCAAATAAATATTTATTATTTAATTAATTAATTTCACATTCACCTTTATCCTTGTCTATTTAATCTTAGCCCTTAAACTTGTTCACATGGATCACAATCTAATATTTCCATCATGTACAAGTGTCCCTTTCAGATCTCTTTATCTTATCCATTCACATATTTCCAAAAGTCAAATTAACTTTTCATCTCATCCATTCATTTTACATCACACCTCTTAATCCTATCCATCTTATCCCTCATGTGGCACTTGTTAAAAGACTACATGTTTAAGCTTAACCCTAATTCTCATTCAATCTTGACCATCCATCATCAATGTATCCTAGCCTTTAAATTTGGCTCTTGAGAATTCTATAACTAATAATTGAAAGTCAAGGAGAAGCCGAAATTAGAGTTTTTATCAGCTGAGACTTAAAGTTATCATGGAGGTTGGCCGGATTAGATTTCATCTGTGATCAAATAGGCAATTGAATCCATTTGCCCAAGAATTCTATTCAGCTGTATACCCAATTCTTCCCTCTTACCCATGTCAAGGACACAAAGAAAAGGATGCCACTCAACACAGAGAGAAAATGTATTACTCTTATGTTTTATTTGTAAAATCTTCAAACAAAATATAGATCGGCATTCATCTAGCCATCACATTCATCTAGCAGTACTCTTATTTTCATTCTAGATCTACACAACTAAATTTTATTTTAGTACCAGAGGTTGCCCTAAAAGGATGTCAATCTCCAGATTCTAGTGCACAAGTAACCCTGAGAATTGCTTGGCAAACTCTGTAGAGAGCTATAGCTAGGCCACATATGGAAATATCTTAGATGTGTTTCTGAGTTTGAATGCATAGCTCTTTTTAATCTATGTCATGGTAAAAGTGGCTGGATATCAAATGAAGCAACTGTTATAAACGGAGAAGACAAGGGTTTATGTGAGAAGCCCTCATCTATTCTGATCAAGAGTCGTCAGCCAGAAAAATCTAAGGGAAAAATGAAAGTTAATCAGAAATATTCCAAATGGATACAGGTATGTCAACTATTCATTTTACTTTTTTAAGGCCAAGTTATTTCAATTTAATCAATTTGAAAACTTTTCTCACAGACAAATTTTATGTTCATAAATTAAATTTTTAAGATGTACTCTGCCATATATATAAGCTAACATGATTCTGTTATATATTTTTTTTAATCAACACAGACTTCTCCAAATTTTAAACAGTCACTGCAAGAGATGAAATGAAAGCAACAAAGATTGTAGATGAACTAATCTCAGCGTTTGACTTTGTTTAACTGCCCATAGATTTTAAGTACGATAATGAATTTTTCTCAATGTACTGCTGTCGTTAATTCTAAATCTTTTACGAACTCCATTAATCAAATGGTGAGCTACTACTCTTACTGGTCTCTTAATCTTTCAAACATTTTAGAAAAATACTGCAACTACTATGAAAGAAATAGCGATCTCCCTTATGTTCGTTGGCTACGGTCTTTAAAAACAAATGTCTTTTCAAATAAATAAGATCGATCCCTTTGTCGGACTGGGCGGATTCGTTCAAGGGCCTCACAAATTACAACCGCTTCTCCGCAACTGTAGAATCATTTCTAATTTAGATGCTGACATAGAACTGACCATTGAAATTGTTGAAGTATCTTGAAGTAGCTTTAGCTAATGTAAAATTAACGAAGGCGTACCTAAGGTTAGCCTTTTTCTCCACACAAGAAGAAAAATAGTTCAACATACATTGAAACCTAATAAAATTAATGATAGAAGTACATTGAGAGAAGTTGATTATTATACTTAAAATCTATGGGAAGGTAAACAAAGTCATATGCCGAGATTGGTTCTTCTGCATCTGAGCTATTTTCGTTACATCTTTTGCACTGATTATCTAAAATTTGGAGAGGACTGTCTTGACTGACATATAGAGTAAAATCGTGTTAGCTTATTTGGCAAAGTAGATCTTACTGAATATAAAATTTTTCTATGAAGAACTTTTCGAAGTTGATTAAATTGAAATAACTTTGGTCTAAGCCGTAAAATGAATAGTTGACATACCTAGAATCTATTCGGAATATTTTTCATCATAGGAGTTGTCCTAGCATGTGACAAGTTTTCCTTGGTTAGTTCCACTTCAAACACAAATCAAGAACTTTCATTTTTCCCTTAAATTCTTCTAGCTAAGACTCTTCATCAGAGTAGATGAGGGCTTCTCACATAAACCCTTGTCTTCTCCGTTTATTGTTAGAATACTTAGTAATTTCTCCCACATGAGGCTGCAATTTTTGCGGTGCAGAGAGTGGTTGAATCAAAGAAATGTACACAAAACAACAGGAATGAATTTACCTCACCTCAGGCTGCTTCTTTCACAAAGGGATTAAAATATGCAGATTCAATGTTGTCCCATACTCCTATACTGATTATTTGTTTCCCATTCATAGAGTCATAGAATGAGCAAGAAGATATGCCTTTGAAATGGTTGAAATAGGCTCTGAGAATGGCGATGCAAGAGTAAGAGAGTAAGTCCTGCGTCTTCCAACTGCAGTATATTGTACGAATGCTCACTATGTCTCCCAAGAGAGCTGTGCAAAGGGAAGCCCTTTTCTTGTTTGCTGGGAAGTTCGGTGGAACCAGCCCGAGTCAACTATTCTCATTGAACATTTTAATCCCTTGGCGAAAGCAGCAGCCTGAAGTAAATTTGTTGCTGCTGTTTTGTGTACATTTCTTGATTCAACCAGCCCCGAAATGTACACAAAACAGCAGCAATGAATTTACCTCAGGCTGATGCTTTCACCAAGGGATCAAAATGTGCAGTGCGGATAGTTGACTCAGGCTAGTTCCACCTAACTTCCCAACAAACAAGAAAAGGCCTTCCATTTGCATAACTCTCCCTCGGAGACACTAGGCATTTATACAGTATATTGCAGCTGGAAGATGCAGGACACACTCTATTACTCTTGCCTAGCCATTCTTAGAGCCTATTTCAACTGCTTCAAAGGCATATCTTCTTGCTCATTCTTTCACTCTATGGATGGGAAACAAATAATCAGTAAAGGAGTATGGGACAACATTAAATCTGCTTGTGTCTTTAATCTTTGTTTGTTGCATCAATTTATGTGTTTTTGCAATTCCTTCATTTATAACAGTTGCTCCATCTGATATCAAGCTACCTTTTACCATCGATGCTAGCAATCACTCCTCCACTACAAAAAGCTATTCGTATATTGAATTCTCAAGGTTACTTGTGCACTAGAATCTTGAGATTGACATTCTTTTAGGGATTTTATTTTTTTGGTAAAGTAGAATAAGGGTTTCTATAAACCTCTAGTACTAAAATAAAATTTAGATGTCTAGATTTAGAATAAAAATGAAAAAACTACTGGATGAGTGTGTTGACTATATTTGTTTTGAAGATTTTCAAAATTAAGCATCTCCAAAAATATTGGGTATTCTTATCATTGATGGGGATACTATTTAATTTGGTTGGTATTACTACTAGATCTATTTGAGATTTAACCAAAACAATACAGATGGATACTTTAATAAAAAGTAAAAACACAGAAAAAATACATAAAATAAGTACATTTTCTCTCTTTGTGTTCAGTGGCATCATTTTCTCTCTTCTGTTGACATATGTAAAAGGGAAGAATTGGATATACAGCTGAATAGAATTCCTGAGCAAACGGATTTAATTGCCTATTTTACTAAAGGAGTCTGTACAAGGATTATTTGCTTCCCAACATGGTAGAACTAGACACACTTGAAATTTAAGAAAACTATTTTACTTATGTGTGCATCTTGAAAAGAACATATGAATGGTCAAATAATAATAAACATAATAAAATATAGTTGTAAGTTTGTTAATCTATCAAATAGGCAACATCAAAGGTATTTCTTCAACCCACAAACTTCTTAGGATCCAACAGTAATTTCAATAATCCTTCTCACATGCCATACAAGGTGAAAATGTTTGTTCAAGGTAAAAAATGCAACACTAATAGTAGGCGTGCACCTATGCAAGGAAATGGTAAATTTTGAACAACAAAGTTGCTAAGCAACTCAGGCGCATAAGCAGGGAGGTGGGTTTTGAATTTTAAATCATTGTAAACAGTCTCTCTAGCACATCCTACTATATGTGAAAATAGGTAAGTTGAAACAAAATGTTGCAAATGTTAAGGATTAAGATTGTCTAGAAAATGGTAGAATGTTTCTATAGTCTTCCATAAGTTAGAACATTCCTGGAGCTGTTCTAGAAAAGAACATTCCAAGAGTTGTAAAAAAAGAAGTTTCCAGATTTTAGAATTATCTAGAAAACTAGAAGTTTCTAGGCATCAAGGAAATTGTAACTATATATATGTGATTGTAGAGAGCTGATCGGTACAACATCCGGATTGTTGTTGGACACAACATTCGGATAGTTGCTAGACACATCATTTTGGATGTATTGAATGCTAGATAAAATATAACTTCCTATTTTTCTTACATGGTATCAGAGCTATGTTTTAATTCTAACATGGTATCAGAGCATTTTGGATGTATTAAATGCTAGATAAAATATAAATTCTTGAGTGATTCAACTTTGTTTTACCCTGTCTTTTCTATGTTCATTATTGTTGTTATATTGTTATAGTTTGGGCCTGTTTTTCTTTTACAATAGCTCTTAGAATGTACTTTTCTAGAACAGCTCCAGGAATGTTCTAACTTATGAAAGACTATAGAAACATTCTACCATTTTCTAGACAATCTTAATCCTTAACATCGCCCCTTATTATTGGCTAGAATAATATAGAGAAAATTCAAAGAGGGGAAATATAAAGAGGGGAACATTTATACTAATAGCAAATACATTAAAGGATATGCACCTTTAGAAGATAAGAATATTTTAAGCTGAAAGTTTGCAAAAAATAAGGTAAACCATTGCAGGAAATGAAATTCGTTGCTGGAAATGAATACATAACGGTCATACCCGTAATTTTGTTTTCTCTCTTCAACTGATAATTAATTTATGTTTAAAAGGCATATCAGATTGCAATGAGATTCACGCTTGGTTCTATAGTCTAGAAAACTGCACTCATATTGAATGTTTCTAAAGCTTGTTCAATGAATCAATTCACTGTATATATCCTCAGTCATTATAGGCCTGTCTTTTGAAGCTCAATTGCCTGTCTTGTTTGCCATTATTTCAGAGCTTTTTGGGCTCAAGCATTATGCTACTCTTTACAATTTTGGTGCAGCTTCTAGTCGAATGGAATCCTATATTCTCTCTGTAACAGTGGCTTGACATCTATACGACAAAGAGGCCATAAAACAGCTGCATAATTTCCAATCTCTGTCAATTTCCAGAAGTCTATTACAGGCGGCTCGTGCACCGGCACCTTATCAGATTAAACTCACCTGTATCAGACACGAATGTTTTTGCCTGAGTTTTATCATAATGACTGTGGACTCATTAGTGGGGTCTCTCGTTTCTGGCATTCTTGTAGTAAGGACAAGGAAGTTCTATAGCAGTGACATTTATGCCAAGATTCGCCGAATCCCCCGACCGCCTCCGCCTCTAGAGTAGCATTACGTGAAATTCACACACGCGCCTCATTTTGTCCCTCCTAATGTTCACCTCTGACAATCTGCAACAGTCTCAAAATTTACGTGGTATATTGCCTAGAAATGCCTGCGGAGCCTCCGACAATCTGCAGAGCATCAATCAGAGGACGCTAAAAAAAATTATTGAATATTTGAATTAATAAACGTGCATCTTCACTGAGCCAACTACCAAACATTGCATAAATCTTCTAAAATAACTGCATTCTAATTGACCATCGTAGCATACATTAATCAGTGTTTATTGTTTGAAGCTTTGTAGGAATTAACTAGCACTTGCATTTAAAAGAGGTTTAAGGATTATACTGATAAAAAATTATATGTATACTAATATATTAGAGAGTATGTATTTGTGCATGGTGGGGTTGCATGTGATTGGATTAAATAATTAATATCTTAAATAATAAAATGAAATAAATTCAGATAAATTTAGATTTTTTCCTTAAAGAAATTAAGTATTATTGTCACATCCTATGTCCAGCGACCTCCATGCTTGACGATACAATTGAAAAAGTAATTTGAAATAAAATAATAAAGAATTGAAAGTACAGGGATGGTTGGGGAGACAACCATTTAAGAAATTTGGCAAAAGTCATATCAATCAACGACCCAATACCTAAAGGAGGCAGCCTGAATTAAGATAGCATGGCATGGATTAATCGAAACGAGTGTTTGTGCCATTAACAAGCATGACACCCTTGTCCATGGATGGTGGAAATTGTGCAGGTCGCATGGGAAAAGAGGTTCGTGGAAGTCTTAAAACCTTCGCAACCCCTTCTTTTTGGACATGCATTATTTTGGATAGGAAGTGTAGGCCTGTGGAGAGGAGAGTAGAAGCAAGGGACACAGGAAAGAAATGGTGTGGAGGTATGGAGGCATGGGAATTTGGTAGAGGGGGGAACAAAGTCCCTCAAGGAAATGCATTTACATGGAATACTATGACCGTAGTATATGCACCAAATCGATTTGTTGAAAAGGCTTTAGAAACTTCCAAGAAAAAGTAATTGGCGGGTGTGAAGCAAAACCAAACAACTGCTGCCCACATCAGCCCTGCTTATCCTACCATGAGAGTTTGGAACAAGGTATAGATATCCAATAAAGTATAAAGGATAGAGGGATTTCTGATGACACAGGCAGAGGGAAAGAGTTGATTAGAACATTTTTCAGTGATGGAGGAACCAATGTTTCTATTAAGAGCTTTTTAAAGAGCAATACTTGCTCTTTCGGATTCCATGGGAGAAAAGGTAGGAAACTATATGTTGATGAAGGCCATTTCAGGCACAACTATCAAGAGCAAGGATCTAGGACAAATTTGTTCATTGAAGATGTCTCAAAATTGTGGGTTCACAACACTAGGATTTGGTGCCACTAGGTAAGATGCTAAAGCCATGATGTTGTTATGGGCTATGTGAAATTAGAAGTTTAAATACGTGGGTTCCATTATTGCTACTTGACCTTTGGATTCTAAGCATTTTGCACAAAAAGACTATTATTCTTTGTGATTCCTAGACTTCGTGATTCCTTGAAAGGGTTTCCTAGACTTTGTGATTCCTTGAAATGAAAATAAACATTTATTCTTATCTCAATATAACAGAATGAAAGGTCAATGTTCCTATAAGTTCGAGATGTAAAATAGAGATGAATTCTCAGGGATGCTTTGAATGCTAGTTAACACAACACACGAAGAAAGAGAAACTAAAGAGTTGGGTAGAGAATCTCATTAGATACATAGTATGGCAGTGGTGGCATGAGAATCATAGAACCATAAGTCCCAATTGGATAGATTCAATTCTAGCAATGTTAGTAGTTATTTGTATGAAATTAGGCATAGGTTATATGAGTAAGATTAGTTAAGATGACTTCTAAGTAAAGGAATAGTCATCATAAAATAATGAGACATTAATGTGTCAATGTTAATTTAAAGATTTATTGGAGACTAATATAGTATTATATACATAGCGCACCATGGTTGGGATTTGAGGTTATTGCTCATGTTTATTTTAGGTTAGACTCTATTATTAATATAAAAAAGAAGAAAGTGATTGAATGATCATGTATCATTTAAGAACCCTAAATCAAGTTTTGAACTTTAAAACCATGAATATTGATAAACTATCAATTAAAAATGGCAAATTTATACACCATATCAAGATCATCACATTGGTATAAACTTGATGACCTTGCCTTCATCTTTACTACATCCTTGGTTGTTGAGTTGTGATTGAAGGGTGCCATGTTATAAATGATACCTTCCAGTGCATAGAGGTATGCTTAATTAGAGTAGTAAGCAATCCCAATCCTATAATGTTGTGCTTAAGGGGTGTTGTTCATTCTTGGGAGTTAAACTAAATACAACCTTACATGGATTTGCACGAGAACATAGGTTTTAGATTTGCTGATTATGGTTACTATAATGTAACTTCATGTTTATGTATCCACTATGGCACCATCTCTTGGTCTAATGATAAGTATGACTTGTGCAAACAAAGAGAATTTCACGCTATGTAATCAACCTAAGCTCTTGTCATGGAGATGAACTTATAGGATATTTTAGAAACAATTTTTTAACTAACTACTTACTATAGTCAAGGGTTAGTTATTTGAATAACTTTATCTTTGAACTCAAATTCAAACAAGATGGTAAGGAAGTCTAGGTTGATTCTCTAGTGAAAAGAACCCTTTATATTAGGATCCAAGAATAAAATATACCGAATAGAAGATTTGGCATACAATCGCTTAATAAAGTAGGTGATAATGACTTCGTTAACAAAACTAAAATCATGCATTCACTAGATTGTTGCAGGATTGAATAGATTGAAACTATCATGTATTTCAATGGTTTTGTAGAGGTTAAGAGATAAATACAATTACAATCATATAGTATAACATAGCCTTATACCTTATTACTCATTAATAATTTCAAAATTAGTTATAAGTGGCTAGGATGAACTTTTCATATTTTGTGAATTAAGACTTTTAAAAGTAATGAACTTCAACATATAATAAAAGATAATAGTAGAATAATGTTGGATCCATATTGAGGCTTCAGAGGATTACCACATGGTGAGTAGATGTTGAGTATTTCTATCGTTGTCGTTAGAAAATTTATCCTAATTATGATATTTATTCTATTGGGTTATTTTCATAAATAATGTTTAAGGGGTTTCTTATTGGTATAATATAGCAGTTCAACATATCAAGAACCAATATACATGTGATATCTAAGATAACTAAATTCACATTGTATACATGTTATCACTCTCTAAACCTAAATGGAAACCTATGTTATAAACTACATGGTATTATCATCGAGGTACCAAAGATGGCACGATATACTTGATAGGTGATTGTAAGGGGTTGTGTGATGCTTGCATTGAGTTGGGAATAATGACTACTATATGTTTTAATTTGATATTTTGCATAAATGACTTAAAATGTTGTGACTTGTGGGTATTTGTCCCTTGAGAGACTTTACAATAGAACTACTTGTGACTTTGATCTGTTTGGAAGTTGCTACATAGGCAGTCCTTGGGTGAAGGATGTCCCTGTGACCTCAAGTCCAAAAGGGGAGGGTTAAGGGGTACAACTCCAAGGGTTGGGGTTGTTACTAATTGGTTTGGCCTTCTCTCTTTAGTAGGCTTCAGTTTGAGACTGAAATGGGTATGAATAAGTTAAAGAAATCTAATAACTTGTATTTAATACATGATGTTCTTTTAATAGTAAATGAATGATGTAAGGGATTTAAAAACTTTATAATTGATATATATATATATATATATGTATGTATGTATGTATGTTGGGTAAAGTCCAGCTTGTGTTGGTTTCTTGTAACTTTTATATGTTTTTGAAAATTGACTACATATCTAGAGGTATCTATGTATAGGTCATTTTTTTTGTTGATTGTGATTGTGATTCATGTTATGTATGACCCACCCAAGTGTGAACTTTTGGGATATTTCAGTAGTGATAGACAGTCATTGGACCGTGCCAATGAATGATGTCTAGGTTACTGCTAGGAACTAGATGAAACTCACATGTTTCATGAAGGTGAAGGTTGTTATGGGCTACCCTTGTTATAATACTATTGTAATGGTTGCACAGGTAGGGACCCATCCATGAGGGTAATGGTAATATGGGGCTAACCATTGTATTGAGAGTGTTCACTGGCTGTCACTGATAAGCATGGAAGTGATCAATGCCAAGAGTTACCCAAGATTGTGAAGAAGATAACTAACAATACCACAAAGATTGCAAGCTAGTATATGTCAGGAGCTACTTCCTAGGTAGAAAAACTTGTTTTTGATGGCATATAGGTAATTGAAGTCAAAATCCATAGGGTTATGGTATGTTTACTACTTGGTGACGTTGGGATGGTGGATGAACCCATGATGTAGTATGGGATGTATTGAATCCCTTTCCCAGTTGTCAAGTTGTACACTTTGCTTTGTGGGGTTTAGGATGGACCTATGGTGTACTATGGGATGCATGAAATCCTCTTCCTAGTTGTCCAATGGTTTAGAACATTGGAAGAAAGGATGGGACCCATGGTATAGAATGCAATGCATCGATATCCACTTCTATTGTGAATGCATTATGTATATGTGTTAGCCGGCCATTATCGATGTGATGTATGTTGGAGCTCGTCATTATGTGTATGTGATGTATGTTGGAGCTTTCCACTATGTATGTGGTGTATGTTGGAGCTCATCACTATGTATTTTTGATGTATGTTGGAGCTCGTTATTGTGTATTTATGATGTATGGTGGAGCTTGTCATTGTGTATGGGTGATGTATGTCGGAGCTTGCCTCTCAGTATTTAGGATATATGTGGGACCTAGCCACCAATGTAAATGTGATATACATATGAGATGATCATTCTTGTACTTTTGATGTACATATGATCTAATCACCATTGCACTTGTGATTTGTGTATGAACTAGTCAACTTGTGTATATGGAGGTATGCTCGTGACAACCATTGTGTAAGATCTTTGAGATTATGGTATGAATGACCCCTTGTGAATATTGTGAATCTTTGTACACTAATTTTTGCTAATGTTTGGTATGCACCCAACACTTGTGTTTTCAAGGAAAGTCAAACCTTTGGGGCCACCACTTTGTGTGCCCCTATTTTTTGATGTTTCGTATGGTCGAAGTTGTTCAAAGTTCCATCATGCCCCGGACGGCTTTGGGGTTTGCTACCTCTAGGGCTTCGGGAGTCCTCCTGCATTTTGCCCTCGAATGGCTCCCTGCCCTCCTGCCCGGTGTCCGTGGTTCCCTTCGGGTTTCCCCCTCCCCGGGAAATGAAGTCCTTATGCATTCACAGGCCGCCTTCCATACCTCTGGGTCCGGCCCCAGCCTCCATCTGAACAAACTTGTTTCAGAAATTTTGGGCAAGACTGCCTCGTTTGAATCCCCGTGGTCCACTTCTCTCCGGAACTTCCATCTCAAATTTTACATCCATGATGGTGAACTCCTCCCATAGCGCCTTCCGCTTCCTGCCCTACCGCCTTTATCTCCATCGAAGTTCACTGGTCTGCCCCGCCATGGGCTCTTCTCCGGTTCGCCATCCCGTGACCTTCCACTCTTAGACTCCCTGCAGGGTTTTTCATTCTCGACTTCCGTGATGTTTCAGCTTCCCCGGACCTCTGGCCTCCCGGGTCAGCCTCGCCGGCCACCTGCCTCAAAATTACAAAAATCTTAAGTGACGCGTCAGCTCTGATTACCGCCTTCGCCTCCAACCTAAATTCAAATCCAACAACTTTTCCCCTGGCCGCATTTTAGTGCATTTATTGTAGCTTCATTCATGGCGCATTTGTATAAAAGCCCAATCCAAGTAAATACATTTTTCATTCTATGTGATTGGAGCCAATTGAGAAGATAAATATCAAATCTCCTGAGCTCCACCGTGATACTTAATTAGCCGGCCGCTATCATTGCCTCGGCCATCATTTCCACTATGTGGATCCCACATCCCCCACCTAGCATGTTTTGAGCTAGGCCATCTACTTACCCTCTCGACTATCGCTTTCATGATTTTGAAACATTTAAATAAATGAACAATCCCTAGGAGAGCATAGATTGATAGAACAATTCGCGGTGCACTAAACCCATGCAGTTTTTGAAAATGGCAAAGCTCTCATGAAATGCCTTCAATCACCGACCATAACTTTCATGGGCGTGAGAAACTTCACAGAGGGCTTATTCCTCACCTCAAAATCGACCCACCTTCGCCGTCAAAATTTTGAAATCTTCAAACACCTGCCAAGCGGCCCTACCTCCTCGGCTGCTGGGTCCCGATCTCTGGTCTGCCGTGAAAGCTTGAAACCTAACTAGCGTCCTTTGTTCCTTCTGGGCCCTGAACCCCGGACTTCCGTCTCCGGAGTTCCGCCAGAGGTTCGCCTTCTCCAAATGGTGAACGTCATTTGGTGTCCCACACTCTGGGCTCCGCCGGTGCTTCAGCTTATTGAACCCTTGGCAGATTAAATTGATCCATCCTTTTTTGCCTTCGGGTCCCGGATGGCGGGTTTCCCTGCTCAATTTTCTGTTGGCCCCTCTGCACATTCTTTCGGCGAAGACATCAATGCCTTCCATGCTCCAGGCCCTGCCTTCTGCTCTGCCATTGGCTTATTCTTTTGCTGCGGCAACTTTCGCGTCCCCGAGCCCCATCTCCCAGACTTCCGTTCTTGAAAGTCCGTTGCTCTCCTACCGTCGGAGGCTTCACCCTATCCGCCCGATCGCCGGACCCCGGGCTTCCATCTACCGTGTGTTGTCACATAATCTCCTCACGGTCGTCAAACACCCTGGGCCCCGTGTCCCAGGATTCTGGTCCTTGCCCGCTGTTCCAAACAAAGATTCCCGCTCAACCTTCCACTCTCTAGGTGCCAGTGTCCGGACTTCCGTCTGCGGAAGTCTATCTCTCGCCTGCCGCTGCTGGCAAAAAATGCCGACCGGCGCCCTGGCCATCGGGCCCCGCCACGCCAAATGCCACCAAGCCTAAACGATAAACACATGCTGGCCGTCCTTTGGCCCCCTAGACCCCAGCCCTCAGAATTTCACTGCCAAATTTCTACTTGTTGTCCGCCATCACCAATGGCCATCTCTCGACAGCGTCCTGACTTGAAACCTCCGAGTCCTCCTAGATCGATCCAAACAAACTCAAATTTGGAATCTAACCTCGACCCACATGCTAATTTTTGCTCTTCTCCATCATGGGCCTCCTAAAAATTTAAAATTTGGCCAAGGAGGGTCTCTGGGAGCTTTCCGGCGTGTTTTCCCTTCTAGACAGCATTCCTGCCAGGGAAGTCTGGCCCCTCGGGCCCGGGTTGTCCAAATGCCCTGAAACAAAGATCAATAACATCTAGAGATAAGATTTATGATATACTTGATTGATTATTTAGATGTTATTTTTGAGATATGGACTAACATGAATGCTTTGATAATCTATTGCACTGACTTTGCCCTTGCTTGCAGAATATATGGAATCAGGTGTAGGAACTTCAGGGGCATCCACCGAAAAGGACAAGGGCAAAAAGTCAGGAAGGACCCCTCGGGGCAAGGAAAGACAAGGATCAATTGAAGTATCAGTTCCAAGGCGAGCTGCTCCACTCAAAGGTCACAACCGACTGGAAGGAAGTTTCAGATACTAACATCTGCCAGGTTGACATAGATGAATTCACTTAGAGGGTCAAGGTCAACCCGACAACAAAAAAATGCCAGATTAATATGGCAATGTGGAATAGCCAAGGCTTCCGGTTTCCCTCCATCTCTCGTGGTGCCTGAGTTGGTCATGGCTTGCCGTGAAGCCTATCAAACAGACACCAGAATGATTTTGGATAAGGAAGGAAACATCCTTGCAGAGATGTCACCATAAGGAATCACCAAAACATTCCACATTCCCACGTTCCAACAGATGGAGGTCCCCACATTAGAAGAATGCTAGGTGGCATGGGATGCCAATCCAACAAGGTGCAAGAAGTCAATCAACCTCCATTGGCTTAAGGAAAAATGGGGTAGCACTGCAAAGGTTCCCTAAGAACTCTTTCGTAGCGATTTCCACAAGGACTACCACAACCTAGTGACCATGTTAAGCAGGGTCATGGGTCTTCCAACGGCCGCCTACTTCCAAGAATGGATGACCTATTACATTGAGCAGATCCTATGGGAAATGAGGACATTACAACCAAAGTTTCATTCTACTGGGGTAGAATTATAAGCAACTGCTTCCACGAGCAGTTTATCATCGTGAAAAAGAGCTCCAAATTCTACATGACCTCTTACCTCGTCTACTCCTTGGCAGATGAAAGACAATACAGCGGGTTGTTTGTAGCACCCGATTAGGGCCAGAAGCGAGGGCTCAAGCCATTTGACAAGTATCCGTAGCTCCAATACCACAACTTCAAGGAGGAGTATTGCAGGGTCAATGACGCCTTCACTAGCCACATCATCAGATTGATCGCTGGAGACTTTGAGAGGAGAGTCTCCCACAGCGCCAGGGCACTCTTACAGGAATATGCTTTTCTGTTCATCCAGTTCCCAAAGTTTACGTACATATGGGCCCAGGGTTTTATTGAAAGGCCGAATAGATTGCCTTGCTACCCCAATGATAGAATTATCCTCTTGGAGCTCTCTCAGAAACTCCAACACATCCAGGCGATCTTCAGTAACAAACACATAGTGGGGATCTCCTACCCCATGACCCTTGGCTAGGGCCTGTATCGACTGCAGACGTCTCAATGTGCTAGTAACTCTAAGAAGGAGCTGAAGGATTACCATTTCGATTGGTACACTGCTCGCCCGCGGATGGATCCACATGGCCACGTAAGGAAGGCACTGGGGCCAGCATATGCCCTTCAATATTACATTGAAATTTTTTGGGCTGACTACAAAGATGATAAAGAAGTGCGCACAAGGCACTACATGTGCATGACGGTACTATTCCTAAGAAGGGTGCAACCATTCCCGGTACTGGACCAAGTCGAGGAAGACAAGTCCACGTTCATGCACCCGAGGTACCCTGCAGTTGCTAACCTACCAATACCGTCGATCAACTAGGATGAACAAGAGGTCGATGACCTGGATACCATCACCTAGCTAATCATAACTCACACCAGGGAGTGGATTGATGGGCAGGTGACATATCTAAAGTGCCAAGGGGTGGTCCTGACCTATGAAGAGCTCAAGAGCGAGTCAAGTGCCATGGAGGATGTTGCTGCCACCACATCAACTGGTGGGACCTCCAAGTCTCCTCCAGTCACCAGGTCCCAGAAAAGGAAAGGAACAGAGACCACACAATCTTCAGATCCCAAAGAACAAGCAAAGAAAGAAACGAGAGGATCATCTCCCAAAAGGCTTAAACAAGCGGTGAGTGCAAAAGAATCCCAACCTCCCTTGGCTCTTCCTGCTCCTATTGCGCCACCCACCTCCCTAGCTATGGTCGCTGCTTCTCTACCGGTAGTGGACATTTCTGTCCATCTTGCCCCTTCACCTCCAGTCGGGTCAGTGGTCATCATTGATTCCTCTTCTAGCATGACCACTCCTCCTTCCTCTGCTACCATGTCTCCAATTACATCCCTCCCTCTGGCAACAATAACATCGCCTATTCCCACTACCACTATGCCTGAGGCCCTTATGAGACATATGCAAAACCTCCCCCCTGAGCTTTCCCAGATCTTAATGAATCCAACTCTCCAAGCTGCCCTCGCCCAGGTCCTTGCAACTGCGCAACCTTCACAACCACCAATAGGGCCACCAGCTATGGAAGCTACAATGCTTATCTCAAAGGAGTTGGAGGAGTGAGAGTAGGAAGCCTCGAAGTCTATCGGGGAAGAGGCTGATGAGTATCATGAGCACCCCGAGTATGAGTACCGAACCATTGACAAGGTGGTCTATGAGGAGGAGGAGACAGGCCCTTCCGAGAGTGGAGATGAAGAGGGTGGCTCGGGTGCCAAGGAAATAATCCAGACTTTTGATGAGGACCTTGAAGAGGAGTTGGCGCAGCAGCTAAAGGATGTTGGGGCAGAGGCAGAAAAGTCACCACATGATGAAGAGGGGCAACCACCAAAGGGGTAGCTAATAGAGGAGCAGCCACAAAAGGATCTATCTGAGACTGAGACCCATGTTGACAAGAGCCCCGAGGCTGAGGCTACGGAGGAGAAGAAAGAAGAAGTAGCAAAAGAAGAAAGTCCCACCCTATAGCAGTCCACCAAGCTTCCTGTCAAGCACCTAGTATTCATTCGTGACTCCGACGAAGATGAAGAGGATGCTACCAAAGAAAAAGGAGAACCCCAAAAGGAGAAAGAGGCAGAGGTCTTGCCTTTGACGGAGAAGGGTGAGCGCAGCCATGATGCACCCAAAGATAAGTCTGCTATGCCTAAATGGTTGGAGAAGCAACTTGAGAAGATGACTCATGTGCTGAAGGACCCAAGGGCGAGATTGGAGGCCATCTTGGCTCGATCCTAGATCACAAAAAAGAAGGAGAAGAAGCCCAAGGTCTGATCCAAACTAACAATGAATGCTTCTGGCTCCCGAGTAGCACAAATTGCAACACCTACTGTTGGCCAGGCAGGGGTGAGTTACAATATCTCCACCATTGACTTAGGGACAGCAACCAGGGAGAAAAAGGTCGAACACCTAGAGGAGTCAGTGGCCACAGTGGTGCACCTGATAAAGCAAGACAAGATCTCCAAGGATGAGCTTAAAGCACAGGTTGCTGCCCTAACAGACTACATACAACAATGGTCCTCAGTGGATGACTTGCCTACCACCTCCATAGCCGCACCACAGTTGCTCTCTAAAGAACAGATTGACAAGATGAAGAGAATGAAGAACTTGGAGAAAACCACTGAGGATTGGTTCTGACAAGTCACATATGTCAGAAACATGGGAATCAGCAGGGCTGTGCGGACAACCAACAAGTTCCTGGACCTGATCCAGTCCCTGGAGAGCACGAAAAGGCTCTACACCAATTTCTCCGCAACCTATGACTCCACCTTCCCAAGGATCGAAGCTATTTTTCAAATGCATGAGGCCACGTGGGAGGAGAAGCTAGAACTTAAAAAAGATCACTGGCTAGTGGATGTGTGGCGTAGAGACTTCGACAATCGGAAGGAGAGGTTGGAGCAAATCCTGAGCAGAGTGGATCCAGATATTGAGTGGATCGAGGAAATTCGGGCGGAATGCACCCAATACCTTAAGCTGATGATGGGCTATGATATGCCCACCGTGCAAATGGATCTAGAAAAGATCAAACCATATTTCTATGAGAAAATGAAGGACGGGACAGCCAGAGAAATCACAACGAAGTTCCTGAGTTTTTCTACCCGTGCCTTCGACCGATCAGAGCTATTTAGGGACCAAGGCTTGAAGTACGATGAAGATTGGAAAATTCTAGAAGAGAATGCTAAGGAATGGAGCTATCAGGCATTGCGATGTGAAATCCTCAAGATAGACAAGCTCCAAGCAGTCATCCTCAGACACATAGAACATGCAGCTTCTGAGGAGCAGGAGGATAGCCCAGCCAAAGAAGAAGACCTTCCTGAAGAATAGCTACAACAAAGAAAACAACAATCAGCTACGGGATGAAAGAGCTATAGTTCCCTCCACAAGAGGATGAAATAGGAAAATGACATAAATGTAATTTTTAATTGAGATCTATTTGGGGGTAGGTGAAACCCTATTTTGTAATGAATCTTGGCCACACAATGAGAATGAATCTTGGCCATTCATGTAACTTTTTAAAAACTATAAATAGGGCACTCCTCTCATTTGCAAGGAGAGAGTTGAGTTGTTGTAAAGACATGCTGCTAAAATTTATAAGAAAAGGCATTGACTTGGTGTATTTTCTTGGTTTCTCTCATGTCATTTGATTCATTCTCCAATATCAGATGTTTAGCTTAGATCTTATTGTTGTTTAGTTAGCTATTTTTTTTCTTTGGATAAATTTTAGGAATGTTGTTGGTTGATTGTGAAAATTCCTGCCTTGTTGATGATTCCTTAGTCCATACGTTTTGCTGTTTGCTGAAAGTAGATAGCTATGCAAAGTTAGCCTGGACTTGATTTTAAAGCTGCCCCAAATATTTATCTTTGATTCATGCATGTATGTGGTGGATGAAGGATGAAATATCTGCAGCCCTTAGAAGATAGCACAATTTCCATGATACTGTGAAATCCCTGGTTAAGTGGGATATTGTTTTGAGGAATTGTCCATTGTAGGGACTCCATTGTCACTATTCATAGCAAGCTTCAGACTTATAAACTTTTCTTTCCCTTTTCCCTTTTTCCTTTTTTTAGTAACTAACCTATGTTAAGGTTCATTGCACATTGTAAAGCCAAATCCAACAACCAAATGGAGTTCAAGATTGCTGTTTGAACCTACAGCCGGTGCATAACAACTTCCCATCCTAAGGACTACATCTCAAGATCCAACTTTATGCTTTGTGTCCACACTTTGTATTTTCTGTAAGATCGCCTTGTGATTCTAGCAAATCACATCAAACTACTAAGGTATCTAAGCACTGTCATGACCTGGCATCCGAGAGACCTTGGGATAGTGTTCTACAATTTGATTGTGGGAGATTGTCTTTCAAGAGAGGTAGTGCGCCTATGCACTACCTGTATTGAGAAGTGCATAAAAACACTATCAACAGAACTAGCACTAGAAGGAGGGCCATAGTGAAGATACTAAGTTGAAGGATAAAGCGAAGCTGGATCGAATCAGATCATTCTCCCCGGAAAGGTTTTAGAGAGTTCTACGATCAACACCAAACAAGGGAGAATTCAAAGAATTACAGCCTTCTACGAGGGCAAAGTGGGCTCAAGGAAGTAGCGTTGTCTTTTCCTCTTCCTCCATTTCACCCTCACCCTCATTTGGTTGGCCTTCACCTTCCACCCAACCGTCTCAAACTACATTTGCACCCCCTACCTCCGGCAGCTAGGGGTTCGCTCCTCTCCCGGCCTTTCCAGCCCAAGGCACAGTCCAGGCAGCCATAGCTCAAGTGCAGCCCCAAATTGCTATTGTGTTGCAAATACAGCCCCAAATCCCCGTCTTCCAACAACAAGCACCACCTCTGCCACCCTCCATGGCTTGGCTAGCACATAATCCATTGTCGATACATTTCACTATCTACAATGATATGCCCAAGAATCTGGAGGGCTTTTGTTCGAAGTTCCATCCACGCGATTTGCAAAGAACAGCTGAGGAGCATATCAAAATATTCAAGACAATGATCACCGAAATGTACGTCAACCACGAAGATGTCGCTTGCCACCTTTTTTCGCATTCTTTGGGAGAAGAAGCCTTCTATTGGTACATTAATCTGCCGAGGGGATCCATCACCTCGTGGAACCTGATGAAGAATGCCTTTTTGTAGAAATACAAGATCCCCATCAACCCTTCGGAGCTTTACCAACAGTTCATGTCTGTCAGAAGGGAGGTCAACGAACCTATTGGCTCCTTCAATGACTGCTTCCATCAGACTCACACAATTCTTCAAGATCCGTACCTCCATGATGATGCAGCGACTCTTTCAGTCTACTATGCGGCGCTGGACAACCTCACGTCAGCCTTGGTGAAAAGGATGTGCCCACCGCTCGCTACCCTATTGGGTGCCTATGCAGAAGTCGTTGTCGCTAGTGTAGACTTGGGACAAAATATCTCTAGCCCGCTACCTTCTTTGGGGCCGGTGGCCCACCTAATGCAGGTTCAGGGGCTTAATTAGGCATTTTCTCACCAAACCCCTCTTATGAACTAGATGCCTCAATTGCCTATGGTGCCACATCCGAGGCAGCCATTGAATTACGCACCTCCCACGCCTTCCTATCTGCAGCCTTAGTAGCAGTACCACTACTTTCAGAATGCTCCACAATAGTAGGCATATTTCCAACAGCCCCATGCACCATTGTACCTGTCGAGACTGGACTTTCCTCCAGCCTGTCAAAATCAGCCAGCGGCCCCGCTCGCTTTTCTTCAAAATCTAGCCCTGTCACCTAGAGGCGAGACTGAGAAAGACAAGCTAGAGGAGCTGACAGAGATGATCAATAAAATGTCCATAGAGATGACACATCTAAAGAATTAGAAAAATCAGTTGCAGGCCTCCCAGTGTAATTTCCAGGCCAATCTCAATCAAGATAGTCGAGACAATAGGGACGACAGGGATAATCATGAAGTGGGCACTTCATCTGGGCATAATTATGAGAGGGGGAAAAATGCCAATCAAAATACAGAAAAGACACATTCTCAGAGGTAGAATCGCATGTGGAACACTAGGCCCAACAATGGAGGAGTCCCTATACCTTTTGATCAACCGACGAGCAATGACAAAACATCCAGTGGTGTATACCTAGCCAAAGCAACCTTGTTCGGGTGGTGTCGACTTCACAAAACCAATAGACATTCTGAGCTGGATTGTCCCGAGTTCCAGATAGCTGCTGAGATTTTTTAGGTGGAGGTACAAAATGTGGCCGACAATGCCAGCTATAGGGACATCATTCCATCAGAGCCCTATGATTCCTCCTGTCTTGTGGTTAATTAAGCGCCATTCCTGCAAGGTGACTACAATGAATTCAAGGTCGATCCTACTCCTATTGAGGATAAAGAAGAGCAAGAGGTAAGCAATGAACAGACCTTGGCTTAGCTCTTTGATTCAATAGATAATGGTCTGGTAGATGAAGAAGAACTATTTGTAGATGAGGTCCACATGTTCCATCAATGGTCGAGTCCCTACTTCCTTAGGAATAGACAAGCGGGCGGAACCTTTACAACTTCTACCCCATCAAATAATTTTGCCACTCCACCTGATCCCAATGCCAGCAATAACCCTGGGCTTCTTCATATACCTGCCCAATACCTCAACAAGAACCAGTCTCAAAACCAGTCGCAAAATCAACCCCAAGGCCAACCTCAAAATCCGTTTGGACAAATGAAGGTACAAACCCCTAGTTTTGCCATAGGCCAGGCTTTTAGCTCAGAAATTAAGCAAATGGGTGAATATGTTGCAGAAGAGTTTAAGAAGGTAAAAATTAGCTTGTCAGCCTTCGAGTTACTCAAAGTTCCTGCTGTGAGGCATGCCTTCTTCAGGGTTCTGAATGGGACTCCATCATTTAACAGGATGCAAGAAACCCCAGCTAAGAGGGTAACCTTTGAAGAGCCTAGGAAAGAACCAGAGATACAGGATAATACTGGAAGAAGGAACGATGTTCCCATAAATCAGTCAACATGTAAGCAAACTGAAAAGGAGCCAGAAAGGGCTAATAGGCAGTTTTTCAAGAACCAGCAATTTAAGCAAACTAAGGATATAGACAATGAAAGGAACAAAGGTCAAATAGCTCACATGGACACACCTATGGGCATCCTTCAAGGGAGACCAAAAACTCCCCCTTTTCTGACCACCATTAGGATCTTTGGGAAGAACCTCCACAACTGCCTGCTCGATTCAGGAGCGTCTACCAATGTCATGCCTTTGGCTATCTGCAAAGCTCTTGGTATCACTCCCACGCTATCAAAGAGAAAGGTGACCCAGCTAGACAAAACAGAGATCAACATCGTGGGTGAAATAAATCATATCCCAATGCAGATTGCCATAGACCCGCGGATACAGCAGGTCATTGATATTCAAGTGGCTGACATTCTCGATGCATATGGAATCATTTTGGGAAGGGAATTCACTAAGGCACTGAATGGATACACCGCCACAGACCTTTCTCACATGTGGCTGTTGTGGAAGGGGCTACCAAATCAAATCTGTATCGACCGTGAACCTCATATGAAGTACATGATCATGGAATACAATAATCTCAGCAAAGTGTTGTTTGTCGAGACCGATTTACGGAATTATCGCCCTTTTTCCTACCAAAATTAGATCAAGCTTCAAAAAGAACATGTAGATGAAGTGTTACTGGTGTTGTGTAGCCCTGTGACCGATCCTACATGAATGCCCCCAGACACAGAAATATTGGTGGAAGCAGATGATGAGCTGGATAAGGAGGATGAATGGGGATTGCTCAACGATTTCCAGGAATTCATGGAGAAGTGTGCAAGGGATCAGCTCAGCCTAGGGGCCCAAATGAATTTCTAGGATCTCTTATTGCCGAATTGGTGCAGGGTTCACAATGTTGCACACTCTGAGTTTGACTATTGCTTGTGTCAAGCACTAGTGGCACATGTTAGAAAATTAGCTACCCTCCAAATGGAAATGCCAAAGGAGACGCCAGTAGAACCACCTGTTGATCAATGCATCAAACTGAAAAACTCCCCCAAGACCACAAGACTAGCTGCCCAGCCGAAAGGGAATGGAAGCTCAATCAAATCTAAAGATAAGGAATCCTCCGTGTGCTGGATGCTCTAATTTGACGGATCCAAGTGCAGCCAAGGAGCTGGAGCTGGGTTTGAACTCATCAGCCCAACAGGTAAAACATTTCTCGATGCCCACCGATTGTAGTTTTATTGCACCAATAACGTAGCAAAATATGAGGCCTTAGTCCTTGGCCTTCTCATGGCCTTGAAGAAAAACATAAAAGTGCTGCAAGTTTTTAGGGATTCTACACTCGTAGTTAAACAAGTCAGAAAGTTATATTCCTGTTATGATCGGAGACTCACCAATTATAGGCATAGGGTTTGGGATCTCTTAGAGGGCTTAGATGCATTCAACATATAATTGATCCCTCATACTCATAATCACACAGCTGATGCCTTGGCTCAAGTAGCTAGCACTCTACAACACCTCTCTTTATCTGGGCTCAAAAAATTCATTAATGAGCTAACATCCACACCATCGGTTCCAGATAATGTTACCCATTTACAAGTCTTCAATGACGACAAGCATATCCTTCAATTGATCACAAGTTCCAACATTTTTACAGCTCAAATAATTGACGAAGCTGATCCACAGGAGGCTGAACTAGATATAGAAGGGGTTATCAACCTCAAGACTAACACAATCCCTAGAGGTATAGTTCAGTTGGAACGCATATTCGGCTTGGATCAGATCAGAGATCAGGATTAGCAAATGAAAAAAGAGGCCATAAGCAACCAGTGTGATGCACACAACCTTGGGACAGCCGAGGAGATCAAGAATATTTTTATCGGCAAGGTGTGCACGTCAGAGGAAAGAAGAGGAATCATGGATGCGTTGCGAAGGTACCATGATGTGGTGGCATGGAGCTATGAAGATTTGAAAACTTACAACACTTTTGTCATTACACACACTATCCCTCTTAAGATAGAAGTGAGGCCATTTCACCAGCAGCAGCGCCCTATCAATGCCTTGCTAGAACCTGTCATTTACAAGGAGGTGTAGAAATTGCTCTCAACAAGAATCATTTTCCTAGTCAGGCACTCCATGTGGGTGGCCAACTTGGTCTCAGTCAGGAAGAAGAATGGGGAGATTAGATTGTGTGTGGATTTTCGCAATCTGAACCGCACTTCAGAGAAAGACAACTATCCAGTACCTTCGCTGGATGAGGTGCTGCAAATCATCAATAGCTCCCAGATGATATTGTTCCTCGACGGATACTCTGGGTATAACCAGGTAATGGTACAATATGAGGATCGTCACAAAATGGCATTCACCACTAAGTGGGGGATGTTCACATATAGAAGAATTCCTTTTGGGCTCATCAACCCTAGCACCACTTTCCAACGTGCCATGGATATCACCTTCAAGGACCTAATTGGCAAGTGCATAATCATCTACATGGATGATTTGACCGTATTCTCTAAAAGGTGGGGCAATCACGTCTCTGACTTATACAAAGTATTTCAGAGATGTAGAGAGTTCAGGGTTTCCCTCAATCCCAAGAAGTGCATTTTCAGAGTAACTAAAGGCAGATTGCTCAGGCACATCATTTCAGAGCAAGGAATCTCCATTGATCCTAAGCGCATCGAGTCCTTACTCAAAATTCAGCCCCCGGGTAGCAAGAAGGAATTAAAATCTTTCTTCGAAAAGATCAACTTCATCCAGAAATTCATCACGAGTTTCACAGAGATTGTCAAACCTCTCAATGCCATGCTCAAACAAGACGCCAAAGTTGAATGGACACCTAACGCCAGACAATCCTTCGAAGAAATCAAACGGGCTATCGCTGAGGCACCTATGTTAGTTAGCCCAGATTATCTGAAGCCATTCTACATCTACTCATTTGCTTTAGAGCATTCCTATGCTAGCATGCTGACCCAGAAGGATGATGAAGGAAATGAGCATCCGATCACCTTCATGAGTGCTCCCCTCAAGGATGTTGAATTACATTATCACAACATTGAAAAGTAGGTGTACGCTCTTGTCAGAGGGGTGAAGAAATTTAGACACTACATTCTACACAACAAGGTGTTCGCCATTGTCCCCGACCTAGCGGTAAAAACGTTGCTCATGCAGAATGAATTGGGCGAACGAAGGGCTAAGTGGGTCACCTTGCTCCAAGAGTATGATATGGAGATCCAACTGATGAAACTGGTACGAGGGAAAACACTCACCCGCACAATTTTTGAAATAGCAGTAGAGGTTGGACTTGAACTCACGGTGCAGCAGTACCAGCTTGAAGATGTCTCCCTGGGAGAGTGGTACCAGAATGTCATCTATTATCTACTGAACCATAAGTGTCTGCCACACCTGCAAGGATTCCAGAAGTAGGCCCTGAGATTGAAAAGTAACGGTTACATGTTACAGGGTTCCATTCTCTACAAGAAGAATCATGAAGGCATTTATCTGAAATGCCTTGGCAAGGAAGAAGTAGAACGCATTTTGAGAGAGTTTCACAATAAATTTGGCACGGGCCACAGTTCTGGTTCCTCCACGGCACATCAAATATTGAGAGCAGGGTATTATTGGCCAACTGTCTTCAAGGATGCCCATTGCCATGTTCGTTCATGTCACACATTTCAGACCGCTGCCACCAGGGAGAAGAATGCTACTATCCCACTGCAGCCTGTGCTGGAGGTAAGGCCTTTTGCGCAATGGGGTCTCGACTTCATCGGTCCGGTAATCCCTCCATCATCTGCAGGACATGGGTACATTCTTACCACTACTGATTATTGTACTAGATGGATGGAAGCAATAGTATGTAAGCAATGCACAACTGAAGTAGTTACTAATATCCTAGAAAGTTTCATTTTAAATCGCTTTGGTTGTTCGTATGCTTTGGTATGTGATAATGGACCTGCATTCGCTTCATTAAAATTTGCTAGTTGGGCGTTTGACTATGGAATAGCCCTTAAATTCTCATCTAATTACTACCTTCAGGGCGATGGCCTTGCTGAGTCCACAAATAAAAATCTAATTACTGTGATCAAGAAGCTACTAGATAGGAATCCCAAGGACTGGCATACCCAGCTCCGTTTCGCGCTTTGGGCTGACTGCACTCGCCACAAGGCTGCCCTTGGGGATTCCCTGTTCCACCTTGTCTATGGCCTAGAGCCTATATTCCCCATCCATCTGAAGATTCCTACTCTTCAGTTCATCAACGATTTTTATGAGGGAGGAGATCATAGGGAAGCTCGGTTAGCTGAGCTCTTACATTTAGAGGAAGTTTGAAACCGTGCAATAGAAAATTTTTCCAAACATCAGGGCGTAGTGAAGAAATGGTTCGACCATCGAGCCAAAATCAAGGCCTTCAGAATTGTAGATCTGGTCCTATATTGGGACAAGGCCCATGAGAAGAAAGGGGGACACAACAAATTTGACAAGCTTTGGCTTGGCCCCTTTCAAGTAGTAGAGATTTTGGGAGATAATGCCGTCCACCTAAAGACCTTAGTTGGTGAGAACATCTCATTGCTAGTCAATGGGCAGCACCTGAAGCATTACTTCTAGGCTTGAGCTCCTTCGAGCTCTTCGTTGTAAATACTTATACATAGTTAGAGTAGTTGCTTTCTTGCTTCTCTGTGTTTTGTTTGCATCACTTTTTTTTCCTCCCTCCCAGCAGTTTTGTTTCGAAAGATGTTTCCTGCTCCTTTGTGGTGGTCGTGCTTCCTTGACAAGCGGTTCACTTTGTCGTCCGTTCTTTGTGTTCTTTGGCTAAACATTCACTCTCGATTATTGGTCTTTGAAAGTTGTCCGTGAATGATTTCCTTGTATGAACTCTGCTTAGAACTTGACCCTTAGCTGAATCTTCTTACCCACATCTCGGATCTCGCACAAATTACATAATAATAATTTCTAAAGGACCGTACTATGGTTGTTATAACACCCTAGTGAGTGAAAAATCTCAAGTCTGCTCCAGTGACCACTGTAGTCTCAAACCCATTGTAGGCTTCGATGCTTACCCAGTCGAACTAAATGGTAAAAGAGAAGTGGAATATCAAGGAAAAAGAGAAAAAGGAATTCTGAAAATAGGAAATAAATGACCGTATGGGTGTTTAGATAACTCTACCGAGGCTATGGACGCCCAGTCAGTAGTAGAACAATATCCATGAGATTGCAGTGACAACTCTGTCGGGGCTATGGATGCCTGACTGGCAGCGGGGCAATGTCCAGGTTACTTTTGGTGTTAGACGATTTATGTAGCTCACTCGGTTGGCTTGGTAACCCTGGTCACCATCCCTAGGAAAGGAATGAACTCACTTAACACACGCTTTCGAGATGTCCTGTAAGCTGACCCAATTAAGGATCTCGTTCCCCTGGATTCATCTTTGGAAGCCACTCCTGGTCTGCGATATGCACCTTAAGATTGGCTAGAATAATATAGAGAAAATTCAAAGAGGGGAAATATAAAGAGGGGAACATTTATACTAATAGCAAATACATTAAAGGATATGCACCTTTAGAAGATAAGAATATTTTAAGCTGAAAGTTTGCAAAAAATAAGGTAAACCATTGTAGGAAATGAAATTCGTTGTTGGAAATGAATACATAACAGTCACACCCATAATTTTGTTTTCTCTCTTGAACTGATAATTAATTTATGTTTAAAAGGCATATCAGATTGCAATGAGATTCACGCTTGGTTCTAAAGTCTAGCAAACTACACTCATATTGAATGTTTCTAAAGCTTGTTCAATGAATCAATTCACTGTATATATCCTCAGTCATTATAGGCCTATCTTTTGAAGCTCAATTGCCTATCTTGTTTGCCATTATCTCATAGCTTTTTGGGCTCAAGAATTATGCTACTCTTTACAATTTTGGAGCAGCTACCAGTCGAATGGAATCCTATATTCTCTCTGTAACAGTGGCTTGACAACAATATGACAGAGAGGCCAAAAAATAGCTGCATAATTTTAAATCTCCTTCAATTTCCAGAAGTCTGTTATAGGCGGCTCATGCACCAACACCTTCTCAGAGTAAACTCACTTGTATTAGACATGAATGTTTTCGCCTGAGTTTTATCATAATGACTGTGGACTCATTAGTGGGGTCTCTCATTTTCAGCATTCTTGTAGTAAGGACAAGGAAGTTCTATAGCAGCAACATTTATGCCAAGATTCAAGCTGCCGAATCCCCCGACCGCCTCTGCCTCTAGAGTAGCATTACATGGAATTCACACAGGCACCTCATTTTGTCCCTCCTAACGTTCACCTCTGACAATCTGCAACAGTCTCAAAATTTACATGGTATATTGCCTAGAAATTCTTGTAGAGCCTCTGACAATCTGTAGAGCATCAATCAGAGGACGCTAAAAAAAATTATTGAATATTTGAATTAATAAACATTCATCTTCACTGAGCCAACTACCAAACATTGCATAAATATTTTAAAATAACTGCATTCTAATTGACCATCATAGCATACATTAATCAGTGTTTATTGTTTGAAGCTTTGTAGGAATTAACCAGCACTTGCATTTAAAAGAGGTTTAAGGATTATACTAATAAAAAATTATATGTATACTAATATATTAGAGAGTATGTATTTGTGCATGGTGGGGTTGCATGTGATTGGATTAAATAATTAATTTCTTAAATAATAAAATGAAATAAATTCAGATAAATTTATATTTTTTCCTAAAAGAAATTAAGTATTATTGTCACATCCTATGTCCAGTGACCTCCATGCTTGACGATAGAATTGAAAAAGAAATTTAAAATAAAATAATAAAGAATTGAAAGTATAGGGATGGTTGGGGAGACAACCATTTAAGAAATTTGGCAAAAGACATATCAATCAATGACCCAATACCTAAAGGAGGTGGCCTGAATTAAGATAGCATGGCATGGATTAATCAAAACGAGTGTTTGTGCCATTAACAAGCATGGCAACCTTGTCCATGCATGGTGGAAATTGTGCAGGTCACATGGGAAAAGAGGTTCATGGAAGTCTTAAAACCTTCGCAACCCCTTCATTTTGGACATGCATTATTTTGGATAGGAAGTGTAGGCCTATGGAGAGGAGAGTAGAAGCAAGGGACACAGGAAAGAAATGGTGTGGAGGTATGGAGGCATGGGAATTTGGTAGAGGGGGGAACAAAGTTCCTCAAGGAAATGCATTTACATGGAATACTATGACCGTAGTATATGCACCAAATCTATTTGTTGAAAAGGCTTTAGAAACTTCCAAGAAAAAGTAAGTGGCAAGTGTGAAGCAAAAGCAAACAACTGCTGCCCACATCAGCCCTGCTTATCCTACCATGAGAGTTTGGAACAAGGTATAGATATCCAATAAAGTATAAAGGATAGAGGGATTTCTGATGACACAGGCAGAGGGAAAGAGTTGATTAGAACATTTTTTAGTGATAGAGGAACCAATGTTTCTATTAAGAGATTTTTAAAGAGCAATACTTGCTCTTTTGGATTCCATGGGAGAAAAGGTAGGAAACTATATGTTGATGAAGGCCATTTCAGGCGCAACTATCAAGAGCAAGGATCTAGGAAAAATTCATTCATTGAAGATGTCTCAAAATTATGGGTTCACAACACCAGGATTTAGTGATTCCTAGACTTCTAAGCATTTTGTACAAAAAGACTATTATTATTTGTGATTCCTAGACTTCGTGATTCCTTTAAAGGGTTTCCTAGACTTTGTGATTCCTTGAAATGAAAATAAACATTTATTCTTATCTCAATATAACCGATTGAAAGGTCAATGTTCCTATAAGTTCAAGATGTAAAATAGAGATGAATTCTCAGTGATGCTTTGAATGCTAGTTAACACAACACACGAAGAAAGAGAAACTAAAGAGTTGGGTAGAGAATCTCATTAGATACATAATATGGTAGTGGTGGCATGAGAATCATAGAACCATAAGTCCCAATTGGATAGATTCAATTATAGCAATGCTAGTAGTTATTTGTATGAAATTAGGCATAGGTTATATGAGTAAGACTAGTTAAGATGACTTCTAAGTAAAGGCATAGTCACCATAAAATAATGAGACTTTAATGTGTCAATGTTAATTAAAATATTTATTGGAGACTAATATAGTATTATATACATAGCACACCATGGTTGGGATTCGAGGTTATTGCTCATGTTTATTTTAGGTTCTCTATTATTAATATAAAAAAGAAGAAAGTGATTGAATGATCATATATCATTTAAGAACCCTAAATCAAGTTTTGAACTTTAAAAGCATGAATATTGATAAAATATCAAGTAAAAATGGTAAATCTATACACCTTATCAAGATCATCACATTGGTATAAACTTGATGGCCTTGCCTTCATCTTTACTACATCCTTGGTGGTTGAGTTGTGATTGAAGGGTGCCATGTTATAAATGATACCTTCCAGTGCATAGAGGTATGCTTAATTAGAGTAGTAAGCAATCCCAATCCTATAATGGTGTGCTTAATGGGTGTTGTTCATTCTTGGGAGTTAAACTAAATACAACCTTACATGGATTTGCACGAGAACATAAGTTTTAGATTTGGTGATTATGGCTACTATAATGTAACTTCATGTTTATGTATCCACTATGGCACCATCTCTTGGTCTAATGATAAGTATGACTTGTGCAAACAAAGAGAATTTCACGCTTTGTAATCAACCTAAGCTCTTGTCATGGAGATGAACTTATAGGATATTTTAGAAACAATTTTTTAACTAACAACTTACTATAGTCAAGGGTTAGTTATTTGAATAACTTTATCTTTGAACTCAAATTCAAACAAGATGGTGAGGAAGTCTAGGTTGATTCTCTAGTGAAAATAACCCTTTATATTAGGATCCAAGAATAAAATATACCTAATAGAAGATTCGACATACAATCGCTTAATAAAGTAGGTGATAATGACTTCATTAACAAAACTAAAATCATGCATTCACTAGATTGTTACATGATTGAATAGATTGAAACTATCATGTATTTCAATGGTTTTGTAGAGGTTAAGAGATAAATACAATTACAATCATATAGTATAACATAGCCTTATACCTTATTACTCATTAATAATTTCATAATTAGTTATAAGTGGCTAGGATGAACTTTTCATATTTTGTGAATTAAGACTTTTAAAAGTAATGAACTTCAACATATAATAAAAGATAATAGTAGAATAATGTTGGATCCATATTGAGGCTTCAGAGGATTACCACATGGTGAGTAGATGTTGAGTATTTCTATCGTTGTCGTTAGAAAATTTATCCTAATTATGATATTTATTCTATTGGGTTATTTTCATAAATGAATGTTTAAGGGGTTTCTTATTGGTATAATATAGCAGTTCAACATATCAAGAACCAATATACATGTGATATCTAAGATAACTAAATTCACATTGTATACATGTTATCACTCTCTAAACCTAAATGGAAACCTATGTTATAAACTACATGGTATTATCATCGAGGTACCAAAGATGGCACGATATACTTGATAGGTGATTGTAAGGGGTTGTGTGATGCTTGCATTGAGTTGGGAATAATGACTACTATATGTTTTAATTTGATATTTTGCATAAATGACTTAAAATGTTGTGACTTGTGGGTATTTGTCCCTTGAGAGACTTTACAATAGAACTACTTGTGACTTTGATCTATTTGGAAGTTGATACATAGGCAGTCCTTGGGTGAAGGATGTCCCTGTGACCTGAAGTCCAAAAGGGGAGGGTTCAGGGGTACAACTCCAAGGGTTGGGGTTGTTAATAATTGGGTTGGCCTTCTCTCTTTAGTAGGCTTCTGTTTGAGACTGAAATGGGTATGAATAAGTTAAAGAAATCTAATAACTTGTATTTAATACATGATGTTCTTTTGAATAGTAAATGAATGATGTAAGGGATTTAAAAACTTTATAATAGATATATATAAATATATATATATATATATATATATGTATGTATGTTGGGTAAAGTCCAGCTTGTGTTGGTTTCTTGTAACTTTTATATGTTTTTGAAAATTGACTACATATCTAGAGGTATCTATGTATAGGTCATTTTTTTGTTGATTGTGATTGTGATTCATGTTATGTATGACCCACCCAAGTGTGAACTTTTGGGATATTTCAGTAGTGATAGACAGTCAATTGATAGTGCCAATGAATGATGTCTGGGTTACTGCTAGGAACTAGATGAAACTCACATGTTTCATGAAGGTGAAGGTTATTATGGGCTACCCTTGTTATAATACTATTGTAACGGTTGCATAGGTAGGGACCCATCCATGAGGGTAATGGTAATATGGGGCTAACCATTGTATTGAGAGTGTTCACTGTCTGTCACTGATAAGCATGGAAGTGATCAATGCCAAGAGTTACCCGAGATTGTGAAGAAGATAACTAACAATACCACAAAGATTGCAAGCTAGTATATGTCAGGAACTACTTCCTAGGTAGAAAAACTTGTTTTTGATGGCACATAGGTAATTGAAGTCAAAATCCATAGGGTTATGGTATGTTTACTACTTGGTGACATTGGGATGGTGGACGAACCCATGATATAGTATGGGATGTATTAAATCCCTTTCCCAGTTGTCAAGTTGTATACTTTTCTTTGTGGGGTTTAGGATGGACCTATGGTGTACTATGGGATGCATCAAATCCTCTCCCTAGTTGACTAAGTTGGTAGTTGTTACTAATTTAAACAAAAAAAATTGTAGTACCCAAGGGGTAGATTTTACAACTATCCAATTTTGAAATATTTGCATGTAAATTTAAAACATTAAACAATGTATTTTAAAAAATAAAGTTGCATCAAATTAATGGCTATAAAGCAGCACAAATAGAAATAGAATGATCTTGTTGAAAAATTGATATTTATATAACTTTTTCATGATAAGTGAGATTTTAAAAGTTTCACCTAATATTTTGGAGGTTTTATCATTAAATGGTAGATGATTTACCATTTAATAATAGTAGAAACTTGTTTTTCAACAACTCAATAGTTGTTTTCAGGAGTGAGACTTGTTTCAAGCTCAAACCTCACACTATATGTAGCCTATGGGCTAATTATAAATTTTTATTATGAGTGAATATTTTTTTGAATTATGAATTTAATAGATTTGGATTCTGACAATTAATAAAAAATATAAAATACAATATTCAAGCAACAAAATTGATATAGAACAATAAATCATCTCTCAACAAAACAATCAACCAATGATGCCAAATTGATTATGACAACATTTTTGAGTGGATGATTGAATGCTACTGAGGGAATTCATTTATGTCATAAGTCAACTAATCCTTGCATGCTACGTTATTCTAGTTTAATGTCTTAAGAGTTCTAAGAGAAAAATAGCTTAATCATGACAAAGTAGTTCTCAAAGTTCATGACACCTAGGAATTTTGCATCTAGACCTACAAGTAGAAATGAGGTCCCTCCACATAACCTCTTTTATTTTTAGTCAACTCAACACCATTTTATCATTCTAAAAATGAATGCATTATTGCAAAAAGCATCATTTGATAGCAATGTAAACATGGAAAAAATCATTTCTTGCATTCAATGCATGGTGGGGTCATACTAACTGTGCCAACACATCCAAGTAGGTGGGTGAATACTACTAGATGCCTTAATTCATTTCTCATGTTGCTCGATCCTTCTAGGCTATAATTTTCTAATACAATGTTGGTTCCTACTACAACACCTTATCTTGATTTTGGCCGATTTGAGAATGTTTAAATGTGTTAACAATGAATTTATATTGTTGCAAAAAGTGTTAAGTGAGAGCAATGCAATTCTAGAAATAAAAATATCTCATATTTTATACATGGTGGGGATGATGTAAACTATGCCAAAACATTTGAGTGAGTGGGAAAATGTTATTAGAGGCACTCATTTTCTCCCCATCACCCAATTCTTACAAGATACACTATCTTGACACAGTCTCTTAAGAGTCGTAAGAGCGAGAAACTGTGAAACTATGATAGTGTAGTGATAAGAGCTCATGGAAATGAGGAATTTTCCTTATAAAACTATAAGTAGACATGTGGTTCCTCAATATTAACCTCTCTCTATTAAGACCAACTCCACACCATTTGACCATGCCAACAATAAATGCATTCTTACAAAAAGTATAATTTGAGAGCAATACAAATGTGAAAACATGCATATCTTGTGTTTTGTTTGTGATGTGGTCAAATTTAATATTAAAAAACATCCAAGCAGGTGGGTGAATTATCACAAAGGGAATCTATTCATTCCTTAAGTCTCTAGATCGTTGTAGGCTACACTATTTTGATGTGGTCTCTTAAAAAGCCCTAACAACAAAAAGTTACCAAACTATGACAGAGTAGTTCTTGAAGTTATCGGAACCTAGGAATATGGGGTCCCTCCACATATATCAATATTGGTTATGGTTAACTCAATGACACTTGATTGTGCCAACAGTGAATCCATTCTTACAAAAAGTGTTATTTGAGAGAAGCACAAAATGGAAATAGACTTATATTGCATTATGTGTATGGTGGGGTCAAATAGACTATAAAAACATATCCAAGTGGGTAATTGAATGTTATCGAAAACCTCTATTTTTTCCCTAGGTCACTCAATCATTGCAAGTAGTTTTATTTTGATGCAATATCTTAAGAGACATAAGTGCAAAAAATTACCACTATGATAGAGTAGTCCTCGAAACTTGTGGTGCCTAAAAATGTTTTAGTTAGAGCTATATGTAGATATGGGGTCCCTCTATAGTGTCCTATATTATTTTTGGTCAACTTGACACCATTTGACCATTCCAACAATCAATGCATTCTTGCAAAAAAATATCATTTGAGAGTAGTGCAATCATGGAAACATACATATTTTTTGCTGCACGTGTGGTGGATCCAAACCAAATATAACAAAATGTTAGGGTAGGTGGATGAATGTTATTAAAGTGTATTTTTTGGTTCTTTGGGTCACTTGATCCTTGCAAACTACATTTTTCTAACATATTCTCTTAACGGATCCCTAAGAGAATTTTTTCTCAAATTATGACATAATAGTTCTTAGAGTTCATAACACATAGGAATCTTTTTATGGACCTACAAAAGGATATGAGGTCCCTCTATAGTACTCTATCTCAATTTTTTTCAAATTGACATTGTTTGACCATTCCAATATTGAATATATGCTTATAAAAAAAATCATTTGAGAATATTGCAACCATGGAAACATGAATATTTCTTATTAATGGATGGTAGAAAAAATAAAATACACAACCACATTTAGGAAGTAGGTAAATTACACTAGAAAAACCTAATCATTCTCTGTGTCTCCCAATCCTTGCAAGATACACTATTCCAATATAGTCTATTATTAGTTGTAAGAGTAAAAAACTTATGATTGATTTTAAATATATCTAAGAAATTACCCTCCATAAGAGCCCAGGAATTTTGGTATGTGGCAATTGATCATTCTATACTGTACACTCTTCATGTATCCTCGCTACGGTCCAGGGTTGGGTCGGGCCTCGGCCAGGGGTTTGGGGGTGGCAACCCCCAAGAAAAAAACATTACCATTTTTTTCATGTCATCACTGAAAAAGAAAAAAATTGACTTTGTAAAACCCTAATTTTGGAAGCTTCTAAGAAGCTTATTAGAAGTTTTTGGGATGAGAGTTACAGTATGATGAAAAATAGATTATTCATGAGATTGTAATAAGTTTTTCACTGGATAATAAAACCATTGGATGGTTGCAATTTTGTGGATGTAGCCCATATTGGGTGAACCACATTAAATTCTCTATGTTATTTTTTTTGTGTGTTTTATTCCTCTATTTTATTGATCAAATATGCATTTAATTGTTAGATATTTTCCTACTAACCCAACATTAGTCACCATGGTTATCTTCCTCTTGCTCTTCTACATTTTTAGCTAAC
The DNA here is from genome assembly GCA_007258455.2 of Sequoia sempervirens. Classification (NCBI taxonomy): domain Eukaryota; kingdom Viridiplantae; phylum Streptophyta; class Pinopsida; order Cupressales; family Cupressaceae; genus Sequoia; species Sequoia sempervirens. Next base: position 17,112,145 of record VDFB02072274.1, on the reverse strand, counting down.
TCAACATTAGTCACCATGGTTCTTTCCTCTAGTGTGTTCTCTCCTACTAACTCAGTGGGTTGCAACATCAATCACAAGCCTTGATCAAACATTGCTATGATACCAATACGGTGTATGATGCTCCAAGATTTGCTTGCACTAACCAACTAGAAGACTTCTCTCAGTCTTTAGCCAAGAACCTAATGGCTTCAAGGTTCTAATTTGACTTAGATCATTAACTAAGCCTTGCTCTAACTCTGTTATAAGAGTCACTCTCCTTGTGCTTCACCTAGCAGGATTCAACACCTTTTGAACTTGCAATCTTCTTCCAACACCTAGAAGGATTTAAGTGTCATCCTCTCACAAAACACTAAACTGCTTGCAGGGGTATTGTTGACATAGAAACCAATCATTTTGCATCCTTTTTGATCCATCTTTGAGGATCTTCCACTTGATGTCTTACCGATTTCTAGTTTTTTCCTTAAGGAGGCCTATTTGCTTGTAGCCCTTACCAGTCTCCTTTTTTATTTTCCTATCCAAAATTGCCAAACAACCTAGCAACTAAACCTGATTTCCAGACACCCTTTTTGGACTTTTAAATGTTTCATAGGGTATCAGACCCCTGTCTCCTCCGTACAAAGGATTCCTACATTTAAGGGTAGAAAGGGCTAATTGACCTATTTCCTAGGGTTTCACTGCTTTCTCCTTCAAAAATATTGCTAATGGATTGATTGAAGCTTCAATCTTTCTGTCATGTGGAGATCTTGTCTTACCCTACCTAGTACCATGCTTTATTAGTACAGTACCTGTAACCCCTGCCTAAGTTTTTCCAATTTTCTCTATCAAACTCCTAACCGGACTGTCCTAGCTCGCTTAGGGTTTGATTTCACAAGTCATTGCTCCATTCCCTATACTTCCTACTGCTAAATATTTACAAGTAACTAGCTCCCCTGTCATTTCAATCTAATTTCAAGGAGATCCTGTGGTTAGATCTTATGGGGGAGCCATGGAAAAAGCTAACTGGACTGTACAAAACAAGGAAAACCTCTACAACTCTAACCTATGAACACAAAGCACTAAATCAACTCAAAGCCTCTTGATTACAAAATGAAATATCCTCTAAACTATTCTAAGAACACAAATACAATGATAAATCAATATATCCAACACCTTTGATAGCTTTGTTTTTCAAAATACTCTGGTAAACACAGGAAATGTAGAATTTATCTTATTCACACAAAGCCAAAACTTGATTACAATGCTTCTAACTGCTCTCTATGAGCCACACCTCTACTTAGATGCCTTTTCTACATTTTAAGGGATATTGATCGATCCCATGCTCCTAAATTTTAGGGAATCCAACCCAACTAAGTTGCATGCAATTCCACAATTGTTGTCATGCAACTTTACAACAACATTTTGCAATCTATCACTATGTCATGATCCTAAATCTTAGGACCTCTAACACCTTGATCTCGAGCCAAAAATTCCCTTAACTGTCCCTTGGAATCTTCTAACAACAACCATGTGGTTATAACACATTTAATACCCTACATTCCAACATAATCTGTCTATATCTAAATAAACAACATTTAACAAAAAATGATTAACTAATGATGACTATAGTCCTAGTGACTGACTCACCACACACAACTAAGACCTTCTAAGGTCCAAAGTGAACACACTAATACCCTGATTTGGCTAAGATCAAGTACAAGCCAAAATTGATGACAAACAACATGGAGGTTAGGCTAGGTGCTCCTGCACCATCCTCCCCAAAACAAAAAAATTCAATCCACCCTTGGATTGAGCAAGTTGAGATCAATGCCCAACTTCTTGAACTCTACCTCCTTGATCCACACTGCATCTGCATCAAGTTGTCCATGCCTCCTAATTAGATGTTCTTTATATTCTTTGGTCCTAGTCCTCTTGTAGACCCTGGTATCCAATATCTTGTCTACTTGTTTGACTGTAGTGGAGGGCAGTTTGAGTTCTTCCACATCTTGGATGACTTCTTGGATGGTCTAATCCATGTTTGGTGGTGGTCCTTTATAATGCACCAGATCTGCAACATTGAAAATAGGGGATAGTCCACTATCATCTGGTAGCTACACCTTAAATGCATTGTCTCCATATTTCTCTAAGATAGGATAGGGACCTATCCTCTTCATTTGCAACTTATGAGGAACTCCTTTCTATAGTCTAGACTTGTTCAAATGCACCATTACTAAGTCTCCAACATTGAATTGAACTTCTTTCCTATGCTCATCCACCTTAGTCTTATGCTTCATGGTATTTTCTGCCAATGTTTTTCTGACTGTCTCATGAATCTCCTGCATTGCATAATCAAAATCATCAGCATATCCACTTCCCTTGACTCCATCCTTCAACTCTCTTAGCTCATAAACACCTCGAGGATGTAGTCCATAGACAATTTCAAAGGGACTCTTCCCGGTTGATCTATTGACAGTATCATTGTAGGCATATTCAGCTTGCCCAATCAACAAATCCCATTGTTGACCATACTCCTTGGTCAAGCATCTTAAGAGATTTCCAAGCGTCCTATTTACAACTTTGGTTTGACCATCAGTTTGGGTATGGTATGCAAATCCAAAGGATAAATTAGTGCCCATTCTTTGCCAAAGAGTCTTCTAAAAATGACTCATGAACTTAGTGTCTCTGTATGATACAATGCTGATTGGTAATCCATGTATCCTTACTATCTCTTTGAAGAAAAGAGAGGCTATTTGACTGGCATCATTGGTTGTTTTACATGGCACAAAGTGAGCCATTTTTTTGAATCTGTCTACAACCGCATAAACACTGTCCATGCCTTGCCTTGTCTTGGGTAACCCAACTACAAAGTCCATACTCAAGCATTCCCATGGTCTAGTAGGAATAGGCAGTGGTTGGTATAGGCCTGCATTTGAAGAAGTAAATAGTGGAACATTATATATTGTGGGTAACATTATATATTGTGGCAAATATTTAATCGGGGGATGCATGTACTGTGAGTTTTGGTGATGGGTTGGTCAGTGCTCAACCAATCAGTGCATGTTTAATGCATTAAATGCAAACCTCACAATATGTGTTGCATAGCAAGTGCGAAGATAAGCAAAGAATGATTGGTTAATTTGTATGCAAAAAAATAGACAAACATGGTGAAATTTCCCAAGCATTTCCCATTAGCCCTTGTAATAGCAACCAAGCTTCATAAACACATAAACAAGACACTCACCAATAATACACCGCGACAGAATAGAAAACATCAAAGAACAAATACTTTTAGTTATCAAGTGTCAAAAACACATAGGGAAGCCATTCACCACCAATGCACCTTTGTAATATAATGAACATGCAAAATCGCAACCAATAATTAAAGAACCCACAAGCTTTTCAACAAACAAGAATAAAAACAAACAAAACCTAGCAACTGCCTAAGATTTCATAAATTAACTATGCATTCACTACACATATACCCACATTCAAAAATGCAATGAAGAGCTACAAGACCCGCAATCTTTCCAACAAACGATAATAAAATAGGAATAAGCACCAACAAAATCTAGCACTCCCGGAAAAATTCATGAACTAGTTAAGTGTTCACTTCATGTGAATCCATGAAATTTCCAAAAGTATATAATGTTGTATTATCCCAATTTACTTAAACAAATTTGAATAGTAGACATAGTAGCATTTAATGCAATAGCTATACATTGATAGACATGCATGCCATATCCAATGCATCTGATACAATTGCAAAGTTGACCTACTACAACATGCAGTGAACATATAGTTAACTCATGAAATGTTAGGTGAGTGATGGGTTTGATTTTTGCTTATTGGGTAAATGCAAGAAGATGAGTCCATGAAATGTGGAATTCTTTGCCTTAGGCAAAAAAATGAAATTGGCTTGCAAAAAATGGGATCCTGGTTTTAAAAAGTGGGATCCTATTTTTTTAAAAAAGGGATCATGTTTAGCTTCGAGATCTCGAGCCTAAATTTAAAAAATGGGAACCCATTCTAAAAAATTCTTTTTGGAAAATTTTCAAAACAAGATCACATTTTGAAAATTTTCCAACAATGAAATTTAAAAAATGGCAAGTTTTCAAAATGGGATCCTGCTTTGAAAACTTTCTAAAATGAAAAATTTCCATTTTAGCAATTTTCAAAATAGGATCCCATTTTGTAGAACCATAAAAAATTGTTTTTTTATGAAACAAGATCCCATTTTTTAAAATATGAATTTTTGGTTGGGTTTCTACCTTGTATATTGGTTTGGGAAAAGCATTGGGAATACAAACTAAGGCATTCAACCTAGTTTGACCTGCAAGTTGAAGGTCCTAACAATGTCAAAAAAAATGTCAAGTTTGGACATATGGCTGATGACTCTTTTTGCAGAATTTTTTGATGAAATTAAAACACATTTTAGATGAGACAATGCATATTCCAAATACATAAAAAAATTTACAATTGAATTATTTTTTCTCTTTTTCAATTAATTTATGATGAAATTGGTCCATAAACTTTAAATAGTAGGGATTTTTACTATTTTAATAACTTTTGATCAACATAACATTTTGAAAAATGGATTACACGAGAACAAACTTTAGACAATTCTTTTCAATTTAAAAAATAAAATAAAAAATGATCTAAGTTTAGGTCATCTTATGCCTGTCGTACACGACGATTTTTCAAAACGACAAATATGCCTAATAAAAATTTAGCAAAAAAATTATTCAATAAAAACTTACAAAAAAATATAAAAAACAAGCTTCATTGAGTCACAAATCTTTTCCCAAAAGGATTTAGAAAAATACAATAATTTAAGTCAAAATATGGATGTCATACACGTGCATGCTATGGTAAAAAAAATTGACTTTTAAACAAAGGTTTTTAGAAATGCCTATTGAAACTCAATTTATACAATCTTGGTATTGAAATAAATTACATATTTGGAAACTGACTCTAAGTACTACATTTTATGATTAGTGACTTTTTTGAAGATTCCATCTCTAAGTGCTTCAAATTTTAAGATCAAATGTGTCAAATTCTAAAAATCAGGGAAAACACCCACTTTTTGGCCAAAAAGTGGACTCAACTTTTTGCCAGCACCCTATTGTAATTTAACCCGTGAAATCTTAGGGTTGGCTTTTGTTTTTTCTTATTCTTGTATATTTATCATTTTTTGGAAAGCTTGTGAATACTTTAGCCTTTTTCATATTTTCCATTCTATAAAAATTGACTGCAGGTAAATGGCTTCACTATGTCTTTATGATAGTTGACAACTAGAAGTATTCCTTGTTATATTGATTGTTCTCGTTAAATTCCAACTATAGGAAAAAGGAAAAAATATTTTAAATAATACAATCTCATTGGCCAAGTGGCTAATTCAAAAGAAAATGCATCGATTGCCATAGTAGACCTACTATTCAGTAGGAACCAATAAAAGCATAAATGTTTACATTATACAATTCGATACATTGTCAAGGGTACTGTATTATTCATTTTTGTTAAAGTAAATCAGAAAATTAGGAACCTGTTATATTTTTTGCAAATAGTCCATACTGAAAGAATTCCATGTTATCTAATCCACAAACATGGAACTATTTTTTACTGAGAATCAACCTACTGCCGTGACTACTAGATTTTATTTTCAAAATAACTACTAATAGGTTACTGATCACTAAAGCAATAAACACATGGTCAATGCATTTAATTCTACTCACTTGCCTCAAGTTTCCCCCCTCCCCCTTGTAACAGTAACAAACACTTTTAGTTACAAAATATCATAAACAAAAAGCAAACCCACTTTGCAACAACAGAGTTCTACATAATTAGAAACATGCAAAAGCATAACCATCAGCTAAAACCACATAAGTTGTTCAACAAAGACTATCAATTCACTGTGTGTGTACCCACAATCCCTCCAATACATCTTGGAAAAATTCCTTTAGAAGCTTTGATGGAAAACCAATGGCCACTCAAGCAATTAGCACGCAGTTAATACTTTCAATGCATGCATAGACCATAAGACCCTATTCAAACCATTCACTTTTTCCTATAATGCTTCCACTTACGAAGTATCAAAAATAGAAAAACAAGAAACTCACCAGTTGCATATCATACCAATTGATCCTATCTTGTTTAAGCATTGTAGAGTATGTTAGCTACCGAAAATAACAACACATGGCAAAAACAAGAAATCTTTTGAAAAAAGAATAAACAAACAATAAGCAAAAATCATCACTCGATTCATATTTCATGAATCAACTATGTATTTTGTACTTGTATTCATGCCAGCTGCCCAACCCATACCATGAGGTTTGCATTTAATGCATTGTTAGGTTTACTATTGCAATCATTGCATTGTTTCTATTTCTGACACGTGTGATTGTATGTAGTGCTTGAATGAGAGAGGAGCTGAAGGAACAATGTGCAACTAGTGAGTGGTTCATCTGTTTGTTTTCCATACTTTGAAATGTTAGGTGAGTGTTGAGTTTTGTTTGTTTTTATTATTGTTTTCTTATTGTTCGTTTGAAACCTTGTAGGTTTTCTAGTTGTTGGTTGTGGTTTTGCATATTCGTTATTCTGTAGTGGTGTAGTGGTCGTCAATAGCTTTGTTGTGTGTTTATGATACTTGATAGCTAGAAGAATTAGTTGTTGATGGAAAGGTTAATAGGGCAACTAGGTGCACTAAATTACATGTGCTTTGAACAAGATCTATTGGACTATGGGGGCAGAGAATAAGTTAATAATGTTTTTTTTGCTTGAGCAGCTAGTACATTGTTAGGAAAGCTTGGGAAGCACAATATGTGAGATGTGTTGGAGGATTGGTGGGTATAGAAGTAGTAAATGCATAGTTAATTCATGAAATATGAGGTGAGAGTTGGCTTTTATTTGTGCCTATTCTTATTTATTTGTTGTTTTTCAAAAAGCTTGTGTGTTTTTAGATATTAGTTTCATTCTTCGATGTTTTCTATTATGTGGCAGTGTACTATTGGTGACTAGCTTCTTTCTATTTTTATGATGCTTGGTTGGTGTTGCAACGGTTAACAGTGAATGCTTGGTAAAATTTATGATGTTGGTCTACTTTTTTACAATATTTATTATCCTTTGTTTATCGTTCTTTGAAAAGCTTGTCATTTTTTTACCTGTTGGTTGTGGCTTTGCATTTTTGGTATTATGTAAAAGTGTAGTTGTCGTCAATGGATTCGTTGTGTTTATGATACTTGATAACTAGAAGTATTGCTTGTTGTTAGAAGGGCTAGGGGGTGAAGTGGGCACATTAAGTTACATGTGCTTTGAGCAAGGTCTTATGGACTGTGGGGTAGTGAATGCGTTAATTATATGCTTATTGCTTGACTGGTCAGTACGATATGTGGAAAGCCCACAAAGAATAATGTGTGAGATGTGTTGGAGGGCTAGTGGGTGTAGAAGTAGTGAGTACATATTGTGCATCTCCTTCTCTAATTTGGATCTTGTAATATTTTATTGCTTCATGGCTGACTAGCCTACTGCCAAAAAAGCTCATACTCCATGCAACCCTCGATTAAGTACTTGCCACTATATATTATGTCCCCCTATTTTCCTAATTTACTTAAAGAGAAATGAAAAATCAAGTATACTCTTATGCATTAGTAAATGAGCAGATTAGTTTCAAGTCCATATTTGTTACAATATTCTTATGATCATTAATTACTTTGTGTATGAATTGCATTTAGCATGTCAACCACTATGCTTATATGTCTAAAATGTCTCCATAATAGGACCATTGTTTATAATTTCACTGGGAGGAAAATATCTGCATTCACGCAGATATAGCCAACTGTTGAACAAGAAAATTGTAGATCAGATTCTTTAATATTGTCCTTCTCTTTCTCCAATGAAACATTTTGAAAACTATGAAAAGTATCAAGTCTGCTCTACTATACATATGTGCAAAGTACTAAATATTTCATACTCAAAATGAAAACAAGATACAAGAATATAGAAATAATAGACATTTATAACTATGAATATGTGCATCATAGAAAAAGTACCTCTTGCTTGACATGGGAATAATTCATGATAAATTAGACTTAATGAGGCCTTGATTCAGGTGTTGTGAGGTATTTTATGCATCCACACTAGGTCTTGGACTTTTGCAAATCGAATAACATGCTTTTAATGGTGTCTTGTAAAGGTGTTGTAAAGTGTTGTAAGATACTTTCACGCTTTTCTAGACTTAATAAACCCATTTCTCCCTAATTCAACATTATAAAATATATTTAAATACATCCTTACATCAATATAGAAGGCTTATAACTTAAACCTAATGTTAAACTAGTGTTGTAATGTGTCTTGCACATTCACATAGGTTCTTGTGCCTTTCTAGGCTAAGTGGACCTCATTTTTTTGTTGTAAAGTGTATGTAATTACACTTTCACATTGAATTTTGTGTCCCAAGCCCTATTTTACATTCACATCATCATTAATAGGCCCCTATTAACCCATATTATGTATCTTGAGGCTTAAATTGATCACACACTTCACAAAGTTGCACTTTAAACCTTATTTCCTTATCTACTAGGATCCTAGCTATCAAAATGGCCCATGTGGGACCCATTTTCCATGCATGTTGAATTAGTCCCATCCAAGTGGGACCCATTTTCTATGTGTGGCGAATGAGTCCCATTTGGCTAATTTTTTACCTTTGAGCGGGAAAAAGTGAAATTTCAGTTTAATCTTACTTCATGTCAGCCTGTGATGAAGCATTAAAGGGTGAAATAGGTGAATTTCCTATAAATATAAGTATTTTAACCCTAATTCATATCTCTTTTCATTATTCTTCCATCTCAAGTCAAGCAACTTAGGGTTTTATTATTTCAAGGAATTAAGACATCAATTTTCAAACATTCAAGGGTAGATTCTTCATGTTTTGTTGCATAATTTCAAGATCAAACATCATGGCAAGGTAATCAACTCCATTATTGCATGTTTAATTCCATTCTTTCATCATTTTGGTTTAATTACCTAAAAGGGGTTTGACCAAGGCAAACCCCCATGCGCTAACATTCAACATTTATCCTTCTCTTCTTGTGTGTTTACATATTTAGGACTCTTGGAAGCTTGCAAATCATTGAAGATCAAGTTTCAAGGCTATTCAAGTCTTCTCCTCATTGATCAAGTCAAAATATCAACAAAAACTCACTTTCAGGTTCAGGAATCAAAATTTCAGAAGCGGACACCTGTGGAGAATCAAAGTATAGACCGAAAGCTCTAAAATCCACCTTTGAATATTCAAAAATTCAAAAGTGGAATCATTCTCCATGAGTGGCCAATGAGTCCTACTTCTAGGTCAATTTTGATTTTTCTACATTTTTAGATTCCCTTTTGTTAGAAACAGGTTCCATCACAGTTTTGTAGAACTGGGACTAATTCGCCTAGAATGGTGAATGACTCCCTCCAGGCCTAAAAATCAACATCAACAGCATTTCAAATGTCATTTCTAGTTTTCATCCACATTCCAGGTGCACACTTTTAGTTTGATTCATTTATGTTTAGTTTTGCATTCATTTATAGGTATTGTTGCATTACACAATGTTTTTTTCTAAAATCACTTGTTTTGTAGGTTTTGCATTCATAATCAATCAATTTCTTAGCTTATTTGCATTTAGATCATCTCATTTAGCCTTAGTAACATTATACACATATCTTAATTTGAGTGAAACACCTAGATTCCTTTGAGTAGGGTTTATCTCTTTCCTTTTAGGTGAAACATCCTAAGAGTGCAAGAGTAGCCTATAAGCCTACCCAAAAATCTACGGTTCATTTTGGTGAACCTTCTTTTTAGAACACTTTATTGTCTGATTTTGGAGTCCATCATAGATCTAGCCTTGCATTGACCTTGCATTGATCTTGCATTAGGGTTTGCATGATTTCCTTTGCATGCTAGGTTTCAAATTTTGCATTCATAAAAGTGCATTTAGGTTGCATTTTTGGCATCTAAATTCATGTTGTTTTTTTGAAATTCTTCATTTTTAACTTAGATCTTCATCATAGCACTCAAAAAGCATAACAATCACTCAACATTTTCTAAAAAAATTGAAAAAATTCCAACTGGGACTCATTTGCCACCCTAGGCGAATCAGTCCCTTTTGACCCCTAAAACTACCTTTTATAGAGCTGAAAACCCTATTTTTATGCTTCTATTTGTTGCCATTAGTTATCTATATCAGTTGGTTGAGTTTCTATATCATGCATTTCATTAGATTTATCTTACATTAGCTCATTTCATGCATGGTTAAAATTCACATTTGCATTTCCAATCCTTCATCTTTCAGATTATTTCATAGCGTCATTAGTAAATTACTTTGTTTGAAATATGAAAAGTTGCATTTCATTCTATGTCTTTACATTGTGTTTTACATTTGCATAGCTTCTCTTACATTTAAATCATTAGCAATAAACATTGTTTACATTCATGGCACTTATACTTTTGCAATTTTCATTTTCAGCCTTAGTTCTTATTTCATTTAGTTCATATTCATTAGCAAATGAAAACAAAAAACAAAAAAATATCAAACAATCCAATTAAACAAATGATTCAATTTTGAACAACCCTCTCATCTAAGCCTCTTAGTAGTGGTGATGCAGACAAGTTAGATGAAGTGCTTCAAGACTTTATCTCACTCACTTCATCCTCTAAAGCTTGTCATGAGAAGCCTAAACAAATTGATGATAACTTATACCCAAAACCTTTTTGTAGTGATGACTTAGGCATGTTAGATGAAGCTCTTAAAGACTTCATCTCTCCAAGCTCATCCACTAAAGGTTTGACACAAGAGGATGCAAGCATTGATAATCATGCTAATCATACTTGTTCTTCTTCTGATATCTCTCCCATTGATGATGCATGTATCTTGATGAAAGAAGAAACAATTATTGAATATCATGCAAGTCTTTCTAGCCTTCCTCCTCCTCCCACTTGAAATGAAATTATGACACACGAAGCTGAAATCATTTCTCCTCCCTTACCTAGTATCAACAATCATGACAATCCATCCTTTTCTTCTCCTACTATCTTCTCTACACATGAAGAAGATAGTTTAATTTTAGATGATATTGTGATGGAAGATCTCTTTGAACAAAAAATTCTAATCATTAGTAACAATGAAACTCCTATTTATCATTCTCTTGATGCCTCTCCTATGAGTGATGAAGCTATCTTTCCAAATCCAATTATGACATGTGATGAACATATTAGCTCTTCTCTTAGGGTCGATATTATGGCACATAAGAATGATACCTTAGAGAAAGTAGACAACCAAATAGAGCCTTATTCTCATATCACCACTATTGATACTCAAAAAACTCCAACCATTAATCATCCCCCTATGTGTGCTAAATTTATTTTGGACACACCTAATAATCCTATCATTACTCACCATTACACAAGAAAAAAGCTTACAATACACCCATCCTCATTCTTCCAAATCATGGTCTTCGTGATTGTCCTTTCATAAAAATTCACCCATCCAAAAAACCTTCACTCAACATCCATACTATCACTCAAGATTCTTCCAAGAAAACTCTACCCTTGGTACATCCTAAATCAATAGATATCTCATTAAACATGTATCAAGCAGAAAATTTGTTTCCTTATCCACATAAATAGCATTATTTTTTGCTCCTTGCCATGCAATATTTGTAGAATCATCACATACTCACTATTGCATGTTTTACATCTATTGCAATGGGCATCATACCATCATCCATTCTAGGCTCACCCTTGTCCTGCACTTAGTGGGGGCAAGGGGTTAGAAAGCTTTATCCCCGTATGTCACTTGTCATTGTCTTTTTTGACTAATCATTAACCTCTCATGAACGTATAAGAGCAAGCTTGGGATGTGGACAACATGTCTTAAGATTGACTCACATGTGACATACAACCTTTCTTCATGACACAACTTATCAGAAACATATGACTTGGCATAGGGATTTCTGAGTAAGCTCTCATGTTCTCCTTCTTCTACTTTAAAGAAATTTCTCATAGAATAGTGTGTAGCAACCACCTTAAAGTGGGGGCATACATAGACAACATCTTTGTGCAAATTTCATGGTGTGATTTACTTTTTCTTATGACATGTCCTCTCCATGGTGGTTTCATTGGGTTTGATGCCTTCCAAGAGTGTATGATCAACTGAAGTGGCTTGATGCAAACAAAGCATCCCATGGATAATGATTTGACTCGAGGGAATAATGATCAACTGAAGTGGCCTAATGCAAACAAGGCATCCCATGGATAACGATCTGACACCCTAACTTGTCCTCTCTTCGAGACATTAGGCATAATTCTCCCTAAGAATAAGACCTTACATGAACAAAGAAAAATCCCCTTTAACAAAATTTTTACATGACATTCAAAAACATTTACAAAAGCATTACATTGTGATGACTTATCAAATTTATCAGGAGGATAAATTTGGTATGGTTTGTATAATGGGAAGCCAACACACTGGCATGAATTTCTCATTATACAGTGGGAAGCCGACACACTAGCATGAATTTCTCACTAAACCACTTCTTTGGGACATCTCACCCTACAAATGACCTGATGTTTTGTGGCCCTAGAGTGAGCGCATTTTTTCCACCCCATTTTTTGTTCTTGCCATTACATGATTGTGTATCTTGATGGTTTGACTTAGGATCTCGGATCCTGGAGGATTGACTACCTTCTTTGATCTTTGTCACTCTTTGTAATCTGCAACTATACACTTGAATCTCTCTTGAATGTCTACTTTAGTGTGAGTTTGAAGCAAGTTCATCCTCTCACTAAAGTGGGGGCTAAATGCACCATAGAAAAAAGTACCTCTTTCTTGACATGGGAATAATTCATGATAAATCAGACTTAATGAGGCCTTGATTCAGGTGTTGTGAGCTATTTTATACATCCACACTAGGTCTTGGACCCTTACAAATCAAATAGCATGCTTTTAAGAGTGTCGTGTAAAGGTGTTGTAAAGTGTTGTAAGATACTTTCACACTTTTCTGACTTAATAAACCCATTTCTCACTAATTCAACATTATCAAATATATTTAAATACATCCTCACATCAATCTAGAAGGCTTATAACTTAAAATTAATGTTAAACTAGTGTTGTAATGTGTCTTGTACATTCACATTAGTTCTTGTGCCTTTCTAGGCTAAGTGGACCTCATTTTAGTATTGTAAAGTGTATTTAATCACACTTTCACATTGAATTTTGTGTCCCAAGCCCTATTTGACATTCACATCATCATTAATAGGCCCCTATTCACCTATATTATGCATGTCGAGGCTTAAATTGATCACATACCTGATAAAGTTGCAATTTAAACCTTATTTCCTTATCTACTGGCATCCTAGCTATCAAAATGGCCCCTGTGGGACCTATTTTCCATGCATGGTGAATCAATCCCATCAAGGTCGGACCCATTCACCATGTGTGGTGAATGAGTCCCATTTGGCTCATTTTTTTACCTTTGAGTAGGAAAAAGTGAAATTTAAGTTTAATCTTACTTCATGTTGGCCTATGATGAGGTATTAACAGGTGAAATAGGTTAATTTCCTATAAATGTAAGTATTTTAGCCCTAATTCACATATCATATCATTATTCTTCCATTATTCTTCCATCTCAAGTCAAGCAACTTAGAGTTTTATCATTTAAGGGCATTAAGACATCAATTTTTAGACATTCAAGGGTAGATTCTTCACATTTTGAAGCATACTTTCAAGATCAACATCATGGAAAGGTAATCAAATCCATTATTGCATGTTTCATTCCATTCTTTCATCATTTTGGTTTAATTACCTAAAAGGGGTTTAACCAAGGCAAACCCCATACCCTAACATTCAACATTTCTCCTTCTCTTGTGTGTTTGCAGATTTAGGACTCTTGGAAGCTTATAAATCATTGAAGATAAAATTTCAAGGCTATTCAAGTCTTCTTCTCATTGATCAAGTCAAAATATCATCAAAAACTCACTTTCAGGTTCGAAAATCAGAATTTTGAAAGTGGACACCTTGGAGAATCAAAGTACAGACTGAAAGCTCTGGAATCCACCTTTGAATATTCAGAAATTAAAAAGTGGACCCATTTTCCATGAGTGGTGAATGAGTCCCACTTCTAGGTCAATTTTGAGTTTTCTACATTTTTAGATACCCTTTTGTCAGAAACAGGTTCTGACACAATTTTACAGAACTGGGACGAATTCTCCCAGAATGGTGAATGAGTCCCTCTAGGCCTGAAAATCAGCATCAATAACATTTCAAATGTCATTTCTAGTCTTCATCCATATTCCAAGTGCACACTTTTAGTTTGATTCATTTATGTTTAGTTTTGCATTCATTTCTAGGTATTGTTGCATTACATAATGTGTTTTGAAACATCACTTTTTTCTTAGGTTTGCATTCATAATCAATAAATTTCTTAGCTTATTTCCATTTAGATCATCTCATTTAGCCTTAGTAACATTATACACATCTTAATCGGAGTGAACCACCTAGATTCCTTTGAGTAGGGTTTATCTCTCTCCTTTTAGGTGAAACATCATAAGAGTGCATGAGTAGCCTATAAGCCCTACCCAAAAATATATAGTTCAATATGCAATAGTAACATTCAAATTAAATGTTCTAAACTATATTATTTGATTCTTGAGAACCACTGCTGGGCAATCAGTTATAGGTTCTTATACACATAATTTTCTATTAGTATATATATAGTGGAATATGTATATGCATATATATGTATAAAAGTATAAATGTCCATTACGTCTATATAATAATTTACTTCTTTTAGGGAAGTGTTGTGTGAAACTATTCGGGACAGGTGTCAAGAAAACAAGGATTGTTGTGGCAAGGCATTGAGAACGCTATTAAAGAAAAGTAATGCACTGAGCCTGAATGAGCTGAACCATACAAAAAATAGGAATTCATATTGGGTTCTACACTCAGATTAAAACCCTTCATTGTATTCAATATTTTTTTTTGGTTTCCACTCATTCAAACTAGTGTATTTGGCTTTTGGAAAAACATGTTTTCTACTCAATGGCTATTGAACCTTCTCTACACACACACATGTACTTGGACAACGATATTAGAAAGAAAGTAGTTGCACTTTGGAAAACTAGCCAAATTCCTATTATAATTTATACTATTTCATCATGCAAACCCTAGGAAGATGCATTACTATAGACAAACATAAGCATATATGAAAAACACATAGTCCAATGCACTCTCTAATGCTATATAATTGCTTTGCAAACAAATAATAGAACAAACAAAAAGACCAGCATAGTAAATGCAACACATGGAAAAAGACACAAGCAAATGGTAAACAACATATTTTATTAACCTATCATATGCATGCCCCCATCATCTACATATAAGATTTACACTTTTCTTCATTGTTTCATGACAAAAGTGAACAATTCAATATCAATTTAAGACTTAAACCGTACAAAAGCTGGCCACACATTCGAAGGTGACATTCTTGTTGTCTACAAGACAACACTTGACAAAGGCAATGAAACAAACAAGGTATTACGTGTCGATCTCACAAACATCAAAGTAGAGATCATAATTACACTAAATATTAGTGGAAACCTTGTCCAACAACATGAGCACAAGATAGATCCAGGAATAGGGGTCTCAATATCAAGTTTCCAAATTGCACGTAAAACACTTGATGACAAAGGGAACTATGGTTGCATATTAATATTGACATACATTAGCATAGTTGAAAGCATGCCTCAATTTTCTAAAACTATTACTTCATTCTAGATAATGACTATAAGTTAGTTAGTAGGAACCACCTATCAAAATCCAACTAGAACAATGGGTGCATTAGTTGTTGGTGCTAATAGAGTTGGTAGCCAATATGATATTGATATCAAAGATGCCAAAAAGGAATCTGATAGATCATAGGTACTAATCTTTAGATACCATATGCCGCTAATCCATTTTAACCCATTTCTATACCATTTTGGCCTATACTAAATTTTTTTGTGACAATAACTAAGTTTCTTTTTTCCATGCAGCTATGACTGCATTCATCTCATGAACAACAGTACTTGCAAATAATGTAACAACTTTTCAGGAACAAAACTCCAGCAATTCTTTTCAAAAATATCGTAAAAGATACAAATGAAAAGAACGTGTTCCACATAGGCCAATCAACATTTATTTGCAAATTGAACAAAAGAACAATGGAAAAGTGAACTACATTGATGCAATCAACATTTACGGTAACTTTTGAAATATCTTGTTGCTTTCTCAAACAATTTCTATCATATTCATGCTTGTAACAATATACGTTTACATGTTTTAGGGTTCAGGGAAATTAAGGGTAGAAAATGTGCTTTCAAATCCATTTGAAGCTTTCTAACTAATATGCAATTACAGGTTCTCCAGTTATGGAATGCTGCAAGAGAACGATGCTTACTGCAACCAATGTGACATAAAGGTAAGTTGCATATAATTACTCCATCCTCAAACTATCATCATAACAAATGACAAGCAAAAAATCCACTATTCAGTTGAAAACCATGTCATGCAACAACTCTTGCCTGCCTTCCAAAACATGAAATATGAAGACTCTGTCAACAAAAAGTCAAAAGTTGTGTTTGCACATACGAGACTTTGTTGTCGAGGGCCATTTCAAGCTCAACCAAAACAATGTCATTACAAAAGCCATTTTCCTTACTGAATGACTATCATATGCTACAACAAGGTACAAAATAATACTGATAGAAATACTTGTTTTTGTTCTCAATTTACAAAAAATGTTTAAAATTTCCTATAACAATGGCTGCCATACTAATTTTATCAATTGTATTGTGGATAAGGAACAAACACATACACTTGCAAACCTACCTGATATTGCACCAAGTCGCACATCCCTTTTATGTTATGCTTAAGTTCCTGGGTGTTTAGCCTATATGACAATATTTTATGTTATATGGATTAAAAATTTTACCATTTGTCACTTTACAATCAACTATGGTTTGTCTTATATGTTACACAATGCTTAATTTTCTCCTTTGTCGCTTCACAAACCTTAAAATCTAGTAATATAGTTTCCAAATATAAATGTAATAATGCTTAATTTACTATTGCAATTATTGTATCTAGATTTCAAATACTTCATTACCGAATCGAATTTGATTGCTTTCTATTATAGCAAAAACTAAATCATTCATTTATTATTTAACTAAATTAAGAAAATAAGAGGTCATTATGTATTCAGCAAAGTACTTAATCGGTACATGCAAATTATGGGGACTTTGACGGTGGGGTTATGGGTACTGAAATAGTTAACACATGTTAAATCCATTAAATGAAAATTGTGTGAGATGTGTTAGAGAGCTACTTTGGTATGCAAGCAGTGAAAGCATATTTAATTCATGAAATCTTAGGTGATTGTTGGGTTTTCTTTGTGCTTATTTTCATATGTTTGTTGTTTTTTGGAAAGCTTGTGCATTTTTAAAATCTTAGTTACGCTTTTGTAGTGCCCATGACTAGCTCAATTGTCTTCTTATGATACTTGATAACTAGAAATATTGCTTGTTGTTAAAAATGCTAATGGTGCAAGTGGGTACAGTAAATTTCATATGCTTCTAACAACGGCGTCTAGACTCTAGGAGCGGTAAATGTGTACAGAACCAGTGAATGCATAATCAATTCATGAAATGTGAAGCAAGTACTGGGTTTTATTTGTGCTTATTCTTGTGTGTTTCTTGCTTCTTAAAAAGCTTATATGTTTTTACCTTTACATTTCCTTCTTGAATCTCTATTATTCTGTGGTAGTGCACTATTGGAAAATGACTAGTTTCTATGTTTATCATGCTTAGTTGCTGGTACAAGCATTGGCGGGGAATGCTTGCAAAAATTTATCATGTTCATCTATTTTTCCTAAATTTTAAAGTTGTTTCTGTGATTCAGGTTTATGCATAACATATTATATTAATGGCATACTATTTGTCATGGACTATACTCATTTGTTCAATTCTGTCATCTACCCTTACAATTCATATGCTTATGACCAAAGTAGCAAAAATATAAATAGATGATAAATTTTGTAGATAGATATGATGCATCCTACAATATTCAATGCATAGTTAATGCATTCAATACTATGTCAACAATAGCACAATTGTTATGTTTTATAAGCCTAGAGTTACGTTGCACAATTTTTATCACTCAACATAGTTTGTTAGCTACTAAATACTTGCAAAAATACATAAAGTACACCTAGTGCCATTTAATGCATTAGCTGTGGATTAGTTGAGAAGCTTGTCATTTCCAAACTACATTATAAACTGGCAATAGTAGATTTCTTTCATGATAGCAGTTACTTTCCTTTCATCAAAATGCCATGCACATGAAGTGCATGATGGCAAGCTGATACAATTTATAGCATTATCATTTTTAATACTTGCTTGGCCAATGAAATTTGATTAACTTGCAACAAGTCTACTATTGATTTTACTTTCAGTAAATTCCAAAAATATCAGAGCATTATATAGTTTGCATTTATGAACATATTTTAATATTTGAAAAGCATTATTTATCTATTTTCCTAGCTATATAAAGCAATCCCAATACCTTGTAGTGTGTGAATACTAGACAACTTCTTCTCTATGCTTTGTTGTGCTCCACACATTGTCAATGTGAACTAATTCCACCGCTCATGACAATGGAAAATGTGTTGCATGTGTCCCTTGATTGATGGATTATAGTACTAGTATATTTTTGTTACATAATCCAATATTTTTTTGGATCTTGTTTATTGTAAAATCTTACAATGCATTAAGTGTGGCTTGATTGCTTTCACAAGCATTTGCCTAGTAGCAGAGCCTCTAACAATTTCATAGTTATAGCTACTCCAGGGAATGGCTATTTTGCAATCTCATTAATGTCCTACACAAAAAAAATTCAATATGAATTGCATATCACATAATTGCAATTCCACACATGTCTTACATATCCACTCTAAACACTTACTATGTTGACAAATAAAATAGTCTAAATGAATTTACTTTACAAATACAAAAAAAATACACATGGCTAAAAAATTCAAAAATATTACACTCAATTGAACATAATAATTAAATACTAGTTAAAAAGACACTATACTACTCAGATTTAAACTTGTTGCTATTATTTACATTTTATATGTTTACTATTTTAAACAAAATAAAATACTTTTATATTTTAAATATCTTCATTTCCTCAAATGCTTCTCAATTACTAGTCTATTACTTATACATATATTTTACATATCTTCAATAATAAATAATTCAAAATACTTTTAGAAAGTCTAAATAAATTTAGTTTACAAATATAAAAAAAAAATTTAAAATATTATAATTTAAAATGCTTCTATATTTTTACTATGTCCATTCTCCATAATGCTTTCAAACTTTGGACTTATCACTAATATTTTCATCTTTTATATCTTCCATCTCCACTCAAAACATTATTATCTTTACAAATAAATATGTTTACTATATAATTTTGTACAAAAATTTATTCATATTCTATAACAAGCACACAAAAAATCACTACAAACCTCCACCATCTACATATTTCTTCTCAAATCATATTCTTTCCAATTCCATTCTTTCTCCATTTATGCATTCTATACAAGACTCTAACAATTTGCAAAGCAATTTGAGTTTTAAGCGTTTCCATTTATACTTAAACTTATTAATGTTAATCAAATAACAAAATAATTTTTAATTACTACTAAATTATTCATTTCATTGCCAAATTATTTTGCAAAATTAATTCAATGTGTAATCATAAAAAATAATTAATAATGTTCATTCATGCAAACTACATTTTGTACCTTTCTAAAAAAATTATCAAGTTCTAACTTGTTTACGTGTAATCATAAAAAATAATTAATAACATTCATTCATGCAAACTACATTTTGTACCTTTCTAAAAAAATTATCAAGTTCTAACTTGTTTTTCTAAATAACTAGTAATAATTTAATTTAGGTTGACAAGAAAATTGGTATTTTTTAAAACTTCTTTGCACATACCAACCACTTATTTACTAAAATATTTAGTATTAGTAAATAATTTTAACAAGCACAATGTTCATTTATTTATTTATTTGTTTGGAGATACTCATAGGGGGTCCCCTTTAGCTTCATTCTAAACCTTTCAACTTCACCAATAGACCAAGGTATTAATTTTCCTAATTACTATTACAATTTATCTAATTTATATTCAAAACAAAATTCATATTAATATTTAGCTATTCAATTTTCATTTATGCATTTAATACAAAACTCCAAAAACAATTCACTAGGAGGTAGGAACACAACACATGGTGTCACTTGTTTTAAGAATTGTTTAAACTTGATACTTATAATTATTTTAATTTAACATTTAGCAATTATTGGTCTTGTTTAACTCCTATAAAAAAATTTATTTTAATAGTTTTATAAAAATGATATAAAATTCACTCTTATAAAAAAGTTTAATTTAATTTAGCAATATTGGTATGGGTGACCTTTGGGACAACCCAGTGCTTCACCTCTATGAGCATCACCTAGATGCAATGAGTGCTAAGTGGACCATTCATTATCATGAGAGATGGGTTCTTGTGAACCACTACTCATGAAACATGGGTCAATGAGTTTGACTCAAAACTATAATGAGTTGTTGAATCCTGATAGCAATATCATAATTTCACACGTTGTGGAAAACACCTCCTACTTATCAATTGATGAGCTAAAGGGGCTCTATAATGAATGGTTCATAAGGAACAACACTTGCTAAAGGTTTTGCAAATGGGGTTGCAATCTAAGTGGGCTTAACCTTGGGGAAAAATCTATGGTTAAGCATGCTTGAGTTGGAGCAATACTGGGATGGGTGACCTCCTAGGACGGCCTAGTGTTTCACCTCTGTGAGCATCACCTAGATGCAATAAGTGCTAAGTGGACCATTCATTATCATGAGAGATGTAAAGAGAAGTGTAAACTAAATTTATTTTTTTAGAAGACTTAAACAAGACCATAATCACTAAATGTTAAATTAAAAGAATTCTAATTATTAAGTTTAAACAATTCTTAAAATATGACTAAACATACAAACAATTATATAAGAATGTGATATTTTAATAAATGTATAAATAATTTATAAAAAAAGCACTAAATATAATTTAAAGAATTAAACAATATAATTCTTTACAATCTAAACTTTAAAATAATTATATATATATAAATTTAATATACTATTATTGGATACTTATATTTTTTTATTTAAATATAATTTAAACTTAATACTTAAAATTTAACATTGTATAAATCTTTAAATTATTTGAAATAATAGTATTTAATGTTGCGACAAATATATTTTAATAAATTTTAATTGTAAACAAATTTTAATTTTAATTATTTTAATATATATTTAATAATACTTATAATAGAATATGTTAAATTGTAAAAAAATTATATTTAATTTAAACTATAAAACAATTTTTAAAAATTTATAAAACCTAAATTTAATTCACTTTTAAATAATTTAAAACAATAAAAAAATTTACTATTCATAAGTAAAAAATAAAAATAAAATTAAAATAGTAAATGTTTTTACTAATTTTGCCAAGAGGCGAACTATAGTGGAAGCCAAATCTTTGTTAACATTTTTTCCTTTTTAAAAAAATTGATGGGTGCATGCCTCTTTGTTGTGCTGGCAGTGGTGGGTTGTTGTGCTGATAGTGTAATGCATGATATTAAAGAAATCCGTTAGTACTGTAGACACCTAAAATTGACATCATGCATTTGATTAGGTCATATTCATCCATTCATCAAATAAATCAAGTTTATTTGGTCAATCTCCTAAAGTCATCAATTTAAATTAAATAAATGAACTTGATCTAACATGACCCTCCTTGATTAAATAAATCAAACCTTTATTTAATTAAGTATGAAATCACCTTCCATCCTTTTGATTTAAATAAATCAAAGTATTTAAATCAAATAAGTCAAAATCCCCCTAATCATCATCTAAGTTAAGCTAATCCTGATTAATCTAATCTAACCACCCATCACATCCTCTAGATTTTCCCACTTGCACCAATAAAGCATTTTAATTCATTTATAAATTCATCATTTTCCATCAACATGGCATATTTGAGGAATATTCCCTCAAATTTGAATTCAAAAACAAGTTGACATATACATCCAACAAAGCATTTATGAGCTCTTACATGGCTCTTACATGTCCCTTTGCAAAGGTCAAACTCAACATTTAACTCTCAAATTAAAATTTGAATCTCCCCCTCTTTGGCACATTGACCAAAATTTGCCCATTCCTCAACCTATCACAAGTTGACAAGTGGCTTCATCTCATTGGTCCAATCATTATCCCACATTGCTCTATTTTGAACACTCTTAGCATTTGAAAATCTATAAATAAAAGCTTCATTCTTCAACAAATTGTCCACCAATCTTATGCAAAGTCACGCTGCCACTCTCTTCAATTGAGAACTGATTTTGTCCACCTCATATCATCTTCAAAGCAGTTTCATATCAACATATCATGGAGTTTAACAAGGATTGGGAAAGGGCTTCTTTCCATAGAAGCACCAATCCACTATAAGATGTTGGTTTGATCATTAGAATAATGTTTCCTTATGTTTTGCTTGCTTCTTTTGCATTATTCTTGTGTTCAAAGTAGTTTCATATCAACATATCATTGAGTTTAGCAAGGATTGGAAAATGGCTTCTTTCCATAGAAGCACCAATCCACTATAAGATGTTGGTTTGATCTTTAGAATAATGTTTCCTTATGTTTTGCTTGCTTCTTTTGCATTATTCTTATGTTCAAATGAATCTTATAGGGATTTTTTTGTTTGCTTTGGTTCACTAACAATGCTAATGGATTTTTGTTTTTGAGCTAATGCAAATTTAAGGTTCACAAGTACATTAAGGGGTTCAGGAATATTTACCTAGCAAAAGTTTTTGCGCAACATTTATTCATGTGTTACATTCTCATGCCCATAAATTGCTTCACTGTAAACCCTTACGAGTCCATGCATGCACAACCCACCATTACCAGATGCAATTCCAAGCTGGTTTTCATCATCTGTGGATGCCAGATTCCCAAAGCTTTCCTCAGATTCATCATCCAAAGCCCTCTGGTACTCCTCCCAATTCCTCTCTGCAAACAAAATCTATCGTTTTAGCATTTTTGTATCCAAATAAAAGTTTTTGTTTCTGGATTTTCTATTGGGTGGGAGTCCAAATGATCCTTATTGTTTTTACCATTATTTTGGAAAATAAAGCATGTCCTTGCTCTTTTGGAAATGGGTCAATTAGTACAGATTGTTGTTGCACTTCTGGGGTCAACTAATACACACTATTCTGCATTTTTTGGTTTGATTTTTTTTCTTGATTTTGTGATCAATACAGATGCAAGTATGTTGGAATTGATGTCTTTGAAAGTACACTGAATGAGGCTAGAAGAAACCTGGTAGAGCTTGTGGAAGGACTGGAACCTAGTGTCATAGAATTGGTACATGCAGATTTTATCAAGGGTTTGTACTGTGAAAAATCTCTTGCAATTAATGATTATTAATCTCCTATCTAATATAGACTATTTGACTCTAGAAAATTAATTCACAGCAAATATTGAAAAATAACACAACTGCAACTTCACTAATAAACTCATAGGAATAGTGAAGAAAACATGCACAATAATAAACACAATATTTTTGGACAAATTATCCGTGGAAAAACCCCGAAGGGAAAACCACTACTGTAGATGAGGAACTTATATTAAACTTCAGCAAATTAGGAGATACATAAAAAT
This sequence comes from Sequoia sempervirens, assembly GCA_007258455.2. Taxonomy (NCBI): domain Eukaryota; kingdom Viridiplantae; phylum Streptophyta; class Pinopsida; order Cupressales; family Cupressaceae; genus Sequoia; species Sequoia sempervirens. The sequence goes on along the minus strand of VDFB02072274.1, from coordinate 17,088,311 downwards.
TCTTGCCTCTTATTGGCAGAGCTCTGACAATCTCCCAATTTCTCCTGCTGAGATCCTACAACTGCTATCCCCAACGCTATCACTGCGCCCTTACTATCACTGTAAGACTTATTTGCTAACACTGTAAATGCTTCTCAAACTTGTTTTCTCCAAATGCCCAAAGACCTCCTTTTATACTACTCTCATTGGAAAACCAATGGCCGAGATTTATTCTCAATCAACGCCTGAGATTAATAACACCTTAACAAACCTTAACTAATTAGTTTTATATGTGTCCCTAAAAGAGTCATCTAAATAAATAAATAATTGTCTTCATCTCAACAAATTCACAAGAGAAACAATTATTTACTTATATCTAGCAAATGGACAAACATCTATCCAAGCTAACAAACTAACACTCCTTCTTAGCGAGGAAGTTGTTCTGCATGACACCCAACTTATCTCTGAAGAAGATGATTTTTTCCTTCCCTAATGCTTTAGTCAGAATGTTTGCTACCTACTGCTTTGTAGGTATATACTATAGCTGGACAATCCCCCGCTATACACAATCCCTAGTGAAGTGATACCTGATGTCTATATGCTTAGACCTATCATGAAACATTGGATTCTCATACAACCTGATACAACTCTGATTGTCACAATGTATCACCATAGTATCAACCCTCTGAACTAACAAGGCTACTAGCAACTTTGGAAGCCATATCGCCTCACACGTCGCCATGCTAGCTGCTATATATTCTGTCTCTGTAAAAATTAGAGCCATAGACTTCTACTTCTTGTTGTACCAAGAGACAACTCCTGATCCCAAGCTAAAGCAACACCTTGAAGTGCTTTTCCTGTCTGTTATACTTCTTGCCCAATCTTCGTCAGTATAGCCTATCAACCTGATACCATCACCATGAGCATATTTGATCCCATACTTGATTGTACCACGTAAATATTGCAACACATGCTTTGTCGCTGTCCAATGCACTCTTTAGCTCCACCATGAACTGACTAAGAGAGTTTACTACAAAGGATATATCTAGCCTGGTGTTGACCAAATACATGAGAGACCTAATCAACTACCTGTATAATGTGGAGTCTACATCCTTCTCCCTAGATGTGTCTACCTTCTTCCAATTCATTATCACAGGAGTAGACATGGCTCTACAATCCTCCATCTCGAACCTTCTAAAGATTTTGATGCAGTATTTCCCTTGTCCAAGGAAAATTTCTCCATCTATCTTCCATACCTCCATGCCTAGAAAGTAGTGCATAAGCCCCAAATCCTTCATCTCGAACTCTGTTGCAAGGTCCCTCTTGCACTCCTCTATGAGCCCCAATGAACCTATTAAAAATAATTCGTCCACCTATAGAACAATAATGATAACCTCACCTCCAACCACAAGTAGTAGAGGTTAACATCTGCTTCACTCTTCACGAAGCCCATTCCCTGCAAGTATCTATCAATGCGCTCATACCACGCTCTGGAAGCCTACTTGAGTCTGTACAAAGCTCTCTTCAATCTACACATGTGGGTTGTATTATTGTGTGCCACAAATCCCTCTGATTGTTCTATGTATACCTCCTCTTTCAATTCACCATTAAGAAACGCCGTCTTGACATCCATTTGATGGATCAACCATCCCATCTGTGCTGCAAGAGAGATTACAACTCATATATAAGTATACCTAGCCACTAGAGCGAATGTCTCCTCATAGTCAATTCCCTCCTTCTGAGAAAACCCCTTGGCCATGAACCTTGCCTTGTATTTCTCGATGCTACCATCTGCACCATGCTTGATCTTATAGATCTAGCGTGATCCAACCACTGCCCTATTTGTTGGTCTAGGTACAACCTCCCACACATCATTCTACACTATTGAGGTATATTCCTCAACCATCGCATCTTGCCACACCTGTTGCTAAGCGGCCTTTTGATAGCTAGAAGGCTCACTATCTACCAACTGACTAACTAAAGCCATATAGTCATCTTACCTAGCTGGTTGTCTCCATTGTCTACTACTCATCCTAGGAGCTCCCACAAACTCCTGAGTATCCCTTTGTGACTGTTGGTTCTCGCTACCAACTATCGAGGATGAAGTATCAACGTCCATGTCTCCTTGATGCATATCTTGGATCTGCTACATCTGTTGCTCCATACTCTACAAGCTCTCAGCACTTGAGCTTGTGCCTGTACTAGTAACTATACTCGAACTTTGTTGTCCTTGATTTGGTTGAACAATCCTTGGAGCTTCTGCTGGCTACTCACTCTGATCGTCTGCTGGAAAATCTCTGGACCTCCTAAATGCCTTGTCCTCCATGAACTTGACATCACGCCTGACTATGATCCTTCTGGTCCCTAGGATAAATATCTGATATGCCTTTGAGGTTTCACTAAACCCAAAAAAATACCCTCTCTGCAGTCTGATCTAACTTGGAACTTGTCACACTTGGAATGTGACAATACGCCAAACTCCCAAATATCCTGAAGTGGCTGAAATCTAGCTTCTTCCTTGAGAATGGCTCCTCTGGTGTCATCTTACCCAATACCTTATGTGGAACCTTGTTCTGTATGTACACTGATGTACTGCATGCCTCTTCCCATAAGTAACATGGCATATCCTTGTCATTCAGCATAGCCCTTGTTGCCTCTGATATAGACTGATTCTTCCTCTCAGCAACTCCATTTTGCTATGGGTTGTAAGGAATAGTCCACTCTCTCTTGATTCCTTCCTTGGTGCAGAACTCTTGGAACTCTTTCCCTTTGTACTCGCCTCCATTGTCTGACCAAAGAACCTTTATCTCCTTGCTTGTCGCATTCTCCACAAGAGCCCTAAACTCTTGGAAGTGACTAAAAACCTCATCCTTGGTCTTCAAGAAGTATATCTAGGTCTTCCTGGAGAAATCATCAATAAATGTAACAAAGTACTCGTACCTTCTGAGAGACTTCATCGATATTGGTCCACATATGTTTGAATGTACTAGATCAAGAACACCCTCAGATCTGGTGTCACTCCTTGGAAAAGTTGCTTTCACAAACTTCCCCAAAACACATCCCTTACATACATCATCATGCTTTGTGCTCACCTCTAGAACACTTGTCACTATCTCACGAAGCAATTTAAGTGCTCCATGATGTATATGGCCCATCCTCCTATGCCATAGCTCTCCTTGATCTCTAGAATTACTACTGCTTATCAGTGCCTTATGAGTATCAAACTGCAACCTGTAAAGTCGGCTGCTCCTAACTCTAATAGTTGTGGATGATTTCTGGAATTCTTGTGCTTGATTAACACATTCGCTCCTCTAAAGAGTACATTGTAACCTTTATCTTGAAGGATAGATATGGAAATCAAATTCATACCCAAGCCTAGCACATGCAACACATGATGAATGGGAATTTACTTTCCATTCTCCCTCAGAAATAGAATAGTCCATTCCCCAATTGGATTGAGTTTGCACATGTTCCCCATAGAAATTTGTATTTTGATGTCCTCCTCCTTATAGCTGGAGAAGTACTCTCTAACTCCTATCATATGAAATGACACCCCACTGTCTATATACCAGACACCTTGTGAGGTTGAGCTAGCCATACAAGCTATGAGAGCGAACTCATCCTCCATTCTATTGGAGAGCTCGTCGGTGCCTACTGAAGCTATTGTATGCTTCTTACCCTTCTTTTCATTCTTCTTCCTTTGTGGGAAATTACCGACATAATGGCCAAAATTGTGATAGCCATAGCACTTGACTTTAGACAAGTCCTTCTTCTTCTCACCTTGTGGATTTGATCCTTTGCTAGACCCCTTCTTCACTTTCCTTTTTCTTGCAAGGGCAACATTGTCCTGTTCTGCCTCACTTTTCTGACTCTTGCTACTAGTTCCACTAACAAGACTAAGTCTAAGCTCCTCCCAACTGAAGTCACTCTAGAGTCGATCCCAACTCAGTAAGGTGTCTCGTCCATTAACAACTTGAACAAAGACATCCCACTATTTAGTAAACCCATTTAGGGCTATCCGCACTAGCTCATCATCATCTGGTTTATCTCCAATAGTTGCTAACTCATCCTTGACAAGTCTGAGTCTGGTGAGATAACTTGTCACATCTTCTCCCTTGTTCATTTGAGTATTCCTCAACTTTTCTCTGAGAATCAGCTTCCGATTAGTGGTAGCATTCTAGTACAGATTCAGAATGGCATCCCACATCTTCTTCACTGTATCTAACTCTGCGACATGCAGAACAATATGGTCCTTGACACCATCAAGGATCATCCTCCTTGCCTTGGCATCTTCCTTCTTATGTGCTAAGAGTTGTGCTGGATCTATAGGTACAACTACAACACTGGTCACATATTCCTTGATCCTATTCTCTTCTAGAAACAAAGAAATTTTGGCTTTCCAGACACTAAAATTTGAGGTTCCATCCAATTTGTCATGATCTCTCAAACTAGCTAAGGCCATCTCAAAGGATAAAAGAAATAATAATTTGAAAGAGGTCAAAATAGGTTTTATAAACCTTTGATTTTCCTTTGCCTAGGGTAAACCTTTTCTACCCTCAACTTAGCTCTGATACCATGTGAAAAATCTCTTGCAGTTACTGATTATTAATCTCCTATCTAATATAGACTATTTGACTCTGGAAAATTAATTGACAGCAAATATTGAAAAATAACACAACTGCAACTTCACCAATAAACTCACAGGAATAGAGAAGAAAACATGCATAATAATAAACACAATATTGTTGGACAAATTGTTCGTGGAAAAACCCCGAAGGGAAAACCACTACTGCAAATGAGGAACTTATATTAAATTTTAGCAAATTAAGAGATACATAAAAATGCTTGCCTCTTACTGGCAGAGCTCTGACAATCTCCTAATTTGTCCTGTTGAGATCCTACAACTACTATCCCCATTGCTATCACTATGCCCTTGCTATCACTGCAAGACTTATTTGCTAACATTGTGCAAATGCTTCTCAATCTTTTTTTCTCCAAATGCCTAAAGACCTCCTTTTATACTACTCTCATTGGAAAGCCAATGGTCAAGATTTATTCTCAATCAATGGCTAAGATTAATAACACCTTAACAAACTTAACTAATTAGTTTTATAGGTGTCCCTAAAAGATTCATCTAAATAAATAAATAGTTGTCTTCATCTCAACAAATTGATGAGAGTAACAATTATTTACTTATATCTAACAACTCTACCTTGTATGGCTTGGAAGCAGTGTAGGCAATTTGACAAAGGAAGATGTTGTAAATGTTTTTAACGATGTTTTCAAAGCTGTGGGATTCACTTGTCAACTACTTGTCTGCATGGGTAAGACTCTAATGATACCATATTCATTGGTTTTCGCTTGCTGTTTATAAAACTTTGAATATGATTTCTAATTATGCCCTTTGGTATCACTTTACTAATAGTATTGTTTCATGATTCAAAAAGTAAAGCAGTGGATTCATTACTTATTATTATTATGGTTTACTATTATCAACCTTATATCGTCTGCAACATACCCATATCAACAAGTTATGTTATTTTTGTTAATTGATATTCATTCCAATGCTTGTGCTCAACTAAGCATAGTCTTTCTTGGCTCTGCATTGATACTATAGGAATTATTGAGTGGTAATTGCTTATAATGACAATCTACTATGGAAGCTAAATATGTGTTAACATTTGCATTAGCTGCAGGAGTTATTAAAATCACAATTCTGAATTTAGCCGATTGAATAAAACGGTTGCATGCGCTCCAAGAGTATTTGAATGAAACGGTTGCATGCTATTTTAGTTAATAAATTAGCATGCAACTGTTTCATGGTCGAATAAAAAAATAGGGTTGATTCATATCCCCAATTAAGGGGTCAGCTTAACCGGCACAATTTAAGCCCTAACAGCTTAGGTAGCCTGGCCCATTCACCTGACATTTTCGTACCTATCAAATCCACGTTTCCGCCTTTCACAGATTTCGTTAAACTTTGTTCCTTCGTTTTCACATTTAAAGTTTTTTCCTTCGTTTTCACATTTAAAGTTTTTTTTAACTCCCAATACCATGCGGTAATAAATAAGGTGGAATTTTATCTTATAAATACTCCGCTGAAGTAATAATATATCAAACATATTAAAGAAGAAAGTGTGCTCAATCTTAGGAGAATAAATAGGTGTTATGCAGAAATGTGCGCTTATTCTATAGGTAATAATAAATTTGGTGAAATCTTATCTTATAAATACTCCTAAGTAATTGTATTGCACATCATTTTAAAACATAAATGTATGAGATTAATTAGGTGTTAACATGTTTAAATAGAGATGCCCTCTATAAATGTGTTTAAATAATATAAAATTTTAAATTTAATAAAATGGTTTAATAATAAATATACATAAGGAAAGATGATGAAAAAATTTACAATTAAAAAATATTTAATAATAAATATATTATTATTAAATATTCAATATATTATTAAAATATATTATATGATTTATGACAAAGTATTTTGATGTAATCTTTTAATTTATAATATGAAAATTTATAAATTTTATCTTTCTTTATTAACATAATTATTCATTTAGATTATGAATTTTGATGTATAAGTTGTAAAGAAATATGAGTTTTTAAAATTTATAATTATAATATTTAAATCTATTTTTTTACATAAACAACTAGTAGGGTTATTGCAATGATATCAAAGTTGTGATCATGCCATCCTATAAATCATGGAGTCACCATATCATGTTGCAAGCTTCAATATATATGAAACTATACTTAGAGGGATTCAAAGAGATGATTATCTTTCTACACTTCAAGGAATTATATTGAGATCATTAGTAGAAGAAATTACTTTAAGGTTTGTAAATTACTAGAATCTATCAAAATATTTGAAGGCAACTTTGTCATTTCAAAAATATATAGAATTTTCTTTCCCAAACTATTCGATAAAAACAAAAAGTGGACAAATACATAAAAGGAAGAGTCACAATTAGTACTGACATATAAATTTTCAAAACACCATATTTGAACAACTCAAAGGAAGAATCACATAAGAAGAGACATCATACATCCAGTAGATGACCACACCTCCAATTATTATAAAGAAGATGAAAGCATATAGTAGAAATAGTTTGAGAAAAAAAAAAAAATCTTTTGTAATGAACCTTGGGAGTTAAGTCATGGATATCAAAGAAAAAATGAAATAATTCTAAAAGAAGATTTATGAGTTTAATATTTTGAAATATTTTATATTTTTATGTTATTGTTATATTTTTATTTAAAAATTATTTTTTCACAAATCATTTTAATAAGCGTTATTGGAATTAGTTTTTGTTGTAAGGGAGATCAATTAGTGTAGAGGGAGATAATCTAAAGACATGGGTTTTCTGTACACTGGTGATTTTGCCAGATTTGTAAATGTTGTTTATTTGTTTTACCAATAGTAGAAGCAACCAGATTTAAATCTACTTCATATTATGCTCCAGAATGGTATTTATCTTGGGTTAATTATATGATTTGGAAAGTTTTCAAGGAATGAAATTTTTATCTTATGTTTTGTTTAAATGGTGATTGGCAATCTACTGTTAAAGTTTGCACTATGAATGAATGAAACTGTGTATTAATTACAAGTTGATTTTATTCTACAGTTTTAGTTTAGGAATTCTTTGGAAGGAAACAAGTCTGATTACTTGGGTGAATTAATATTCTCTTCAGTTCCAAAAGTTTGATCTATCTTTTTCTATTTCTTTAAAACCCTGGCTAAATTAGGTTTGATGTTTGATCTTATAACAATCCAGAAGCTCAACACCAGCAGGCCCCTTGAACATTATAGTTACATCAACCATTTAGTGAAATCAGAATAGTCGTGAACCAAGTAACAAGACCTTGGGAGTTAGGTATCCATGTGTTATCTTTCTCTTTTAGGAGAAACAAAATAGCAATATTTTGTTTGCATGTTGAAGAGAATATTAATTCACCCAAGCAATCAAACTTGTTGCCTTCCAAGGAATTCCTAAACTAAAACTACAAAATAAAATCAACTTGTAATTAATACACAATTCCATTCATTCACAGTGCAAACTTTAAGAGTAGATTGCCAATCACCATTTAAACAAAACATAAGATAAAAATTCCATTCCTTGAAAGCTTTCCAAATCATATAATTAACCCAAGATAAATACCATTCTGGAGCATAAAATTAAGTAGATTTAAATCTGGTTGCTTTTACTGTTGGTGAAATAGATAAACAACATTTACAAATCTAGAAAAATCACCAGTGTACAGAAAACCCATGTCTTCAGATTATCTCCCTCTACACTAAGAAAACTTGAAAGATACATCATTTCCTTCTACTCTCGAGTTTCTCTACCTTCTAACCCTAACTTACTAATTCTTGACAAAAGAAAACTTTTTCTCTACCTGTGTCTCTCTAAAACTTTATGTGTGGTCTAAAATATATCTCCCCCTCTTCAAATGTATCTCTATCCTTCTTATAGTGTCTCTCCTTTACAAAGAGGCAAAAGTGCCATATATACAAAATGTGCCAAAGAAAATGTGTTGGCCCCTACTTTTAGGGTTTACAATATGTGTTAGTTTGCAGTAGAGTCAGCCTTAGAAGAGTTTGAACAAAGTCAAGGATGCATTTAATGAACATACCCTACTCATGTTGATGAGAGATCGCCCCATGGATGGCCTTTCAAATCTTTTGCAAGCATCGCATTAACTAGCAACCCTCATGTCTGCCCTCGAAACTTCTTTGCAGAGTTGCTTTGAATGTTCTAGAGTATAGTCATTAATATCGATCTACTTTTGCCAGTAGAGATCCTAGCTATCCTCGAGACTCGTGGCTCCTTCCTTTCTTCCTTCCTCTTGTTCTAGATCTTCTACAAGTTATTAACCCAAGATAAATACCATTTTGGAGCATAATATGAAGTAGATTTAAATCTGGTTGCTTCTATTGTTGGTGAAACAGATAAACAACATTTACAAATCTGGAAAAATCACTAGTGTACAGAAAACCCATGTCTTCATATTATCTTCCTCTACACTAAGAAAATTTGAAAGATACATCATTGCCTTCTACTCCTGAGTTTCTCTACCTTCTAATGCTAACTTACTAATTCTTTAAAAAAGAAAACTTTTTCTCTACCTATGCCTGTTGTTTTCATTGAAAATTTTAACAAAAATTCTAAAGCATTTAGTGATTTGTAATTTGTTTGAAATGATCAGTGCCCATGGATTACTGTTCAAGAGTACTTGTAGTGCAAGAGTGACAGGTGGCAGTTGCAATAGGGTTCAAACCATCGTAGAGGTCAGAAAATCAATGGTGGATAGAACAGAGGCCATTTAGAAGGAAAAATTTTGCAAGAAAATTTACCAGGAGTTTATTCCTTTTCTTTTCCTTCCTTTCTTTTCCTCGATCTTCTTATCTATTTATAGTTGTGCATGCACAACTCTCCCTTTATTTATTTGGTTGGATGGATTTTTTTGGCATGGGTTTGCATATCTTACTATTGCAACAATTCTTTATCCAACGAAAAGAGTGATTCTTTTTGCAGTGTTGTGCCAGGAGAGATTGGGAATACAAAACCTATTACAATAGTATTGGTTACTCGACTATTTTTTAATTTATTTTAAAAATATTATTGCCTCTCCTAGAAATATCTCTTTGTTCACTAACAGAGCAGATCATTGTATAAATATGCATATGTATATTTTGTTTATTGTATTTCATTTTCTTTGATATCTTTATGCAAGTCAGATCCCTATAGATCCACTGTGCTTAGGCCATACTTTAATGTCTTTGCTTAATATTTATTTTTATCATTATGAGGCTTCATACCCAAAACAAGATTGAATGTTGTTATTGGAGTTATTTTATTATATATTCTGCTATCACAAACCAGCAATTCTCTTTATTTTGACTTCTCTTGTAATTTCGTAGTAGCAATATATTTTCAAATTTTCATATTTTTCTCAACTAATCACCCTTTTATAGACAAAAATATGATTATAAAATATAACATCATATACATTTATAGGCTTATTTATTTTTCTTGGGCCTTTGATGTAAAGAAAAGTTTGATTTCAATTAAATCTCACAAGGCTACCAATAGGGGAAGTGAATAAAAGTTAGATCAAGCTTAGGATTTAAAAAAAATAAAATTAAAAGCTTATCATAATACTATTAAATTTAATTAAAATTATAGTTGTGTTATTTTTTAATAAGATTAATAGTTTAATAAGTAGTGGTTTATTAAATTTTAATGTCTATATGAATACATAAATCAAAAATGCAAGATTTGATCATAGATATGATTATAAATAACTCATGAAAAGATCAAATAAATAAATCAAAGATAAAAAAAATTAAAATCGCATAAATCAATTAAAAAATAAAATATTTTTTTTTGATTAAATAGAAATATCAAAAGCAAAGAGATTTGATTAAAATATATATATCAAAAGCAAAGAGATTTGATTAAATAGAAAAATCAAGAGCAAAGAGATTTGATCAAATAGAAAAATCAAGAGCAAAGAAATTTAATCAAACAAAAAAATCAATCATGAAAAGATCAAATAAATAAATCAAAGATAAAAAATTAAAATCACATAGATCAATTAAAAAAATTAAATAAAAAGATTTGATTAAATAGAAATATCAAAAGCAAAGAGATTTGATTAAACAGAAAAATCAAGAGGAAATAAATTTAATGAAAAATAAAATAAAAAGCAAAGAAATTTAATCAAATAAAAATATCAAAATCAAAGAAATTTGAACTAACAAAAAAGAAAGAAAGAAAGAGATTTTAGGAAGAAAAAAAAATCAAAATATCAAAGAGATTTGACTAAACAAAAAAATAAAAATTAAAGAGAATTGATGAAGAAAAAAAAGTCAAAATAAAATATCACAAAAGAAATCAAAATAAATCACAAAAGGATTTGAAAATGTTTATTATAAATAAATTTAAAAAATCAAATAAATAAATCCAAGGTTAAAAAATAAGTTGATTAAGAGATCAAATAATTAAATCAAGACAAGAATAAATACATTAAAAGATCAAATAAATAAATCAAAGGTAATAAATAAATTAATAGATCAAATAAATAAATGAATTGATAAAAATAAATTTAAAAAATCAAATAAACCAATCTAAGAGATTTGATCAAAATGAGAAATCAAAGATAAATCACACAGATTTGAATATATACTTACCATATATAAACTAAAATATTTAATAAATAGATAAATCATAAAAGATAAATAAAAAAGATGAAATCAAAATCTTTATCATAATAAATTAAAGATCAAACAAATAAATCAAAGATAACAAATAATTCAAATTTTTGAATAAACTAAAAGATGAAATAAATAAATAAATTATTTGATTACAAAGATAAATCAATAAAAAAGGAAAATTAGAGATTTGATCATATTGATTTGATCACAAAGATAAATCAATAAAAAGGAAAATTAGAGATTTTATCACATTGATTTGATCACAAAGATAAATCAATAAAAAAGAAAATTAGAGATTTTATCACATTGATTTGATCACAAATATTTGATTAAACTAGCATATATATATTTAATAATATATATAAAATTACGCCGAGCTAGAGATATCCTTCTTAGGTGTTTATTTTTTAAATCAATTTCTCACATCAAAGTGTAATAGGTGCCTCGAGAAGGATATCTCTAGGCATATTTTATATATATTATTAAATATATATATGCTAGTCATAAGTCAATAAAAGAAAAAATAGTTTGTATTGTACGAACTAGTTTAAATATTTAGGGAAGGGACTGACAACAAAAATAAAAAATCATACCCAAGGGTTGTCATTCTACTTTTTTGATAACTATTTTAATGTATGGACATAAAGAGGTATATCCATGCCCTGGTGCATTTCTAAGACTAGATAGTCGTTGCCTTGTAACTCATCCTCCTTCCCGCTGCTTTGTAACTCGTCCTCCTTCCCTTTGTTATCTAGATTGGGAGGACGATTCTTTGTTCAAGGATGATCCTTATCAACATACTCACCGCCAATATTTGGATGGGCTTCATCCATCACACTGTCGTTGCCATGCAGTGAGAGATGTGGAAAAGACGAGGAAGATTACAAGTATGACAGTCATGGTTAACTAAAGGCTTATACACTCATGCTTAGCCTCCACAAATAAGACACAACTTAATGGTTTCAAGCAGGGCTTAAATTTGATAGTTGTATGGCCGTATTTAGTCATTTTAGCTGTAAAATACAATTAAAATTTTAGTTAAACTGTCAAACTTTCTATGTAATTATTTCTGTATATGTTTTTTCAATCTACATATATTTTTCTTAAAATAGATAACCTATAATATTCAAAAGGAAACTTCAAATAAATGACCATAACAAAAAAATTGCTTGACAGGTCAACCATCAAATTTAAGCCCTACTTTTAAGATCAACCCAAAACTGTGTTTAGTTACATGGGGAATGCTTTTAGCTCTCACATCAAGTCGAAGACTTAGTCAACAAGATTTTGTTGTATGCGGAAGTAAATGATATTAGATAAGAAGAGGAGTTTAACGTGTGGGGAGGAGGAGATTTTAGTAGTTACATGAAAAGTCAAGTGAAATAAATGATTTTAACTAGTCAAATTCATAATGAACTGTTTGGAAATTGAAAAGAAACTAAATATTTAAGTTATGGTAAATAAATAGTTTTTGAATCTACATTTTTGTCTCCTATTTTTTATTTTATTTTTTAATCATTGTTGTATTTTATTATACTAAATTTGTTATAAAATTGTTATTCATAATGCTTATGTAAATATTTTTGAAAAAGATTAGAAAATAAATGTGTTGTTATTTTTTATTGGTTAAAAAATGTTTTTAGTTATCTATTTTTTTAATTTAAGTTTGATAATTTTTTTATTTATTTGTATGTTATTGAAGTTGTAATAAGATGTTGTACTTTTTATTTATTGATAATGTTAGAATGTGTTGTTTTTTGATGTTCAAATAATTATTCTAAACATAAAATGTAAAATATATTCAAAATTAATCTTTCTATCATTAATTTAACTTGTTCAATTGCTATCAATATACCTAACCAAGGCAAAATTTTAAATGTAGTTTACCAAATACTATATTGTCCCAGACTATTTCCATTAACTTAAATATTGAATTCACTGTATTTATTATGTCAAGTCTTATAGTTGTGAAATACATTAAACTTATGATCAAGCTTTCATAGAATGTTGCTTCTACATCATTCATGCTATCCTTTTTATTTAATGTTTGTCTTATTGAAATTGTATATTCTTATTAATTTACTATTCAACATTCATAATTTCTTCACATCTTTATTTAGATATTTGATTTGACATATAGAAATTTCTTTATTTATATAATTCATTTTTTTAATTAATATTTGTAGTATTACATACATATATTTTATCTATATAATTTAAAAATATAGAATTTTTTATATATATTTAATTTTTATATTTTTTAAGTTTAGACATGTTTTTCTTATATCTAATTTATTATTTTTTCTATAACATAATAATGCTTAATTATAATATAAATTTATAAATTTACATATTAATATTAAATATTAAAATCATCAATAGTTTTCTATCCATTATCAAATATAATTGTCAACTTCTTGCAAGTCATTAATATAGTCAAACATGAACCTAGCCTTTCTCAGTGTAGTGATAAAGAATGTGATCTTGTTGAATAAATTCATAATACTCTAACCAAGATCTCCCTTTGAGATTTGATTCAAACATCATCAAAGGGCTATATATGAGATGAGTGGTTTACGAGATGCATGGCATGGTCCCAAACACTATGCAAGTGGTGATTAAAGCATGGTGTTGCATGACATAATTTAGAGTGTTCTATAAATGACACATGGTGCAAAACAGTATGTGGAGGATTACACATTATGCTGGAAATGTCTAATACCATGTACACTTGTGTGAAAACACACAAACCATAATCTCTAAATAGATTATTTATTTCTCTAAATTTAATTTGTAAATATATAATTGATTAAAACCACATTAAAAATTGTAATTTAAACCTTAAAATTCAAAAAATTCAAAGTGACAATTTTTTTTCTTGACCACTTCACTAATTAATATGAATAAATCAAATATATTATTTATTAATTTATAAACTTAATAAATTTTTTTTAAAATAATTAAAAAATCATCTAAAATCTAAATAAATAAATAAACAAACACACATTAAAATTTCAATTTTAAACTCAAATATTATGAAAGAATTCCTAGGTCCATAATAATGAGGGAAAGATGAACAAAATTCCAAGTATGACAAACAATGTTAAAAGGCGGACTTATGCAATTAGTTTTAGTCTAAGGAGAATGGAATAAAACATGCAATATGTAGACACGCAATAGTCTCAATTATATTAGTCAAGGCAAGACTCAATTATTATATTCTACAAATGAAGACCAAGAGTTTTTTCGTCCACATGCTTGGCCCAAAGTAGACTTAGTTAGATTAAAGTCGCAGGCATAAAGAATATTTTTTTTGTTACCAAATAAAACGCTATTAGGTCGAATACGACAAAGAAAGGAGTATAAAATTTGGAGGAGATTTTAATACTTACAACTAGCGTGATGTGATTTGATGTAAATGATAGACAGGAATATTTTTACTCAAATTAAAAATGATCCGTTTATTATTTTATTTCAGAAATTAAATATTTAAGTTCGGTGAATAAATTTCCTCTCAAGGTAAGCATTTTACATCCTTGTTAAATAAATTTGCTGCATCTTGGAAGCAAGAAATTTAAGGGACCATCAATCATACATCTTAAAACGCATCAAATTTCTATTAGGTTTTCTCATTTTAATTTTATATATTGATTTATTAAATTTACGGACAAATTTTATTTTTAACTAATTATAAATAACCAGGCATACGTGTAAGCTTGGATTACGATAATAATTTGTAATATTCACAATAAAGCCAACGATTTCCAACTAAGTGCGTGCGGCCACTAAAGGATATTCTAAAATATAGTTACGTATTGTATCCAAATACGGTACGAATACCTCCATCGATAAATCTAAGAGCCAAGGTGGTTCCCTAACAAGAAGAGTATACAGACAGAAACAAGAAGCTTACAACAGGAAATGACACAAAGATCCATCTTATACACACCGGATTCGTCAGATAATGAGCTTGACCTGACTGCGTAGAATCTACCGTCCCTCTAGAGAATTGGAAATGGAAGCACCTATGCTACGACTGTAAGGTGGAGCGGATCTCAAAGTATTGATGGCTGCACTTATCTCCAAAGAAAACGGAGCATCAAAACCTGGTATTGGAGCTTCTTCTTCAAGTATTTGGAAAACTTGTCTCATGACAAGCCTTCCTTCTGAGTGGGGATTGGAACAGATCAGTCCCAGTTTGAGCACTCTCTCCATCTCAACTTCAACATATTGCCCACCAAGATTTGGGTCGGCTGCATCCATGAGATTGCTCGTAGCATGGAGCTCTCTCACCCAGTCCACCAAAACTATTTGTTCAGATTGGAGGGAGATATCCACAGGTCTTCTTCCACATGCAACCTCCAACATAAAAATACCAAAGCTGAACACATCTGTGGCGGGGCTCGCCTTTCCTGTGTGTACGAGCTCTGGTGCGATGTACCCCAGCGTTCCTACCACACGAGTAGTATGCGAGTTTTCGTTTTTCTCGTATAGACGGGCAAGCCCAAAATCCCCTAGCTTTCCATTCAGATCTGAGTCCAGCAAAACGTTGCTGGACTTGATGTCTCTGTGCACTACGCATTGCTCCCACTCTTCATGAAGATACAGCAAACCTGCAGCCACATCTCTGAGGACTCTGTACCTGTGATCCCACTCGAAAATCTTCTTTGGCTCTCCAAATATCATCTTGTCCAGGCTCCCATTTGGCATGCAGTCATAAACTATGAATAGCTGTTTTTCCCTCCTGCAGAACCCTCTGATCTGTACAAGATTTCGATGTTGAAGGCGACCTAGACTGGAGATTTCTGCTATGAATTCCTTCACCCCTTCATCGGTTTCTCTACGGATACATTTCACCGCTACTTGGAGGCCGGTGGGAAGCACTCCCCTGTAAACCTTACCGAAGCCTCCGGAACCCAAAAGTTCTCCCTCTCGAAAGCCCTTGGTTGCAATATGTAGGTCTTTGTACTTAAACCTGTGAGGCCAATACTCCATTTCCCATTCTTCGATAAGATCTCTGTACCGGTGTTTCTTCAACAACACGAGTGATGCTGCCACCACCAAGAGAATGAGGCAGACGCAAGCTGTGCTAACAGATATCAGTCCGGAGTTTGAGCTCTTGGATTTTCTGTGTATAAAGGATGGAAGATTAGATGTATTCAGGAACTGGGCCGTTCCGTTTGTAGTAAAGCTCCAGGCCAGGATGTAATTCTCTTCAAAAATGACTCCCGTAGCTGCTGAGAAACCAACGTAGATTTCTTCTTCTAGAATGCTGGACAGGGATATATTTTTCATATATAAGAGTGGTTTTTGTGGGCGATCAAGACCAGCCTCCGCTATGGTGACTTTGAGCTCGTTTTGAAAATGGTCATAATCAATCCAAGCTTGAATATTATGTCCGCTGTTGAGATCCAATTCCTGGAATCGGCTGCTGTTAATCCAGTAGCCCGCAGGCGTAGAGTTTGCAGACCAGAGGTCGTTGAGATCCACACCAACATGATTGTTGTCGATATCCCTAAATTCCAAGTTCTTTAATGTGTCGAACTCAACTGCAAACAGATGATTAGAGGCCTGTCCCATAGTTGAAATATTACTAATCAAGCCAAGGTACTGACCTGCTAAAATTCCCTCTGGAGATCTGCTGGGCGTCATTAAAAACGCCAGTCCGAACCCAGATTGTGAAGCCGAAGAAGGAACAATGCTAAACACAAATGTTGTGCTGAAAGAGAAAGTCGAATTCAGAGAGCCACGATCTTTCATACTAACAGGATGTCGATAGAAAGCACGGCCCATACTATGTTGAGATCGTTGATTAAGGGAGATGGCAGTGGACTCCACTGAAGCATTACCAAACAATTCGAGGCTCGACGCATTGAATTGGTTGTAGATAAAGTTTGTCTGGGCCTTGACGATAAGCGACGTAGGGATGAGGAAAAGTACAAGGACCACGCTTACGCCTTCCACTGTCGAGCTCCAGCTCGACTTCGATTTTCTGTTTGAACTTAAGACATAATCAGCGACATAAAAGTAAAAAGCTCAGAGCATATGGCCAACAGATTGAAATATTTCTTTTCGTAGAAGCCAAAATTGAAATAGAAATACACCTGTGAATGGGAATATAAATTAAGAGTAAACCAAGCTTACAAAATGGTGCAGATTTACCTTTTTGCGAATTGCAAAGTTTCCATTGTTTTTTGCGTATTTTCCCTTCTCACGCCTCTAGCATAATATATGAATGCTTTCTGGTTATTCGAATCCCGAAAGCTCTCTGGTTATTCAAATATAAACATAGTGCAGAAAAGGTAACCAAAGTAAAGCAAAAACGAAAGAATGAGATATTATGAACTGTCCACACATTCAAAGGAAATCGTACAGATATTGTGAACTGTCCACACATTTTAAGGAAATAGTACCGTGTACAATAAGTAAAAGGCAACCTTTCCAGCAAAAAACTCAAAAAGTTGATTTTTGACGCAAAATCTGATATGCAGTTATTAGTATCTAATTATTAATTATTGTTTATTTATTAAATTAATTAATTTTTTTTAAACTTCTTTATTTATTTTAATTTTCTAATATTAACAAGTGAGGGAGTGCGTCGTGTTCCTCCGCCTACTAAAGAGCTTTTAGGTTGGCAGTGGAAGGCTTAAAACTAGCATATATATATATTTAATAATATATATAAAATACGTCGAGAGATATCCTATTACACTTTAATGTGAGAAATTGATTTAAAAAATAGGCGAATTTTATATATATTATTATATATATATATGCTAGTTTAATCAAATATTTGTGATCAAATCAATGTGATCAAATCTCAAATTTTCCTTTTTATTGATTTATCTTTGTGATCAAATCTATAACTTTCCTTTTTTATTGATTTATCTTTGTGATCAAATATTTTATTTATTTATTTCATCTTTTAGTTTATTCAAAAATTTAAATTATTTGTTATCTTTAATTTATTTATTTGATCTTTAATAAAGATTTTGATTTCATCTTTTTTATTTATCTTTTATTATTTATCTATTTATTAAATCTTTTAGTTTATCTATGGTAAGTATATATTCAAATCTATGTGACTTATCTTTGATTTTTGTTTTTGATCAAATCTCTTAGATTAATTTATTTGATTTTTTAAATTTATTTTTATCAATTCATTTATTTATTTGATCTTTTAATTTATTTATTACCTTTGATTTATTTATTTGATCTTTTAATGTATTTATTCTTGTCTTGATTTAATTATTTGATCTCTTAATCAACTTATTTTTTAACCTTGGATTTATTTATTTGATTTTTTAATTTATTTATAATAAACATTTTCAAATTTTTTTGTAATTTATTTTGATTTCTTTTGTGATCTTTGATTTTGATTTTTTTATTTTCATCAAATCTCTTTAATTTTGATATTTTTGTTTCATCAAATCTCTTTGATATTTTGATTTTATTTTTCCTAAAATCTCTTTTATTTATTTAGTTTTGTTAGCTCAAATTTCTTTGATTTTGATATTTTTATTTGATCAAATCTCTTTGATTTTTTTTATTTTTATTTTTTTTCCTAAAATCTCTTTCTTTCTTTTTTTGTTTGATTAAATTTCTTTACTCTTGATTTTTCTGTTTCATCAAATCTCTTTGCTCTTGATTTTTCTATTTAATCAAATCTCTTTGCTTTTGATATATATATTTTAATCAAATCTCTTTGCTTTTGATATTTCTATTCAATCAAATCTTTTTTATTTTATTTTTTTAATTGATCTATGCCATTTAAATTTTTTATCTTTGATTTATTTATTTAATCTTTTCATGATTGATTTTTTTGTTTGATGATATTTTTTATTCTTTTTATTTCCTAAAATCTCTCTTTCTTTCTTTTTTCCTAAAATATCTTTCTTTCTTTTTTTTGTTAGTTCAAATGTCTTTGATTTTGATATTTTTATTTGATTAAATTTCTTTGCTTTTGATTTTTTTTTGATTAAATTTCTTTCCTCTTGATTTTTTTGTTTAATTAAATTTCTTTACTCTTGATTTTCCTATTTGATCAAATCTCTTTGCTCTTGATTTTTCTGTTTAATCAAATCTCTTTGTTTTTATATATATATATTTTAATCAAATCTCTTTGCTTTTGATATTTCTATTTAATCAAATCTTTTTTATTTTATTTTTTTAATTGATCTATGAGATTTTAATTTTTTATCTTTGATTTATTTATTTGATCTTTTCATGATTGATTTTTTTGTTTAATCAAATCTCTTTGCTTTTGATATATATTTTAATCAAATCTCTTTGCTTTTGATATTTCTATTTAATCAAATCTTTTTTATTTTATTTTTTAATTGATCTATGCGATTTTAATTTTTTATCTTTGATTTATTTATTTGATTTTTCATGATTGATTTTTTTTTTATTAAATTTCTTTGCTCTTGATTTTTTTGTTTGATCAAATCTCTTTGCTCTTGATTTTTCTATTTAATCAAATCTCTTTGCTTTTGATATATATGTTTCAATCAAATCTCTTTGCTTTTGATATTTCTATTTGTATTTAATCAAATCTTTTTTATTTTATTTTTTTAATCGATCTATGCAATTTTAATTTTTTATCTTTGATTTATTTATTTGATCTTTTCATGAGTTATTTATAATTATATTTGTGATCAAATCTTGCATTTTTTATTTATTTATTCATATAGACATTAAAATTTAATAAACCACTACTTATTAAACTATTAATCTTATTACAAAATAACACAACTATAATTTTAATTAAATTTAATAGTATTATGAGAACTTGTGCTCTGGGAGGTCACAAGTTCAAATCCTGCAGGGGGTAGGGTATGTACACCTTGTATTGTGGAGCATGAGTTAGGTGCCTCCCCCATATTGGGGGAGTACGAAGGCCTCGTATTGTGGAGCACGAGTTAGGTGCCTCTCCCATATTGGGGGAGTACGAGGAGTCCCATATACTCATGGTATCGTGGACTTAAAAAGGACCTTTCCTTTTCCCCTATTGGCAGCCTTGTGAGATTTAATTGAAATCAAACTTTTCTTCACATCAAAGGCACAAGAAAAATAAATAAGCCTATAAATGTATATGATGTTATATTTTATAATCATATTTTAGTCTATAAAAAAGTGATTAATTGAGAAAAATATGAAATTTTAAAAATATATTGCTGCTACGAAATTACAAAAGAAGTCAAAACAAAGAGAATCTGTTGATTTGTGATAGCACAATATATAATAAAATAACTCCAATAACAACATTCAATCTTGTTTTGGGTATGAAACCTCATAATGATAAAAATAAATATTAAGCAAAGACATTAAAGTATGGATTTGTAGGCATCCGACCTGCATAAAGATATCAAAGAAAATGAAATACAATAAACAAAATATACATATGCATATTTATACAATGATCAGCTCTGTGTTAGTGAACAGAGAGATATTTCTACCAGAAACAATAAGGA
>VDFB02072274.1:16913564-17067529 GCA_007258455.2 Sequoia sempervirens | reverse complement strand
AATCAAGAGCAAAGAAATTTAATCAAACAAAAAAATCAATCGTGAAAAGATCAAATAAATAAATCAAAGATCAAAAATTAAAATCGCATAGATCAATTAAAAAAATAAAATAAAAAAATTTGATTAAATAGAAATATCAAAAGCAAAGAGATTTGATTAAAATATATATATCAAAAGCAAAGAGATTTGATTAAACAAAAAAATCAATCATGAAAAGATCAAATAAATAAATCAAAGATAAAAAATTAAAATTGCATAGATCAATTAAAAAAATAAAATAAAAAAGATTTGATTAAATAGAAATATCAAAAGCAAAGAGATTTAATTAAAATATATATATCAAAAACAAAGAGATTTGATTAAACAGAAAAATCAAAAGCAAAGAGATTTGATCAAAATATATATATCAAAAACAAAGAGATTTGATTAAACAGAAAAATCAAGAGCAAATTTGATTAAATAGAAATATCAAAAGCAAAGAGATTTGATTAAAATATATATATCAAAGAAGAGCAAATAAATTTAATCAAACAAAAAAATCAAAAACAAAGAAATTTAATCAAATAAAAATATCAAAATCAAAGACATTTGAACTAAAAAAAGAAGAAGAGATTTTAGGGAAAAAAAAATATCAAAAATATCAAAATCAAAGACATTTGAAGTAACAAAAAAAGAAGAAGAGATTTTAGGAAAAAAAACATATCAAAAATATCAAAATCAAAGACAACAAAAAATAAATAAATAAAAAAGATTTTAGGAAAAAAAAATCAAAATATCAAAGAGATTTGATGAAACAAAAGAATCAAAATTAAAGAGATTTGATGAAAAAAAAAAAGTCAAAATCAAATATCACAAAAGAAATCAAAATAAATCACAAAAGGATTTGAAAATGTTTATTATAAATAAATTAAAAAATCAAATAAATAAATCCAAGGTTAAAAAATAAGTTGATTAAGAGATCAAATAATTAAATCAAGACAAGAATAAATACATTAAAAGATCAAATAAATAAATCAAAGTAATAAATAAATTAAAAGATCAAATAAATAAATGAATTGATAAAAATAAATTTAAAAAATCAAATAAATTAATCTAAGAGATTTGATGAAAAAGAGAAATCAAAGATAAATCACATAGATTTGAATATATACTTACAATAGATAAACTAAAAGATTTAATAAATAGATAAATAATAAAAGATAAATCAAAAAGATGAGATCAAAATCTTTATCATAATAAATAAATCAAAGACAACAAATAATTCAAATTTTTGAATAAACTAAAAGATGAAATAAATAAATAAAATATTTGATCACAAAGATAAGTCAATAAAAAAGGAAAATTAGAGATTTGATCACAAAGATAAATCAATAAAAGGAAAATTAGATATTTGATCACATTGATTTGATCACAAATATTTGATTAAACTATCATATATATATTTAATAATATATATAAAATAAGCGAGAGATATCCTTCTAGGAGCCTATTTTTTAAATCAATTTCTCACATCAAAGTGCAATAGGCACATCGAGAAGGATATCTCGGGGCGTATTTTATATATATTATTAAATATATATATGCTAGTCATAAGTCAATAAACAAAAAATAGTTTGCATTGTACCAATTGCATTTAAATATATTTATGGAAGGGAAGGGACTGACAACAAAAATAAAAAAACATATCGAAGGCTGTCATTCTACTTTTCTGATAACTATTTTAATGTATGGACATAAAGAGGTATATCCATGCCCCGATGCATTTCTAAGACTGGATAGCCGCTGCCTTGTAACTCATCCTCCTTCCCCCTGCCTTGTAACTCGTCCTCCTTCCCCTTGTAACTCGTCCTCCTTCCCTTTGTTATCTAGATTGGGAGGACGATTCTTTGTTCAAGGATGATCCTTATCAACATACTCACCACCAATATTTGGATGGGCTTCATCCATCACACTGTCGTTGCCATTCAGTGAGCAATGTGGAAAGGACGAGGAAGATTACAAGTATGACAGTCATGGTTAACTTTAATTTTTATATTTATTTAAATTTTATATTTTTATATATATTTAAATTTTATATTTTTTATTGGTTAAAAAATGTTTTTAGTTACTATTTTTTTAATTTAAGTTTGATAATTTTTTATTTATTTGTATGTTATTGAAGTTGTAATAAGATATTGTACTTTTTATTTATTGATAATGTTAGAATGTGTTGTTTTTTTATGTTCAAATAATTATTCTAAACATAAAATGTAAAATATATTCAAAATTAATCTTTCTATCATTAATTTAACTTGTTCAATTGCTATCAATATACCTAACTAAACCAAAATTTTAAATGTAGTTTCTCAAATACTATGTTGTCCCAGACTATTTCCATTAACTTAAAATTGAATTCACTGCATAATTTATTATGTCAAGTCTTGTAGTTGTCAAATACATTAAACTTATGATCAAGCTTTCATAGAATGTTGCTTCTACATCATTCATGCTATCCTTTTTATTTAATGTTTGTCTTATTGAAATTGTATATTCTTATTAATTTACTATTCAACATTCATAATTTCTTCACATCTTTATTTAGATATTTGATTTGACATATAGAAATGTCTTTATTTATATAATTCATTTTTTTTAATTAATATTTATAGTATTACATACATATATTTTATAATTTAAAAATATAGAATTTTTTATATATATTTAATTTTTATATTTTTAAGTTTAGACATGTTTTTCTTATATCTAACTTATTGTTTTTTCTATAACATAATAATGCTTAATTATAATCTAAATTTATAAATTTACATATTAATATTAAATATTAAAATATCAATAGTTTTGTATCCATTATCAAATATAATTGTCAACTTCTTACAAGTCATTAATACAGTCAAACATGAACCATATATATTTTGATTTGCTATTTTTTCTGACATAGATTTCACTAGAAGTAATAAGTAAGGAAAACAAGCAACAACATCCATTCCATTACCTCAACCATATCTCCCACCCCCACCTAGTCTTTCTCAGTGTAGTGATAAAGAATGTGATCTTGTTGAATAAATTCGTAATACTCTAACCAAGATCTCCCTTTGGGATTTGATTCAAACATCATCATTTACGAGATGCATGGCATGGTCCCAAACACTATGCAAGTGGTGATTAAAGCATGGTGTTGCACGACATAATTTAGAGTGTTCTATAAATGACACATGGTGCAAAACAGTATGTGGAGGATTACACATTATGGTGGAAATGTCTAATACCATGTACACTTGTGTGAAAACACACAAACCATAATCTCTAAATAGATTATTTATTTCTCTAAATTTAATTTGTAAATATATAATTGATTAAAACCACATTTAAAATTGTAATTTAAACCTTAAAATTCAAAAAATTCAAAGTGACAATTTTTTTTCTTGACCACTTCACTAATTAATATGAATAAATCAAATATATTATTTATTAATTTATAAACTTAATAATTTTTTATTTTTTAAATAATTAAAAAATCATCTAAAATCTAAATAAATAAATAAACAAACACACATTAAAATTTCAATTTTAAACTCAAATATTATGAAAGAATTCCTAAGTCCATAATAATGAGGGAAAGATGAACAAAATTCCAAGTATTACAAACAATGTTAAAAGGCGGACTTATGCAATTAGTTTTAGTCTAAGGAGAATGGAATAAAACATGGAATATGTAGACAAGGCAAGACTCAATTATTATATTCTACAAATGAAGACCAAGAGTTTTTTCGTCCACATGCTTGGCCCAAAGTAGACTTAGTTAGATTAAAGTCGCAGGCATAAAGAATATTTTTTTTGTTACTAAATAAAACGGTATTAGGTCGAATACGACAAAGAAAGGAGTATAAAATTTGGAGGAGATTTTAATACTTACAACTAGCGTGATGTGATATGATGTAAATGATATAAGGAATATTTTTACTCAAATTAAAAATGATCCGTTTATTATTTTTTTTTTAAGAAATTAAATATTTAAGTTCGGTGAATAAATTTCCTCTCAAGGTAAGCATTTTACATCCTTGTTAAATAAATTTGCTGCATCTTGGAAGCAAGAAATTTAAGGGACCATCAATCATACATCTTAAAACGCATCAAATTTCTATTAGGTTTTCTCATTTTAATTTTATATATTGATTTATTAAATTTACAGACAAATTTTATTTTTAACTAATTATAAATAACCAGGCATACGTGTAAGCTTGGATTACGATAATAATTTGTAATATTAACAATAAAGCCAACGATTTCCAACTAAGTGCGTGCGGCCACTAAAGGATATTCTAAAATATAGTTACGTATTGTATCCAAATACAGTACAATTACCTCCATCGATAAATCTAAGAGCCAAGGTGGTTCCCTAACAAGAAGAGTATACAGACAGAAACAAGAAGCTTACAAAAGGAAATGACACAAAGATCCATCTTATACACACCGGATTCGTCAGATTATGAGCTTGACCTGACTGCGTAGAATCTACCGTCCCTCTAGAGAATTGGAAATGGAAGCACCTATGCTACGACTGTAAGGTGGAGCGGATCTCAAAGTATTGGTGGCTGCACTTATCTCCAAAGAAAACGGAGCATCAAAACCTGGTATTGGAGCTTCTTCTTCAAGTATTTGGAGAACTTGTCTCATGACAAGCCTTCCTTCTGAGTGGGGATTGGAACAGATCAGTCCCAGTTTGAGCACTCTCTCCATCTCAACTTCAACATATTGCCCACCAAGATTTGGGTCGGCTGCATCCATGAGATTGCTCGTAGCATGGAGCTCTCTCACCCAGTCCACCAAAACTATTTGTTCAGATTGGAGGGAGATATCCACAGGTCTTCTTCCACATGCAACCTCCAACATAAAAATACCAAAGCTGAACACATCTGTGGCGGGGCTAGCCTTTCCTGTGTGTACGAGCTCTGGTGCGATGTACCCCAGCGTTCCTACCACACGAGTAGTATGCGAGTTTTCGTTATGCTCGTATAGACGGGCAAGCCCAAAATCCCCTAGCTTTCCATTCAGATCTGAGTCCAGCAAAACGTTGCTGGACTTGATGTCTCTGTGCACTACGCATTGCTCCCACTCTTCATGAAGATACAGCAAACCTGCAGCCACATCTCTGAGGACTCTGTACCTGTGATCCCACTCGAAAATCTTCTTTGGCTCTCCAAATATCATCTTGTCCAGGCTCCCATTTGGCATGCAGTCATAAACTATGAATAGCTGCTTTTCCCTCCTGCAGAACCCTCTGATCTGCACAAGATTTCGATGTTGAAGGCGACCTAGACTGGAGATTTCTGCTATGAATTCCTTCACCCCTTCATCGGTTTCTCTACGGATACATTTCACCGCTACTTGGAGGCCGTTTGTGGGAAGCACTCCCCTGTAAACCTTACCGAAGCCTCCGGAACCCAAAAGTTCTTCCTCTCGAAAGCCCTTGGTTGCAATATGTAGGTCTTTGTACTTAAACCTGTGAGGCCAATACTCCATTTCCCATTCTTCGATAAGATCTCTGTACCGGTGTTTCTTCAACAACACGAGTGATGCTGCCACCACCAAGAGAATGAGGAAGACGCAAGCTGTGCTAACAGATATCAGTCCGGAGTTTGAGCTCTTGGATTTTCTGTGTATAAAGGATGGAAGATTAGATGTATTCAGGGACTGGGCCGTTCCGTTTGTAGTAAAGCTCCAGGCCAGGATGTAATTCTCTTCAAAAATGACTCCCGTAGCTGCTGAGAAACCAACGTAGATTTCTTCTTCTAGAATGCTGGACAGGGATATATTTTTCATATATAAGAGTGGTTTTTGTGGGCGATCAAGACCAGCCTCCGCTATGGTGACTTTGAGCTCGTTTTGAAAATGGTCATAATCAATCCAAGCTTGAATATTATGTCCGCTGTTGAGATCCAATTCCTGGAATCGGCTGCTGTTAATCCAGTAGCCCGCAGGCGTAGAGTTTGCAGACCAGAGGTCGTTGAGATCCACACCAACATGATTGTTGTCGATATCCCTAAATTCCAAGTTCTTTAATGTGTCGAACTCAACTGCAAACAGATGATTAGAGGCCTGTCCCATAGTTGAAATATTACTAATCAAGCCAAGGTACTGACCTGCTAAAATTCCC
Source organism: Sequoia sempervirens (assembly GCA_007258455.2). NCBI lineage: Eukaryota > Viridiplantae > Streptophyta > Pinopsida > Cupressales > Cupressaceae > Sequoia > Sequoia sempervirens. The sequence goes on along the minus strand of VDFB02072274.1, from coordinate 17,061,375 downwards.
TCTGGAGATCTGCTGGGCGTCATTAAAAACGCCAGTCCGAACCCAGATTGTGAAGCCGAAGAAGGAACAATGCTAAACACAAAAGTTGTGCTGAAAGAGAAAGTCGAATTCAGAGAGCCACGATCTTTCATACTAACAGGATGTCGATAGAAAGCACGGCCCATACTATATTGAGATCGTTGATTAAGGGAGATGGCAGTGGACTCCACTGAAGCATTACCAAACAATTCGAGGCTCGACGCATTGAATTGGTTGTAGATAAAGTTTGTCTGGGCCTTGACGATAAGCGACGTAGGGATGAGGAAAAGTACAAGGACCACGCTTACGCCTTCCACTGTCGAGCTCCAGCTCGACTTCGATTTTCTGTTTGAACTTAAGACATAATCAGCGACATAAAAGTAAAAAGCTCAGAGCATATGGCCAACAGATTGAAATATTTCTTTTCGTAGAAGCCAAAATTGAAATAGAAATACACCTGTGAATGGGAATATAAATTAAGAGTAAACCAAGCTTACAAAATGGTGCAGATTTACCTTTTTGCGAATTGCAAAGTTTCCATTGTTTTTTGCGTATTTTCCCTTCTCACGCCTCTAGCATAATATATGAATGCTTTCTGGTTATTCGAATCCCGAAAGCTCTCTGGTTATTCAAATATAAACATAGTGCAGAAAAGGTAACCAAAGTAAAGCAAAAACGAAAGAATGAGATATTATGAACTGTCCACACATTCAAAGGAAATCGTACAGATATTGTGAACTGTCCACACATTTTAAGGAAATAGTACCGTGTACAATAAGTAAAAGGCAACCTTTCCAGCAAAAAACTCAAAAAGTTGATTTTTGACGCAAAATCTGATATGCAGTTATTAGTATCTAATTATTAATTATTGTTTATTTATTAAATTAATTAATTTTTTTTAAACTTCTTTATTTATTTTAATTTTCTAATATTAACAAGTGAGGGAGTGCGTCGTGTTCCTCCGCCTACTAAAGAGCTTTTAGGTTGGCAGTGGAAGGCTTAAAACTAGCATATATATATTTAATAATATATATAAAATACGTCCAGAGATATCCTATTACACTTTAATGTGAGAAATTGATTTAAAAAATAGGCGAATTTTATATATATTATTATATATATATATGCTAGTTTAATCAAATATTTGTGATCAAATCAATGTGATCAAATCTCAAATTTTCCTTTTTATTGATTTATCTTTGTGATCAAATCTATAACTTTCCTTTTTTATTGATTTATCTTTGTGATCAAATATTTTATTTATTTATTTCATCTTTTAGTTTATTCAAAAATTTAAATTATTTGTTATCTTTAATTTATTTATTTGATCTTTAATAAAGATTTTGATTTCATCTTTTTTATTTATCTTTTATTATTTATCTATTTATTAAATCTTTTAGTTTATCTATGGTAAGTATATATTCAAATCTATGTGACTTATCTTTGATTTTTGTTTTTGATCAAATCTCTTAGATTAATTTATTTGATTTTTTAAATTTATTTTTATCAATTCATTTATTTATTTGATCTTTTAATTTATTTATTACCTTTGATTTATTTATTTGATCTTTTAATGTATTTATTCTTGTCTTGATTTAATTATTTGATCTCTTAATCAACTTATTTTTTAACCTTGGATTTATTTATTTGATTTTTTAATTTATTTATAATAAACATTTTCAAATTTTTTTGTATTTATTTTGATTTCTTTTGTGATCTTTGATTTTGATTTTTTTATTCATCAAATCTCTTTAATTTTGATATTTTGTTTCATCAAATCTCTTTGATATTTTGATTTTATTTTTCCTAAAATCTCTTTATTTATTTTTTTGTTAGCTCAAATGTCTTTGATTTTGATATTTTTATTTGATCAAATCTCTTTGATTTTTTTTATTTTTATTTTTTTTCCTAAAATCTCTTTCTTTCTTTTTTTGTTTGATTAAATTTCTTTACTCTTGATTTTTCTGTTTCATCAAATCTCTTTGCTCTTGATTTTTCTATTTAATCAAATCTCTTTGCTTTTGATATATATATTTTAATCAAATCTCTTTGCTTTTGATATTTCTATTCAATCAAATCTTTTTTATTTTATTTTTTTAATTGATCTATGCCATTTAAATTTTTTATCTTTGATTTATTTATTTAATCTTTTCATGATTGATTTTTTTGTTTGATGATATTTTTTATTCTTTTTATTTCCTAAAATCTAAAATATCTTTTTTGTTAGTTCAAATTCTTTGCTTTTGATATTTTATTTAATCAAATCTTTTTTATTTTATTTTTTTAATTGATCTATGAGATTTTAATTTTTTATCTTTGATTTATTTATTTGATCTTTTCATGATTGATTTTTTTGTTTAATCAAATCTCTTTGCTTTTGATATATATTTTAATCAAATCTCTTTGCTTTTGATATTTCTATTTAATCAAATCTTTTTTATTTTATTTTTTAATTGATCTATGCGATTTTAATTTTTTATCTTTGATTTATTTATTTGATTTTTCATGATTGATTTTTTTTTTATTAAATTTCTTTGCTCTTGATTTTTTTGTTTGATCAAATCTCTTTGCTCTTGATTTTTCTATTTAATCAAATCTCTTTGCTTTTGATATATATGTTTCAATCAAATCTCTTTGCTTTTGATATTTCTATTTGTATTTAATCAAATCTTTTTTATTTTATTTTTTTAATCGATCTATGCAATTTTAATTTTTTATCTTTGATTTATTTATTTGATCTTTTCATGAGTTATTTATAATTATATTTGTGATCAAATCTTGCATTTTTTATTTATTTATTCATATAGACATTAAAATTTAATAAACCACTACTTATTAAACTATTAATCTTATTACAAAATAACACAACTATAATTTTAATTAAATTTAATAGTATTATGAGAACTTGTGCTCTGGGAGGTCACAAGTTCAAATCCTGCAGGGGGTAGGGTATGTACACCTTGTATTGTGGAGCATGAGTTAGGTGCCTCCCCCATATTGGGGGAGTACGAAGGCCTCGTATTGTGGAGCACGAGTTAGGTGCCTCTCCCATATTGGGGGAGTACGAGGAGTCCCATATACTCATGGTATCGTGGACTTAAAAAGGACCTTTCCTTTTCCCCTATTGGCAGCCTTGTGAGATTTAATTGAAATCAAACTTTTCTTCACATCAAAGGCACAAGAAAAATAAATAAGCCTATAAATGTATATGATGTTATATTTTATAATCATATTTTAGTCTATAAAAAAGTGATTAATTGAGAAAAATATGAAATTTTAAAAATATATTGCTGCTACGAAATTACAAAAGAAGTCAAAACAAAGAGAATCTGTTGATTTGTGATAGCACAATATATAATAAAATAACTCCAATAACAACATTCAATCTTGTTTTGGGTATGAAACCTCATAATGATAAAAATAAATATTAAGCAAAGACATTAAAGTATGGATTTGTAGGCATCCGACCTGCATAAAGATATCAAAGAAAATGAAATACAATAAACAAAATATACATATGCATATTTATACAATGATCAGCTCTGTGTTAGTGAACAGAGAGATATTTCTACCAGAAACAATAAGGATTTTAAAATAAACTAGCAATGGCACCTAGGTGGAAGGTCAATTAGTGATAAGTTATGGATTTTAGTATTGAAAAATAGATAATTGTTATGAACTGCATTGAATTTAATGTCAATGTTGTTGTGCAAGTTTGTTTTTTGTATGTTTATTTTAATTGAACAAATTAACTTTAAAAATTGTCATAAAGTTTGAGTTAGTTTGAGTACATATATTATTTTGTATAGCATAAAATAAAAAAGATTGTAAAGATAACTAATTGTAAGATATAGAAGGTTATCTGGATTTTGAAGCATAGAATAAACCTAAAATTTTGAGGAAAACCAAAAAAACAACTTGTTACCATATTTTTGTTCGTACAGCTTCCAACTTGCATATCATAGAATAAGGTACATGATTTTATATATTTTTGTTCTGCTTATCATCATGTTTGAGTAATAAAAATTATGACAACTTACAACCTAACAAGCACTGGTTTATATATTTATCTTTAAAAATATTTGTTTCTCTAAGTTTCCATCATGAGGAGACAGGTCTAGGAAAGAAAAATTTATCCCAAATTTTTGCAATGATGGTGTGTTGGGGAGGTGAGATAGTAGAAGGAGAATATATAATGAATAAATACAAATAAATTATAGCTTTTCAATTGTGTATTTAAATTTTAAACAACATTAAAGATTGTAAAGGAAATAAATAACATCTTTGACATTGAACATTGAACATTGATATACAAAAATGAGTTTGGAAAATTCTAATGCCAAACAGGAAAAATGAATATCTAATAGTACTACTTAGTGGACTATAGTGAATTTCATTTTTGATAATTATAATTCTTTTTTTATTAATTTTGGGCAAAGGCTATATGCATTCTCAAGGCTTTGGACCATTTGTTGCTCAAAACTTGAAAACTCTTCCATCTCTAACTAATAACTATTTGTTTATGTGACGGTTTGGTATTTCTTTCTCATAAATATGCATATCTAGATATGATACTAAAGAAATTACTTGCAAGTTCCTTGCTATATCCATGTTAGTTGAAATTGAATACATGGTTTGATCTCCTTTATTCCCAACTTTATCTCCTTACATCTTCTTTCTATACTAGAGTTGGATTAATGTTAATGTCCATACCGTCTTACTTATTTCTCCATGAACTTGTTTTCTTTATCATACTAACAATAGGTGTTGTCACATACATATAGGTACACTTGTGCTTATTTACTATTCACCATATGTATATGCATGTAGAGGAAAGGTAATCTAACAATTATGGCTTATCTAACTTCAGTTGTATGTCTCATTTCATTGTCTTTTAACAGCCAATTATATTTAATGCAAAGCAAATTAGCTATCATCAAGGATTTTCTTAATCCTTTAACATGGGTCATGTGTGTGTGTGTGATATAGCTTAGTGTTCCTTGTGGACATGTCCTATTTTTCTAGGCATTTCCCTAAAAAGGGATCACTGCACTTCACATTAATGAGGTAAGAGATAAATAGAAAAATTGTAAGAATGTAAGGCAGGAACCCCTGGAACCCCCCCAAGTCATCTGAAACTAATTTCTATGGTTCTTCTAATGGCTACCCTGGAAAAGCTTGTGCAAGAATCATAATCAGAGATGAACATGGAAATATTTTAATAGACGACTACTTTTTCCATTTTGATCCATGAATGAAGATGATATTGTGAATAGTGAATGTGTATATATCTATTGTTTGTACTCGTCTACATATTCAGATTTTGCAATGTTATATCTGAATTTGGGTTTGAAGCTAACATTGTGGTAAGATTTGAAGATATCCCAATTCAGGGATATTACAAAGGTCAGTTGTTGAAAGCAAAAGAAACAAAGTATTCATGATTTGGAAGTTACTGATGGTTAGATTCATCGTTCAGAGTTAGTAAACAATGAAGAATGTTCACACACAAACTGTCAAACACACCATTGATTTTCCACATATTTCAATTTCACTAGTTGGCATCATCCAATATGAAATTAAATTGCAAACTATACAGCACAAATATATGAAAAGTCCCAACAGGGCATTGATTGAATAGATTCCACTCCCTCAAAGGGTTTCATTCCCATTAGAATCTCATAACAAGTCATGGAAAAGTTGTATACATCTACTTTAATAGTATATTGCTTGAGAATCTCCCCGTCTATTTCAAAACCTTCTTGGGGATATTGGAAGACTTCCAACGCCCTCTAGTAACAAGTTCTCCTGGTGACTTCAAGGGATGGGAAACTATAAAGCCTTAAACTAGACTCCCCAAAATCACACAGCTTAACTCACCCATACTCTTGTGCTATAAATTCTGGCACTTCTAAAGGATTTATGATTACATTAGATGCCTTGAGATCCATGTGCATGATTCTTTGGCTGTGAAGGTATTCCATTTCCCTTGAGATTTGAAGCATTGTGTCAACTGCAACAGGTAGTGGCAAAGGTGGTCTTCCTCTGACACGTTCTTCTAGTATTTTATCCAAGCTGGAGCTAAAAAATTCCATTACAAGATACCAATATTTTTTCAGTCAAACACACACCTATCAATTGAACAATGAAAGGGTTCTACAGCTTTCCATGCACAAAAATTTCCACTTGTAGTAGAGAGTCAAAATCCTTGCAATTTATGGGGATCTCCTTAACAACAACCTTCACTCCAAGCCATAAACCCTCGTACACTTCTCCAGAAGAACCTTACCCAATAACGTGCAAGTTTAGGAAATAAATTTTTGGCATCAATTTGCAACCACGAAGACACATGAACAGAAGAGAAGCCAACATACAACTAAAACTAATATTTGACATTGAGCCATTTTTTTAAATATTTAGGCAAAACAAAGCATTGGTGAAAGAGCTCAATACTCCACCCCCACAAGCAAAAGAACTTCACTTTCCAATGTAGTGTTCTCAATCATTCTTTGGACAATTCAATTCTTGTTTTTGGAAGCAATGGTGGACTTACTGGCAGAGCCCTAACTATAATAGTGTTAGATACTTATTCAGGCTTGTCTATGCTTAACTTATTCTTTTGGAAGGTTGACACAAAATTGTATGTAGTTCCATTCAAGACATCCCACTTTCCAAAAAAAAATTAGCTGCACAGACTACCAAAAGATCAAATGACCTTTTTCTAGCCCTAGTGAATACCTAGCTTTTGATTAGCTTATTAGTTAACTAGACATTTTTTGAACATCAAGAGCAACAAGACAAATCTTTTTATTGTTGCAGGTGCCTTATATGGATTTGTAATCTTCTTAGGGGTCAATAGTTGTTCTTAGGAGTCAATAGTTGTTCAACTTTGCAGCCTATAGTTGCAGTGGAGAGAATTGTGTTCTACAAAGAAAGGGCTGCAATGTACTCTATAATACCCTATGCTCTCAGTCACATTAGTTCCCTTTCTTAATATGCCATTTTCCTCATTTTCTCTAGCTATCTCCAATTCCTCTCTCTGTCTTTTAATCTTGAGAGACAATGTCTCTCTATCTTGAGCTGAGAATTCTGCTGTGGAGGTGGAAGGTGGAAAGGCCTCCCGAGAAGTAGTTGCCTTCAACTTATTGTATTCATTAAGCAATCTATTATGCTTATCCAACAATTTGTCATAGTTCTCCTGGAACATCTCAACAGTATCAACACTCAACATGACAGCATTGTATAGAGACTTCTAGTTGAACACTAAAATGTGTAAAGAAAAATAGAACACCATTTACATGTTTGCTCAAATGAAAAAACAATAAAAATTAAAAAAGCTATACAAATGATGGCAACATAAAATTGGAACACATTTGATTACTGAAGAATAAATGGAAAAGAATCGTCTTCCTAAAACATGATTTATATTTCTACATTAAGACTACATACAAAATCCTTTAAAAAAACACAGTATTACCATCCCATCCAAATGGAGCAGGCTTCTTGTCCCATTTCTTGTACTTTGCTATCTAGCATGTGAGCTTTTGTAATATCAAGATCATTTGCATCTAAATGCTTTCCCAAAATTTTCTTCTTTTCCTCAATTCACTTTTGTTTTGATACACTGCGGGGTTCATGTATAGTCTCTTGTCTCTTCTTTTCTGCAATTATGTCCTTCTAATTGGCTTTTCTTGCTTCATTTTGTAGAATAAATATACAAATTATACTAAGCTTTGAAGTGGAAATAAGAATTTGTTATTACAGCAATTTTTTCTTGTCAAATATAATCATTATAGCCTTGGGAATGACTCAAAACCAAAATAAAGGGGTATAGAATGAAAATCCTAACCATTTTAAGTCTCAAATCAAATACCTTCTTTTTCCTTCTAGTGAGTTTTGAGTAGTCCACCCCTAAATCATCATCATTCTCTTTCTCAATTGTTTGATCATTACCATCAACAGTGTCATCTTAACCATTTGGCAACTCTTGAGAGATGAGTATGTCTTTTGCACTAAACTCGTTAGCTTTCCTCTTCACACCTGGACCAGGAAGAGTATTATATTCATCTATCTTACAAGAAACTGAATATTAAGCACTCAATTAGCATGTGACATAAGCAATACATTATAAATTTTAAGAACTAAAAAAACATTATAGCCACAAATACTTAGCACTTAGAAATTATGCCTTGCGTAGAACTAGAATAAGGTCACTAATACCTATTTTTACGTTCTAGGTTCTATATATTATGTTAGTCTTTTGGTACTATCAATGTAACTTTTTAATTGACCTGTTAAGTATATTTGGAATAAAAAACACATCACATAGTGGAATAAAAAAAAGTTTTGTATTTGGATCTTTATATTTTAATGCATAGAATAAAAACTCAGGTGAGTACCTGCAAGCAGTACTGGCCTAGTGAGTAGCTCATCAAAACACATGCCAATAACTTGCGAGTCCACAAGAAAAACTTGAATAGAATAAAAAATGACAGTCCACCAACAAAAAATAGTCAAATTCGTTATTTTTCTCACCATTCTATTCAAGTATCAACCTTTTTGATATATTTGAGCATTGAGCATTTTTTTGTAAGTTCTTTGGAGTGAGCATCAATCAAGTTTAGCAAACTGATCATCCATACTAATAGCCCAAAAAGCTTTCCCATGTGTAGAAAAACTGCCTGATTCAATAGACATAAACTATAGTTTAAGAAAATTCTTATCAAAACCTAAGATTTTTGCTTTGCTTTCCACAGTTTCCATGGGAATTTTCCATAAAGATAGCGTGGGAAAAATAAGGATAAAAAAAAGGATCACACATGTTAAAAGTTCATAAATCCTGGTAAAAATCAGATTAAACTCTCGTGTCAATAGGATTAGTTGTTTCCAACTACAAGTCTATATCTGCTGCTAAAAAAAATCTCCGCAACTGAGCCTAAACTCCATCATCCTAGTATGCGAGTGTTGGCATATGAGAACTGGTCTTCCTCAGGTCAAAATTGAAATAGATTTAATTATAAAGTTCACAATCAATGCTATATTTGATAGGTTTTGTGTGAACATTCTTCGTTGTTTACTAACTCTGAATGATGAATCTAAACATGAAGAAAGAAAACAAGCTGTTTGACAGAATTCCTGAAAGAGATGTCAAGTCATGCAAAGCAATGATTGCAAGATATATTACAAATGGGTTTGTTGAAAAGGCTTTAGAAAAGTTTAAGTAGATGTAACTAGTGGGTGTTACGCACAACTTCCCAACCTTGCTAACATCCTCCTTGTGTAGCCCCAAATGGGAGCCTTCAAACAAGGTTGAGGACATCCATCAAACGGAATAGAATAGGAACGTGAACTATTGACAAAATCCTTGAAGAAGTGTGGTCTCATAGGCTATAGCGATGGCAAGATAGGTATGAAATGGATTTGCTTTAAAAAATGAAGGCCCAGAGGCAGAGGAGGAAATTAATTTTCACACACAGTAAAAATTAAAATATAAAATATTATTTTCTAACACACAGAGCTGCTGCTCGTAATTTTCTGTTTGCTCACATTCACCTTCTTCTTCTCATTCTCATTCCTTGTCCAAAAATAAAATTGCAATTACAAAATATATGCTCAGGTAAAAAGTCACGTGAAGAATTTTCACAGATGAGAAAGCCCGAAATAACAATTTAAATTCAAAATCACCTAACTAACTTTTCCCCCGTCAAAATGCATTTAATACAATGTCCTTTACATAATATAAAAACTTAAATATTAATTCCTTCGTACTCCGAAACATTCTGGCGGTGGCGGCTTTCTCCATAGTTCCCCGCGATGGTTAAAATCTTGATTGCGATATTGCGGGCAGCGGTTAGTTGACGGCCCGGTAAACTGCGGTAAACACTTGGCGGTTAGAATAAAGTAAAACTTCTACGGAGTCTCCCGTGATATCGCGATGAATATTTTATTGATTGCGATATAGCGGGCATTGGCTGGAGGTAACGTCGGTAGTTGATAAAATAAAGATTACCGAAGACTCTCGCGGTATCGCAATGGCTAATTTATTGATTGCGATATAGCGGGTGACGGTTGCGGGGGACGTCAGTTAGGGTTAATATTCCAACACTCCCCTTAAGCATATTCTGTTTGTCCACCATACCCAGTCTTTTCTCTGAAAAATAAAATTATCTCTTCGGGCTGTGAAGATATCGCACTTTGCTCTTCGATCGCAAAATTCTAAAAATATTTGACCATTGTTAATTAATTCTCTGATAAATGATACCTAGTATCAATATGCTTGCTTCTTTTATGAAAGACTGGATTTTTGAAGAGAGCATGGCTGAATTGTTATCACAGTAAATTTTTGTTGCCTCCATTGTTCATTTTGCAATTCTTTCAAAATTCTTCTCATCCAACTGCTTGACATGCTGCACTTGTGGCTGCCACATACTCTGCTTCTGCTGATGAAAGACAAACTATTGGCTGCTTCTTTGAAGACCATGAGACAACTCCTGTCCCAAAATTAAATACATAACCAGACGTGCTTTTTCTGTCATCAATGCTACCAGCACAGTCACTGTCTGTGTATCCTATGAGTTTGAACTCATCTGAACTTGAATACTTGATGCCAAAATTCCTTGTTCCACTTACATACCTTAAAATTCTCTTCCCTGCTTTCCAATGGGTGTCTTTTGGTGTTTCCATAAACCTAGAAATCAAACTTACTCCATACATAATGTCTGGCCTTGTGGCTGTGAGATACATGAGACTTCCAACAAGCCTCTTAAACAAAGTTGGATCAACATTAGACCCTCTATCATCCTTGCTTAGTTTCAGACCTGTCACTGTAGGTGTTGGTGCCGGTTTGCACTTCATCATATTAAACCTTTTCAAAATGTCATTTGCATATTTTGACTGTGAAATAAAAATACCATTTTCATTTTGATTCACTTCAATGCCTAAAAAATACTTCATCAGACCTAAGTCTGTCATTTCAAATTCTTTCTTCATGTTTGCCTTGAACAGATCAATTGACAAATTTCCAGTGAATATTAAATCATCAACATATAAGCATACTATCAATATTTCACCTTCTTCATTCATTTTTGTATACAGTGTGGGCTCACTGCTACATCTATTAAATCCATTCAACAAAAGATAACTGTCTATTCTGCTGTACCAAGCTCTTGGGGCTTGCTTCAATCCATACAGTGCCTTTTTCAATTTGAAAACTTTGTCTTCCGACCCGAATTTCATATCGGTGGGTCGATCCACATAAACTTCTTCTAAATAACCATTTAAAAGCTGACTTCACATCCATTTGATATCAGACCACTTATTTTGAGCTGCTAAAGCTAAAATCATCCTTATAGTATCTAATCGTGCTACAGGTGCAAATGTCTCATTGTAATCAATTCCAGGCTGTTGTGAATAGCCCTTTACAACCAATCTTGCTTTAAGCTTCTGAACTTCATCTTTTTCATTCAATTTGGTTTTATAAACCCATTTCACTCCAATGACATCTTTGTCTTTTGGAAGACTGACTAGTTCCCATGTCTGATTTTCAATTGCTTCAATTTCTTCATCCATAGCACTTACCCATTTATCATCTTTGACTGCATCTTCAAAATGAATTGGATCTTCTATTTGAGAATAAAATGCAAAAAGAGAAGTCTGATCTAAATTATTCTCACCTTCATTTTGCTCATCTATATCTCTTATGCTTCTGATTTTCTGTCTTCTCAGACTTGCCAATGTAGGATTTGACATATCACTTGAACTTATGGAATGTGGACCAGATGGGCCTGCTGTAGATGGTGTTTGTTGTCCTCTTGTTGGACTGCTTCCTTGAATGATTGAGGTTGTTCTTACAATCGATGCCGGTGTCACTTGTGGACTACTTTGCTGAGCTTGAATGGGAGTGGTAGGAGTCACAATAGTTGGAATATTTGTTGATGCTGGAACTTCATTCTCCTCTTAAGGTATACTAGCTGAAATATTGACTGTCTTCTCTATACTTCCATCCCATGCTTCATCTTCTACAAATTGTACATCTCTGCTGATTATAACTTTCTTTGTTGTTGGATTATAAAGCTTATAAGCTTTGGATTCTTCACTGTAGCCAACAAATATACATTTTTCTCCTTTGTTATCTAGCTTCCTTCTCAATTCATCAGGCACATGTGCATATGCTACACATCCAAATACTCTCATGTGAGTAACACTATGTTTTCTTCTTGTCCATGCTTCTTCAGGTACTATATTCATAACACTTTTTGTTGGACACCTATTCATTATATAGGCTGCACAAGAAATTGCTTTTGCCCAATATTCATTTGACAAGTGTTTGGCTTTCAACATGCTTCTAGCCATTTCCATGATTGTTCTATTTTTCCTTTCAGCTACTCCATTTTGTTGAGGTGTATATCTAGTTGTGAATTGCTTGTGAATTCCATGATCTTTGCAAAAATTAAAAAATTCTCTTGAAATATATTCACCACCTCTATCTGTTCTCAACACTTTAATATAATAACCACTCTGTTTTTCAACCAAATTCTTGAACTGACGAAACAGATCAAACACTTCATTTTTCTGCTTTAGAAAATAGACCCATGTTTTTCTTGAATAATCATCAATGAATGTCAGAAAATAAAAACTACCACCTATTGAAGGTGTTTGCATAGGTCCACACAAATCTGAATGTATAATTTCCAAAGGGGCTTTTGCTCTAGTTGACTTTCCTGCAGGAAATGATTCTCTATGTTGTTTTCCTAAGATGCACCCTTCACATACCCTTTCTGGTTTTTCTATTAAAGGTAGTCCCTTGACCATGCCTTTCCTATGAAGTAAATTTAAACCTCCAAAGTTGAGATGACCAAATCTCAGGTGCCATAACCAGTTTTCATCTTTTATCTCAGCTTGAAAGATTGTCTGCACTACTGCTGTAGTTTCTTCTCTACCCACTTGTGAATTTATTAAGTGTTGTGCTTGAGCATAATTTATATTCAAATCTGGCCTTATCTTTAAGGGAAACATTCTGTTGTTTGTCATTCTGACTTTTGCAATAAGTTGGTTGCTTGGGTATTTGTCTAAAATTGTGCACAGACCATTCTTGAAGGTTACTCTATACCCTTTTTGAACTAGTTGCCCTACACTCATTAAGTTATGTTTCAGACCAGGCACAAAATACACATCTGAAATATACTTTTTCTCCCCCTGTTTAGTTAGAATATTGACATCTCCTTTTCCTTTGACTGACACTTTGTTGTCATTACCCAATGTAACATCAGACTTTACATTCTCATTTAAACTTGAAAACATTTCTAGATTCCCTGTCATATGATTGCTACAGCCTGAATCTAAAAACCATACATCTTTTTCATTTGCTTGAGCAACATTACAAGCTAAAAACATTGTTCTCTTATCTGAATCCTGATTTTGACCTTCTCTTGAAAAATTTGCATTTTGTCTATTATTATCATACTGCTTCTTTCTACACTCATTCATATAATGCCCATATTTTTTACAGTAGTGACATTGGACTTGAGATTTCTCATACCTTTGATTTTGTGACTGATTCTGTGATGGGTTTTGGTTTGAGCCTTGATTGCTGCCTCTTCCACTTGAGCTTGATAAACTGTATCTTTCACCTCTGTAAGAGTTTCTTCCTCTTCCTCTTGATCTACCTCTGCCTCTTCCTTGACTGACTGAAGCCTGAGTTTTGAAAGCATGCTCCAGTGATGTATCTGCTGACCTTTTCAGCCTTTGTTCATGAGAAATTAGAGATGCATACAGCTCATCAACTGAGAACTGTGAGAGATCCTTTGTCTCCTCTATAGCAACTACAACCGGTAGAAATTTTGTGGGCAAACTCCTTAAAATATTTTCAACAACTCTGGTATCTTCCAGATTCTCTCCATGAGACCTAATTTGATTAACCACCCCAATGACTTGGGTGTAGAATGAATCTACAAATTCATTGTCCTTCATACATATTGTTTCAAAATCTCTTCTCAGCATTTGTAGTTTTGTTGTTTTAGCTTTTGCCATGCCTTGATAGGCTGTTTGAAGTATGTCCCATGCTTGTTTGGACTTTGTTGCTGCTGAAATCCTAGGAAAAATGCTCTCATATACAGCTTGAAACAGATAAAATAAAGCCTTTGAATCTTTCTTTCTTGTGTCTTTTAATAAATCTTTCTCTGCTTGTGTTAAAGCATTGTATGCTACTGCATCTGCTGGCTCTGCAAATCCATTCTCTACTAAATCCCATATATCCTGTGAGCTAAATAGTGCTTTCATTGTAATTGACCAGTACTCATAATTCTTCCCATTAAACTGTGGAATTTGTGGGTTTGTCAAGCTTGTGCTTGCTGCCATTTTTAAAATTTACCCAGATAATCTACTTTGATAAAATTGATTCTGATAATCAATTTGCTCTGATACTCGAACTTTCTCTGATACCACGTGAAGGCCCAGAGGCAGAGGAGGAAATTAATTTTCACACACAGTAAAAATTAAAATATAAAATATTATTTTCTAACACACAGAGCTGCTGCTCGTAATTTTCTGTTTGCTCACATTCACCTTCTTCTCATTCTCATTCCTTGTCCAAAAATAAAATTGCAATTACAAAATATATGCTCAGGTAAAAAGTCACGTGAAGAATTTTCACGGATGAGAAAGCCCGAAATAACAATTTAAATTCAAAATCACCTAACTAACTTTTCCCCCGTCAAAATGCATTTAATACAATGTCCTTTACATAATATAAAAACTTAAATATTAATTCCTTCGTACTCCGAAACATTCTGGCGGTGGCGGCTTTCTCCATAGTTCCCCGCGGTATCGCAATGGTTAAAATCTTGATTGCGATATTGCGGGCAGCGGTTAGTTGACGGCCCGGTAAACTGCGGTAAACACCTAGCGGTTAGAATAAAGTAAAACTTCTACGGAGTCTCCCGTGATATCGCGATGAATATTTTATTGATTGCGATATAGCGGGCATTGGCTGGAGTGACGTCAGGCGGTTGATATAAAACAAAAAGATTACCGAAGACTCCCGCGGTATCGCAATGGCTAATTTATTGATTGCGATATAGCGGGCGACGGTTGGCGGGGACGACAGCAGTTAGGGTTAATATTCCAACAAAAAAAACCCTAGAAAATTTGAAGCAAATGCAAATGGATAGGTTAAAAAAATACAATAAAGCGAAATCATGGGAAGTGACTTACTACAGTTCTGCATAAATTGTGTCGACCTATCAATGATGCCAGTGAGAGAAAATGGGCACAAGGTGCAGGAAATTTTTAGGAAACCCAAGTTCTATACTGTTGCTACTTTATCTTGCTGCTTCAATCTATTCATAGGCGGAATGCATTAGCAGCAGGGGAAGTAGTAAAATATGGAATGGAATTACCTCAAGAATCTGGACAAATCTTGTTGATGTCACTGGTAAAAAAGTAGGTCTCGAAACTAAGGCAGATATTAATAGAAGGCAGATATTTTTGAAGGAGATTTAATGTGACATTAAACACAGATATTTTAGACATACTCCCGTATGGAGAGGAAGGGAGGTGGAGAGTCATTGCGTAGCAGTGCTTTGTGAAACGATCAACAGTTGTGAATAGATGGAGAACCTTGCCAAGCCCTCTGTGCGCTCCAACCGTGGATGGTAAAAATGAGCTTCAAAAGCTCAAAGAGTGACACGCCTTTGGCGTAATAAAAAAAAGAGTCGGGTAAGTGTGAATAACCAATACTGTTGTAATAGGTTTTGTATTCCCAATCTCTCCTGGCACAAGACTGCAAAAAAACTCACTCTTTTGGTTGGATAAAGAATTGTTGCAGTAGTAAGATATGCAAACCCATGCCAAAAAAAATCCATCCAACCAAATAAATAAAGGGAGAGTTGTGCATGCACAGCTATAAACAGATAAGAAGATTGAGGAAAAGAAAGGAAGGAAAAGAAAAGGATTAAACTCCCGGCAATTTTTTTTTATTCTAAATGGCCTTTGTTCTACCCACTACTGCTACTGATTTTCTGACCTCTGCGATGGTTTGAACCCTATTGCAGCCGCCCATCACTCTTGCACCGCAAGTACTCTTGAGCAGTAATCCATGGGCACTGATCATTTCAAACAAATTACAAATCACTAAATGTTTCAAAAATTTTGTTAAAATTTTCAATGAAAATAATATATTTTTGTTCGTATCAACTGCTTTAACAATGAAAATAATATATATTTGTTCGTATCAACTGCTTTTATTTGACCAATTAAGGTTATACAGTTAAAATAATAATAATAATAAATATAATTTAAATGTTATGAAGAAAGATGAAAAAAGTTTTATAAATAAAAAATACATATATATAATAAATTATTTTTGAATTATATTATATTTTTAATTTCTTTAAATATATTTTTTTATGTTTGAATGTTTTTAATGTCTTTTATGATAATATATTTATATAATATTTTTATTCAAATAATATAAATATATTAATTAAAATATACATTATTGTTCATTTAGTATTTCATACTTATTTTTGTTTACTTAAGATTTATCTTTTTACTTTATAACTATACAAATTTTTAATTTTACTTTATTTAGTCAAGAGTTATTTTTATTTATAATTTTTTTTTTAATTTGAAATAATTCTTATATGAATAAAATAAAATAACAATCAATATTTGCAAGTACTTTTAATTGATTAGTATGAAATGTAATTTTTAACATATTACAAGAAAAACTAATTCCAATAACACTTATTAAAATGATTTGTGAAAAAATCATTTTTAAATAAAAATATAACAATAACATAAAAATATAAAATATTTCAAAATATTAAACTCATAAATCTTCTTTTAGAATTACTTCATTTTTTCTTTGATATCCATGAATTAACTCCCAAGGTTCATTACAAAAGAAAAGTTTATTTTTTCTCAAATTATTTCTACTATATGCATTCATCTTCTTTGTAATAATTGGAGGTGTGGTCCTCTAGTAGATGCATAATGTCTCTTCTTATGTGATTCTTCCTTTGAGTTGTTCAAATATGGTGTTTTGAAAATTTATATGTCAGTACTAATTGTGACTCTTCCTTTTATGTATTTGTCCACTTTTTGTTTTTATCCAATAGTTTGGGAAAGAAAATTCTATATATTTTTGAAATAACAAAGTTGCCTTCAAATATTTTGATAGATTCTAGTAATTTACAAACCTTAAAGTAATTTCTTCTACTAATGATCTCAATATAATTCCTTGAAGTGTAGAAAGATAATCTCTCTTTGAATCCCTCTAAGTATAGTTTCATATATATTGAAGCTTGCAACATGGTATGGTGACTCCATGATTTATGGGATGGCACGATCACAACTTTGATATCATTGCAATAACCCTACTAATTGTTTATACAAAAAAATAGCTTTAAATATTTTAATTATAACTTTTTAAAACTCATATTTCTTTATAACTTATACATCAAAATTCATAATTCAAATGAATAATTATGTTAATAAAGAAAGATCAAATTTAGAAATTTTCATACTATTTCCATAAATTATAAGATTACATCAAAATACTGTCATAATAATAAAAACAATAGTTACAATAATAACAAAAAAAATTGTAACTACATTATTGAAATACACAATAACTACAAATTATAAACTATGTATTATAATTGGGAGGAATTCGGAGGAGTACCGGAGGGCTTTGGATGATGAATCTGAGGAAAGCTTTTGGAATTCGGCATCCACAGCCGATGAAATCCAGCGTGGAATTGCATCTGGTAATGGCGGGTTGTGCATGCATGGACTCGAAAGGGTTTACAGTGAAGCAATTTATGTGCATGAGAATGAAACGCATGAATAAATGCTGTGCAAAAACTTCTTCCAGGTAAATATTCCTAAACCCCTTAATGTACTAACGAATTTCTTTAATATCATGCGTTACACTATCAGCACAACAACCCACCACCGCCAGCACAACAGACAGGCATGCACCCGTCAGTTTTTTTAAAAAGGAAAAAATGTTAACAAAGATTTGGCTTCCAATGTAGTTCGCCTCTTGGGGAAATTACACCGTGACAAGTGAACTTAAAGTTTTATGCGTAATGAATTTAAAGATTAGGTAGAGACAACATTTAGTATTAAAGTATTTTTCTAAATTAAGGTTCCTTTCTCTAGTTTTGAATGTAGGTATCTGATAAGACTAGATGCAAAGAATTGTGTCTGATTTCAAATCAATTCTTTTTTAAGTTAATAAGAAGAGATCCAAATCACTATTTTATTATTGTTTAAATTGAAAGACGAATTCTATTTTCAAGATACTAGTTTTACTTGAATTCAAATTTTAGTTTAATAAGAAATATATATATTAAGAATCATTTTATCCAAAAGATAATTAATTAATAATGATAAAAGATTCTTAATAATTTATATAATTTTTAGGGAATCTTAGTTAAGTGTATTAATTTTCATGATGGGTCTTAGTTTTTTTGAGAAAAATGTCTACTAAATTTATGTACTTCACTAACAATTGATTGTAAACATATATATCTTTTTTGTGAGGGACATGCAAATCACATCATGGTGAGTTCTTTTATTTTGTATTCATTATGCAAAGGGAGATTTGGCATTGATTTGTGGTAGTATTTTAGTATTGAGTACAATAGTCATTTTTCCTTGGGAGCTTTTGGAGATTATAGTTATATAGTTAAAGTTCAATCATGAGATGGTCTATTAGGTGTTAATGGATACTAGAGACTTGGTTGAGGTTGGAAATCAAATTTTGGAACATGGCTCTTTGTTGAGGCTTCAATAAAAAGATTAAGGAGCCTTCACCTAGAGTTGGAGACAATTTTAACATGGACCTAATAAGGAAATTGTTGGTGGATGGAGCAATCTCATTCCTCACTTTTGGTCCTTTCAAAAAAGAATCATTTGATAGGTAATGCTCACCTATTTTTCCTGTATGCATTCTATTTTTTGTGCTTTGTCTCTTCATGGTAATGAATCTTAAGCTACAATTGTTAGTTTGAGAGAGCTTATATTGTGGAGTGCATCACATGGTGTCTTTTTCTTTTTCCTTGTCATGTGCATGAGTTTATTTTGAGGATAGATTTGAGGAGTGCAAGAATTGTGTTGTGCATATTCCATAGTGATAATGGTTATTAGTTTGATCTTCCTTCAATTGAGAAGCTTACATCCTTGTTGATTTATTGATCTATTACTGTCAATTTGACTTTGGGTTTGAATAATTGGATATTGTTAAGGAAAAATGACATGGTATGTAGTATAGTAAGAATATTTTCTCTTTGTAGTCTATTGTTTCTTCCTAGATTTTATTTCATATGAGAAATTGTGAGACCTAGGCAGAGTCACAATGAGAGAATGAGAATTTATGTAGATCATTATGTGTATTCTTCAAAACTTGTTTTGATGACATGATCCACATATTTATGTCAGTGTTATTGGTGTACTTTTAGATATTATGGTCAACACTAGACCAAAAATCACCCTCGTAATCGAAGTCCTACAAGGTATATGTCTTCTTGGTAGACATGATGATCATTGGAATATGATATAGAGGCTTTAGATGTATTTTTGGGATTTTTGTAACTAATCTATAGAGGTGTTATAGATCACCTATAGCTAACCTACAACTAACTTGTGTTAGTGTAGAGTCTATGTATGTAGTAGTGAAAATATGTTGAAAGGAATTGTGGATGTGGATTAGGTTGGATATATTGTAAGAAAAGTCCTATTAGTGTTGGTGTTAGTTGGATTTTTTAGTGTTGGATTAGGTTGGATATATGATTGTTAGTGATAAGTTTAAAATTTAAAAGCATTTTAAAAAATGGAGATATTAAGAATATAAAAGTATTTTAAATTAAATTTTATATGCAAGACATTTAAAGTAAATATATTAGTAATAGAATGAAAATTTAAAAGCATTGCACAAAATGAAGATATTAAAAATATAAGAGTATTTTATTTATTTTATTTTATATACAAGACATATAAAATATTAATATTAGCAATAAGTTAAAAATTGACAAGTATTTTAGCTTTTTTAATACCATATGTTCAATTAATAGTAATATTTTTGAATATTTTAACCATGTCTAATTTTTTTTATCTATATATATTAAATTCATTTAGTCAACTAAACTAATTATAAAAAATTGCATTTACCGTGAATTTAGAAAAGAACATATGCTAATGAAAAATAGACCATAAAAAGTAAAGTTCATAGGAATAACAACTTTGTAGGTAAATTGGAGGTTTAAATATTAATTAATTGTTTTGTAAATATTAATCCACTTTCATTAATCAAAAGTCACGCCAAAAACAATATGCTGAGCCTAGTGGCATGGAGCAATTCCAATACCTTGTAATGTGTAAATGGTAAACAAGTGTAAATGAGAATGCTTCCCTATGCTTTGTTGCGTTGAACACATGTTTAATGCATTGAATGCAAAACTCGCAATATGTTGGAGAGTTGGTGGGTATGGAAGCAATGAATGCATAGTTAATTCATGGAAACTTAGGTGACTGCTAAGTTTTTTTTGTGCTCATTATCGTTTGTTTATCGTTTGTTGAAAAGCTTGTGGGCTTTTTAACTTTTGGTTTTATTTCTGCATGTTTGTTATTTTTTTAAAGTGTAGTGGTCGTGAATGGCTTGGTTGTTTATTTATGATACTTGATAACTAGAAGTATTCTTTGTTGTTAAAAGGGCTAATGAGGCAAGTGGGCACATTAAATTACATACGCTTTGAGCAAGGCCTTGTAGAATGTAGGGACAGACATGCAAAAGGCTAAAAAACCCACAAGCTTTTCATGAGTCAAACTACAATAAGCATACACAAAACCCACCACTCACCTAAAATTTCATGAATTAACTATATATTCACTGCATGTGTACATAGTCCAGAAAACCTTGCTCAAACCATTCACTTTTCCCTATAATGCTTCTACTTATCAAGTATTAAAAACAAATAAGCAAGCCACTCACCAGTTGCACACCGTTTGTATAGCTTGTCCCTCGATCAAGCACTACACAGAATGAAAAATGTCGAAGACAACAACCAACAGTGAAAAATACACAAGCTTTTCAAGTAACAATAAAAAACAATAAGCGAAAACCATCCCTCGAACACATGTCACACAATTTTATTTTTGACCTTTGCTCATTGGCTACCAACATAATAAACACATAGTCAATGCATTCAACTTTTACAGAATAATGAGCATACAAAAACGTAACCGAGGGACAAAAACCCCACAAGAACATGATGGTTGGTTGTTGTTAGAAGGGCTAATGGGAAATGCTTGCAGAAATTTCTAATGTTTATGTATTGTTTAGCAAATTTTATTGTTGTTACTCTGGTTCAAGATTATGAATATTGTATTATTTTCCTTGCATTGTAAAAAGTGTAGTGGTCATGAATGGCTTGGCTATTTGTTTACGATACTTGATAACTAGAAGTATTGGTTGTTGTTAAAAGGGCTAACAGGGCAAGTGGGCACACTAAATTACATATTCTTTGAGCAAGGTCTTATAGGTTGTGGGGGCAATCAATGCGTTAATTATGTGTTTATTGCTTGAGTGGCTATTACCCTATCAGTAAGCATGATGGTTGGTTGCTGTTAGAAGGGCTAATGGGAAATGCTTGCAAAAATTTATAATGTTTGTGTATTGTTGTGCAAATTTTATTGTTGTTTCTTTTGTTTGGGTTTATGAATATTGTATTATTTGTCATGCATTGTGCTCATTTATTTAGTTGTTTCATGTGTCTCTAGTATTTATTTGCTTGTAAGCAAAATAGAAAAGTAGAAGTAGATGAAATTTTTTGTAGATAAGTGTAATGCATTGTAGAGCAATGACTGCATAGCCAATGCATTAAGTACTATGACAAAAATGACACAATTGAACTATGTTTTCTAGGTCTAGGGTTACATTTCATAGTTGTTATGTTAGGTGGACTATGATCTACAAATACTGTAGAGAACATTTTGTACATTAATTGTTATAGCTTTGTAGAGTTTGTCATCTATCAAACATTTGTGAAAATACATAGAGTTCTATTTTTCTAATTTACTTAAACAAAAATGAGTAGTAGACTTGTTAGCATTTAATGCATCAGTTGTAGATTGATTGAAAAGCCTACCATTTGCAATGTGCATTATACAATTGCAATAGTGAAATAGTTTGATCACAACAATGACTTTCCTTTGAGCAAAATGCCATGCACGTTAAATGCATGATGGCAGAATACTTGCTTGGCCAATGAAATTTGATTGTCTTACAGTATTTCTTCTATTGATTTTAGTTTTAGTATATTAGAAAAATATGGGAACATTAGATACTCATCATTTATGAACATATTTTTGGTGTTTGAAAAGCATTATTTATCTATTTTGCTAGTGATATAGGGCAATCAAAATACCTTGTAGTATGTGAATTGTGAACAAGTGTAAATGGTAATGCTCGTGTATGCTTTGTTGTGTTGCACACGTTGTGAATGTCAAATGAGCACATGGATGGTGAGAATGGAAAAGGTGTTACATGTGACCATGTGAGAAAATAGACTTGGAACACATTTTTCCATTGATTGATGCATTAGAAGAGTAGTATGTTGTTTCTATATAGAGCAATATTGTTTAAGATCTTTGTCAGTGTACAAACTTACAATGCATTAATGATGGCTTGATTGCTTCAATGGGCACTAGCCTAATAGAAAAGCCTATAAAATTTGGATTTAATGACTCAATGTTTGCAAAAATCCATGGCATTATTCTATTTCACTTCAATATGTATCATTTTGCTTGCAAAGCTAGCACAATTTGCACATGTAGACATTAAATATTTGGAGCAATATGGTCTTCTCTTTTTTGTTATGCTTTTGTTGATGGCTCTTTTGTATATATTACTATATCAAGCATGTTCTGTGACTTAAAACTTTCTATTGTTTTTTGTTTTCCAGTTGACATGTTTTCCCTTTGTATGCCAAGTAATACTTTATTTCCTTATGTTTGAGTTTAAATGGATTAAATTCCAGTGTTGCAGTTTTTTAGTATACAATGTATTAGCAATACAAAATGTGCATGTTATTAAAGTACAACTTGCTATTGCATATATTGTATTTTAATTCATCATACTTAGTTGGCCTATACTTAGTTTCTATTTGGCTTATTTTCCTATACAAAGAGAAATGACAGAGCTATTGTATGCAATAGAGAGAGAGATAGATAAT
Source organism: Sequoia sempervirens (assembly GCA_007258455.2). Classification (NCBI taxonomy): domain Eukaryota; kingdom Viridiplantae; phylum Streptophyta; class Pinopsida; order Cupressales; family Cupressaceae; genus Sequoia; species Sequoia sempervirens. Next base: position 17,038,120 of record VDFB02072274.1, on the reverse strand, counting down.
ATATTTAAGACATGAAACATTAGGTTGATACTTGATTGAGTTATGTTTGAGTTGATTTACTAGTTGCCTAGTTTGTGTGGATAAGTCAATAAGCACTAGCATCCACTTCATAAAAAAACATAGTGAATGTAGACAACTTGTTTACTATTGCATTTGCTGAATTTTCTTTTGAATTAGTTGCTTGATCAATGAAATTGAAGTATTCAAAATATTTTGGACTCTTTCCTAGAGTTGGGATTTAAGGACATATTTTATGTGTTTAAAAATTATAATTTACCTCTTTTCAATTGGTTGCACTAGGCCTGAATTTAGAGTAAATGCAATGTATGCTTGTGGAAGGAAGAATACCTAGGTCAAAGATCTAAAATATTATTGCTTTATCTAGTAACAATAGACTATGAGACATTGGGATTGGTCCCTATCGCTAGTATTACAGTGACGCCTTTCATGCAATGTTTAGATTATAGAATTTCATTATAAAATTTAATTATAGAAATGTTTAGTTGATTGCTTATTGTTACAAGGGCTAACGGGCCAAGTGGGTATAGTAAATTACATATGCTATAAGCAAGGTCTTGTCGATAATGGGGGCAATGAACATGCTAATTTTCTTTATTCTTCACTAAATTCATTGTAAACAAAGGGAAATAATGATACAAGAATATGATCTTCCACTTCCTTGTTCAACAATTAACTATATTTGCAGTTACATAGATCTTTGCCTTCCTCTTCAATTGTACAATTTAAACATGTTACTTTTGCAATCAAGAATATGCATAATTACAATCACCAGATATGCAATTCATTGCTTAAGTATTTGCAAAAATCCCTCTGGAAAAAGTTGCTCAATTTACATTTAGCAATTAAATATTTTCAAAAATATATAATGTAGTATTCTCCTAATTTACTTAAACAAAATTGAATAGTAGACATGGTAGCATTTAATGAAATAGTTGTAGATTGATAGAAAAGCTTCCCATATCCAACACATATGATACAATTGCAAATTTGACCTACTCCAACATGCAGTGAATGTATAGTTAATTCATGAAATGTTAGGAAAGTGATGGGTTTTGTTTCCGCTTATTTTCATTTAACCCATGAAATCTTAGGCGAGTGTTGGGTTTTTTTTTTGTTTATTCTCATTTATTTATTGTATGTTGAAAAGGTTGTGGATACTTTAGCCTTTTACATGTTCGTTACTCTATAAAAGTCAAATATAAATTAATGGATTCATTGTGTCTTTATGATACTTGATAACTATAGGTATTGATTGTTTTCCTCAAATCTTGACTATAGCAAAAAGGAAAAAATATTTTAAACACTACAATTTCAATGGTGAATTGACTATTTGAAAAGCAAGTGCAATCGATGCAATAGTAAACCAACCATTCAATATGAGCTAATAAAAGAAGAAATGTTTACATTATATAATTTGATACATTTCCAAAGGTTGTGTATCATTCATTTTTGTTAAAGAAAATAAGCAAATTAAGGACCCGTTATATTTTTTGCAAATAGTCAATTATTGCATGCAAATTATGTCACCCTTACCAACAAGGTATTGGCTATAGAAGCAGTCAATCCATGTTTAATGCATTGAATGGTATAGCTATTACATCACAATAGTATATTATATGCAAGTTCTGCAAGGTATGTTTTCTGAAACATTTAGGCATTAAATAGAAATCCTGCAAACTTAGCCAATAGGTCGATAGGTAGTTCTATTCTATTGCGACTTGAAATATAATTTGTTGTTATAAGGCCCAATTGTACAAATAGGTACAGTGGATACCAAAGGACATGAAACACTTGAATCCAGCAAGCAACTTACAATTGTAACTGTCTCATTTGCAATTGAGTGATAATAAATATTTATTTTGTCTCTTTATTGCTTCATGTAATCATATTACTTTTTCCTATTAAAGAAAATTGTGAAAATAAGAGTATATTATATATTTTGCAAATATTCAATGCCTAAATGCAAATTATGCCACCTTTGGCAACAAGATAGCAGATGCTCAAGTAGTCAATACATTTTTGATGCATTAAACAGTATGGCTCACAGATCAGAAACAATAGTCTATTGAATGCAAATTGTACAAGATAATATGTTACCCATAGACATGAAACACATAAGCATATGTATAGGAACAATGTACTATTGATGATTGGTTCCTATGGTTTTTTATCATTATTGATAACTAGATGTATTACTCACTGTTACAAAGAAAACTTAGCAGAAATAAAACCCAATGCTAGCCTAAGATTTTATGAATTAGTACCCATCAGCTCTCCAATACATGTCATACAATTTTCATTTAATGGATTAAACGTGTATTCACTACTTCATGATCAAATATTTACCATAATATATAATGTGCCCTTATTTTTCTAATTTAGTTTAACGAAAATGAATAAACCATAAATTTCAAGCAAAACAAATATGAGCATAAATGTTGACTATAGGAAAAAGACAAAAAAAATTTAAACAACACGATGTCATTGTCCAAGCGACTAATTGAAAAGAAAATGTAACATATGCAATAGTAAAGTTATGGACTACATACATTTGTTTCCTTGGACCTTGTAACAACAAGCAATAGCTTTGGTTAAAAGGTTTCACATATGAACAAATAACATGGAGATCTAAAAACATACAACCTTTTGAACAAGCAATAAAAAAACAAGAATTAAGTACTCCTTTGTTGCTTGCATACTTGCCAGCTTTCAAATACATCTTGGATAGTTTGCATTTAATGGATATAAAACTAGAAGTGTCTAGATTATATAATTTGATTCTTCATCAATTGCATTGTTTGCATTTTGTGTGATAAAGCTCCCACATATTGCATTTAATTTTAAAATATTCACCAAAATTTATTGTGTGTTGTTATGTTTTATGTTTATCGATAGCCATGTTGTATGTCATGGACTATGCTCATCTATCTATTTTGTAATTGTCACAAGGACCATTGGTTGTAACTAGAGTGGGTGACAAATATTTATATTGCTAAAAATAGACTTGGTTCTTGAACAACAAGTTGCAAGGTCAGAGTCTTGTAACATTCTCTTGCTTTGTTTCACTAATGGTTTCAAAAACTGAAGGGTTTATTCTTAAACTGGACATTTACAAAGCCTATGATCAGGTTGATTGGAATTTCTTGTTTAAAATCCTGGACAAGTTTGGTTTTAATAACAGAGTCATTTAGTTGGTGAACCAGCTTATCTCAATAGTTACCTCCTCTATCATTGTGAATGGATCACCATCAAGGTTTTCTCATACCTCCAGAGGCCTTAGACAGGGAGATCCTATTTCTCCTATTCTGTTTACTATCTTGGCTGAGAGTTTGGGGAGAAATATTAAAAAGCTTATTGATCATAGATCCCTTGTTGGCTTAAGGCCTTCTTCTTCTCTTCTTACCTGTTCCCACCAGCAATTTGTTGATGACACCATTCTCATGGGAAGATCTACTATGACTGAAGTTAAGACTTTTAAAAAAAAATTGAATCTTTATGAATCTACTTCTGGGCAAGTTGTCAACAGGGCTAAGAGTTCAATTTTTTTCATCAATACTTCAGAGTATAGACAAGTCAAACTTGCTCAGATTCTTGGATGCCGAGTTGAGTCTCTTCCGTCAACCTATCTTGGCTTACCTCTTTGTTTTAAACCTTTGGACTCATTCTGGATTTCTTTGGTTGAAAAATTTAATAAGAAGCTGTCGGGGTGGAAAGGAGCTCTTCTCAGTCAAGCTGGAAAAATCCAGCTCCTTAAGGCTTCTCTGCAAAATCTTCCTATTTATGCTCTCAGTATATTTAAAATTCTTGCTAAATATGCTGAGGCCATTGAAAAAATTCAGAAAAGGTTTCTCTGGTCTGGAGTTGAGGACAAGGTGAGATTGCCACTTGTTGGATGGGATCTTGTTTGTAGACCCAAATCAAGAGGAGGCCTGGGTTTAAGGAAAATTAAAGTTTTGAATATGTCCCTTCTTGCTAAACAGCTTTGGAGAACTCTTACTTTAAATGGAGAATGGCGTGATACTTTAAAAGACAAATATTTTAATAACTATGAGTCTTCTAATGAGATTATAAATCCTTCTTCTTTACCTCATGGGTCTGTCTACTAGAATGACATGGGTAGAGGAAGAAAGCTGCTGGAAATGGGAATTGGATGGCTAATTGGAAATGGAAATTATGTTAGGTTTTGGGAAGACAGGTTGCTTTTTAAAGATCCTTTAATCAGAATAGAGAAATTTAGTAAATGGATGAATGATTGTAAAAAGGAATTTGGAGTCTTGGTTAAAGATTATTGGAGGAATGGTGGTTGGGTTGATTTGAAAACCATCAGTCAGGATATTGGCCCTGTTCAGTCGGCTTTCAGATCCCTAAGACTAGCTCAACACCAGGTGGAGGATCTTGTTGTCTGGTTAGACAACCCGTCTAGTTTTTATTCAGTTTCCTCTACCACTTCCATGTTGGTTAGTCTGATGGGGCCTCCTCCCTTCTGGGCTAAGGCTTCGATTAATCACCTGACTCTGAAAATCAATATTTTCTACTGCATAATGCTACAGAATAAGATTCTCACTCTGGAAAATCTTGGAAAAAGAGGAATTCAATTACCAAATAGATGTTATATGTGTAGGAATGAAGCTGAGACTATTAATCATCTTTTTCTTCATTGCCCTTTTGTGTCAAATATTTGGGACAAATTTTTGACGCTTCTTGATGTGGCATGGATTTTTTCTGCCTCTATCGAAGATTTCTTCATTCAATGGAATGCCCCTTCAAAAAATCCTTTTGTGAGAAAGTTATGGTCTTTTATTCTACCTTTTGTGTCTTGGAATATTTGGAAGGAAAGGAACAACAGAGTGATTAGGGATAAAGAGATGTCAGAAGGGGACTTGTATGCTAAAATTCTAAGGGCTATTAAGGAAAACTTATCTTTAATTCCTAGAAAAATGTTTGAGAAAGCTATTTGGTCTCCTTTTGATATTGCTATGGCCGAAAAGTGGAATTCAAAATTAGTTGGGTCAAATATCCTCAAACCTGGTGGTTGTGGGAGAGAGAATGTTTATTGGTCTCTGCCGCCTTTGGGCTGGCTGAAAGCTAATTTTGACGGTGCGGCTAAAGGTAACCCTAGGAAAGCTGGCAGTGGGTGTGTTTTAAGGGACAACTCGGGGGCTTTTATTGCGGATTTTGCAGTGGACATCGAAACTCAAACTAATCATGTTGCAGAAGCTATAGGGGCTTTTCATGCGGTTAGCTTAGCCCTCAAGATCAACACGAAATATCTTTGGTTGGAAGGTGATTCATTGAATATAATAAATTGCATTCTTGGGCTTACCCCCCCTCGTGGACCATCAAAAAATGGATCGAAGATATGAAAACATTATTAAGTAAATTTGATAAAGTGAAAGTTTCCCATGCCTATAGAGAAGCCAATAAGGTGGCAGATTTCTTCGCCAATGAAGGGGTTAAAAAGGGTGGGGAAAACACGTGGAGGAAGAATGACAACCTCCAGCCTGAAGTGAAAGCGCTAATTTATTATGATTCAGTGCATGGAAGAGAAGGAAGTCTTAGTCATGATGAAATGGATAAAGATCGGGTACATCGATTTCATTAGATTTGATGGGACTGACGTCATTTTCTCTTTCAAGAAGAGTCTTCGGCACGCTTTCTGGGTGTTTGAGAAAGAATGCCTAAATGGGACCCAGAGCAACAGTAGAGTGTTGTTTTACAAAGTTCTGAATATGGGCGGAGAAAGAAAATGAGTGGAGCCGAGCAGTTTCTAGGAGCACAGAAAGAATGCTAAAGCGTGGGATAGAATTGAAAAGGGAGGTTTAACCCCATATCTAGAAAAGCTCCATGGTACGGATGAGGTGATGCTAGACTATTTTGTCAAAAACTAGAAAAATGGTGAGATTGTGCTGTTTGGTAGGAATGTTAAGCTGAGTGAGGACCTAATTAGTGAGATAACAGGTCTTTCGACTAAGGGTGTTAAATTCTATCAAGACCGATGATTCTTTGATGAAGCGGTCATTAAATTTCCTAAAAAAGATAAGGAGAAAGCAAAGATGGTTAAGGTTTCCAATAGCTACTTTGATGTGGAGTCCATCAAATCTATATGGAGGAAATTTTTAAGAGTCATCATGGAATTTATCAGGGTGGACGGGCGCTTCGCCAGAGTTTATGGTTACCACTTTGCCATTCTGAACCATTTCCGTCACCAGCCTCTGCATGAGAGCCCTAGTTTGGGTTATGCTTCTCTGCCTTGTCTTAAGCCCTAGCTGTCTTCTAGATGCCCTACTATGGGTTTTTCCCCTGGTTTTAAAGGTACCCCTGTTACGAAACTTGTTTTGTATTCTAGGAATTCAATGGAAATCCTCTCTGATAAGCCCATGGTCAGTAAGGAATCGACCCCTAGTGTCCCTGCGTCTGGAAGATTGGGGAATGATCATTATGAGTCCCCTATTCAAGATGAAATCAATTCAGCCCTGAATAAGCTCAAGCTTGAGGACATGGTGAGTATAGTGGAAAAAAGTACGGATGACATTTTCACTATTCTCAAGTGGACCCAGAAAGAAGTCTGTGATATGAAAGGTCATTTTACTGATCTCAGCAATAGGATCATGGACTTGGAGCAGAAGATCAATTGGAATCGTAGAGATAATGAAGGATAGGAAATTCCCTTATCGAGGAAAAGACAACAATCACAGGAGGATAGATTGACTAGTATCAAGTGTAGCATGTCCAAGATTGGCCAAAACATTAGGGCCACTGTTGCAAACAATCACAAAATTACGAGGCATAACACCATTATCATCAATGTGATGGTGGAAAAGCTTGAAAAAAACCAAAAGGGTTCACTAGTCATGGATTTGGATGCGAACAGGGGAGGCAGCAGATCGGCTGGTGAAGGGATTTCTACTTGTACCCGGGCTAACATTAAGAGGAAGACCCCGACTTCGTCACACACGGCTCAAATTCTCAAGTAGGGGTTATAGGACATGAAGGATGTTGAAAAGGAGGCTGAGGAGTTACTGAACACCTTGGAGTAGCGTGGTGATGCTTTCTGTTGGTTTTTTTGGGTGGTCCTTTTTTGGGCCCTGCTGTCTCTTGATGCTGTCTTTTCCTTTTTGGGACAGTCGTCTGCTTGTTTGAACTTTTTTTGTTTATCTTTTGTTGTTGTTACTATGTGGTTTCAGGTCCCTGTAAAACCTATTTTTTCCTTTTCAAAAACATTCTCTTGCTTTGTTTGTAATGAAATTTAATTATCTCAAGAAACTGGCTTTACAGATAGTTGCATGAGCAAACTAAATAACATGCCATGTGATTCATAAACATGAAACTATTTTTTCCTGATGAGCATGTTGCTTTTATAGAGAGAAATTTGTATAATTGTAATCATGGGATGTGCAATTCATTGATTAAATATTAATGAATCATGTATTGATTCTAAGATTGTAAGGAAGAGGAAACATAGGAGCTATTTTGGTCTATAGAGAATGTAGGGAAGTGCTATAAAATATCTCGCATTTTTCATGACTTTAACATTCATGATGTTTGTCAAGAAATTACAAGTCATGGTGTTTGTCATGAATTTTATAGAACTTCTTAACGCATGCACTAGAGGGCAAGATTGTTTTGATGCATGTGCCTCAAATTTTTGACATCATGATTATGTGCATAACATGTTGCGTAATCATCTACTTCAGCACGGGTGATCCAAAAAATGTGTTCATCACTCCTAGCTATATAATTTCACATGTTTTTCTAACTTATGTACGCTTAAATAAATAGTAATCATGTTGCAAAAAAAATGAAATTAGATTGGCCAAGTAAATATTAGAAATGCAAGTGTAAAAATTAAGAACTAAAGTATTGTCTATAGAAATGAAACAATGTGTATGTAGATCATAGAATTTGATTTGTTTGCAAGTTTTACGTATCAACTGCATTGACCACATGCTACGCATGAAATCTCACACAGTTTTGATTTAATGCTTAAATCAAAATTTATTGTGTGCTTTATGGTTTCATGTTTATGGATAGCATGTTATATGTGATGAACTATGCTCATTTGTCTAAATTGTAGCTATGACAGAGACCATTGGTTGCAAATGAATTGGGGATCAAAGATTCATATTGTTGCGAGTGGACCTATTTTTTCAACATGCTCCAAGGTTAGATTGTTGTATCATTTTCTTGCTCTCTTTGCAATGAATTTAAAATTTGCAATGCATCTAAGTATTATCTATTAGGAGAGTTGTGAACAATAAAGGACAATGCCTCTTCAAGAAACTGACTTGCAAAATAGACAGATGGGAATAGTTAGTGACATCTTATGTAATTCATAAACATGAAACTATTTTCCCTTGATGAGCATGCTGGTTTTGCAAACAAGGATATGCATAATTGTAATCATGGAATATGGATTCCATTGGTTAAATATTTACAAATAACTATGATTTATTTTTGGTGTCATAATTTTTTTAAACAGAAACCAATAATAGACATAGTGTGCTAATGATGCATTAATTGCTATAGTGTGAAAGAGTCCATTGGGAAAGTTAACACAATTTACATTAGTGATTAAACATTTGTTAGCATATGCAGTGTTCTACTTTCCTAATTTACTTAATCAAACATGAATAGTATATGTGCTACAACCAATAGCCAAACAGATAAGTCATGGTTCTTAAACTTGAAAAATATGTCCATGAGCCCCAAGTACACAATGCTTCCATATTTTACTAATTTTCTAAGACTATGATTATTAATATACTTACTAAAAGATGATAAAATTTGGTTAAGCAAGTGAACATTACAAATGCAAATGAGTAATTGAGTGGCAAAGCTCATACAATTTAGATTTAATTCTTCAATATTTGGAAAAATTTATTGTGTGCTTCCCTGTTGCATGTTTATCAATGGCATGTTCTATGTCATGCAGTGTGCTTATCTTTCTAAATTGTACTTGTCACAGGAACCATCTATTGCAATTGAAGTGTAGGAAAAAGATCTATATTGCTACTATTAGACTTGGTTCTTCAATAACAATCTGCAAGTCCAGATTTTTGTATCATGCTCCTAGTTTGTTTGCAATGAAATTTAATTATTCCAATGTGTGTGACAATTAAAAATTGGAGGAGCTGTGAGAAATAAAGGAGAACACCAGTTCAAGAATCTGATTTTCCAAAGAAACAAATGGGCATATTATATGACATGCTATTCAATTCATAAACATGAAACTATCTTTTTCTCTAAAGCACATTACTTTTGCAATCAGAAATATGCATAATTGCAATCATGGGATATAGAATTTATTTATTAAATATTTTGCACAATTTATGTTGTTTTGCTATTTTTCTATTTTTCTTAAACGACTATTAATAATAGACCTACTACATTAATGACACACTTGTTGTTGTAGTTCCAAGTAGTGCATTGGTAAATGTTATGCAATTTGCATTCAATGATTAAATGTTTTCCAAAATATATAGTATCATATTCTCTTGAATTAGTTAAACAAAAATGTATGATAGGGCTTGCACAAGACAATTAAATTTGATTAGGCAAGCAAATATTAGAATTACAAATAACAAAATTAAGAATTAAATGCATAGTGCATGTGAACCCACAAAATTTGCAAAAATATATGTCATATTCTCCCAATTTACTTAAACAAAATTGAATAGTAGACATAATAGCATTTAATACAATAGATATACATTGATAGACAAGTGCGCCATATCCAATGCATATGATACAATTGCAAAGTTGAGCTACTCCAACATGTAGTGAACATATAGTTAATTCATGAAATGTTAGGCATGCTTGAAAATAATGGCTTCTCTCATTTTCTATTAGTTTCAGTAGGTCCATTTTTCATTTTCCTTTAACAAAATTATGAAGATAGGGCAAAATTATATATTGTGGAAAATATTTAATCAAGGGATGCATATTGTGTGAATTTTTACGGCGTTCTACTAAGCAATGAAATAGAGAATGCATGTTTAATGCACTAAATTAAAATTCATGATAAATAGCTAGCACAAACAAAAGCAGACTATGCATAATTAATTCATGGAATATGACAAATGTGTTGATTTTTGCTTATTTTTTGTTCAAAAGGTTTTGTATTTTGAGTTGTGAATTGTTGTCTTTGACATTTGTTGCTCTGTACAATGCTTGAACAAGGCAGGAGCTCTACAAATGATGTGCAACTGCTAAGTAGCTTTTCCATTTAGCACAAATTAAAAGCAATAGTTACCTGAGATTTCATGAATAAACTTTGTATTTAATGCTTGTGTACTCATCACTTCTTAAACACTGCTCACATAAATTGCATTGAGTGCATTAAACATTTATTCACTAGTTCATGATTAAATATTTCCCACAACATATAGTGTATGCTTAGTTTTCTAATTTATGTAAACGAAAATGAATAATATACATATTCCAACTAACACAATAAGCAACTATTTGAAAAGAAAATTCAACAAATGCAAATGTAAGGTTCCTGGGCCTTTCAACAGAAACTAACAATTGCAATTGTGAACCATGAACCACAGAGACAATGATAAAATTTGCAAAAAAAATAGACCACCATCATAAATTTTTGCAAAGATTCAGATATCAAATAAAAATTTTCCATGCTTTGTTGATAGGCTACTAGCCATCTACGCAGTAAACAAATAATTAATGCATTGAACATGTCCACGGTCAACTAGACTCTACTCAAAGCATATGTCATATACTTTTCCCATTTTCCTTGTTGGATTTTGTAACAATAAGCAATATTATTGGTTACCAAGTATCACAAACACATAGACAAACCAAATAAATTTCCCCTATTTTCCTATTTTACTTAAAGGAAAATGAAAAATCAACCTAGTCAAACTAATAGAAAAAGAGATAAACCGTAATTTCCTGGCATAAAAAATATGCACTTAAATCTCGACTATAGGAAAAAGACAGAAATATTTTAAACAAAAAAATCTCATTGGCCAAGTGGCTAATTCAAAAGCAAATGCATCACTTGCAATAGTTTTTGTTTTTTTTCTATTGGCTGGATCATGTCTACTATTCATTTTTGTTAAAGTAAATTATGAAAATAGGAGAACATTATATATTTTGCAATTATTTAATCATTGAATGAAAACATGTTTAATGCATTAAACAGTATGACTGGTGATTCAAAACAAGTGCAAAATCTTGTGTGTTTTTAGGTCTACATTGCCTTGTTGCATGTTTTATAAGTATGTCAGGCTCTACAATTGTGCAAAGGCAACACAGTTTTCTTTGAACGACTTTCACAAATAGCATAGTTTTTGTGGCTAAATCAATAAGCATTAAAACTAAATACATTGGTCAACATGATTTAAAATGTGTAAGAATTTGATGCATTGACTATGTATTCAATGCTACAATGGCTATCAGCCTATTAGCAAAGTTTGCAAAAGCTGTATTTAATGCCTCGATGTTCACGAAAAAATATTGTGTTGGTCTATCTTTTTGAAAATTTTATCATTTGCTTCTATGTTTAATGCTTACAAACAACACATAATGCATTTAACATGAATTTTCTACATCAATAATAATGCCTTCCTATTCTATCAATTTACTTTAAGAAAAGTGAATAAAAGGAACAATCCAAGCAATAGAAAAAGAGATAAATTACTTATTGTCTTTTAGTTGCAAATGAAACCATTGCAATATGACATTCAATTTTTCCATTTTGTGGTTGGTTGTTGCATTATTAAACTATTCACATTTTTTCTAAAGCAATCTTTCCTTTGCAAATGTTCTTTGTCTTGTAAACAATAGAACATTTCTCTCTGCTTCAACATTCTTTACAAAATTTGTAGATCATATTCTTGTGCATTAATCAAAGGAAAAATTTGTCTCCACTCTATAATGTCATGCGTTCACATGTAATACTTTTTCCATTCTCATTATTTATGCACTTAGTCAGGAAAGACATGGAGAAGCATTTCTGTATACACCTGTTCACTATTAACAGATTGCAAGGTATTGAGATTGATACATACCACTAGACTGAGTTTATTGTTTTGTTCATACTTTTCAATATTGTAAACATATTAGAATTTCAGTCATTTACAGTTTGCACAAAGAAGAGTAGCACATGTACTTTATGTAATAGAAAAGTAAATCAATGATAGAATTCACACATGAAAGATTCAATTCATAGGTGATTACGTTTTCTTTGATTCTCCCAATTCCATAAACAAGATTTTTCCAATAAATTGTTAAAACCTACAAAGACTTTGTTATCTATTATTAAATACATTGTTCACTCATACAATACAGTTCTTATTAATTACAATATTCATTGAGCATTAATTGCTTTATGTTATGGGTTGCATATAACATGTCATCGAGTATGCTCATTTGTCTCATTTTTCCCTCTAATAGGACCCATTGGTTACAATTTGAGCGTGAGACAAAAATTTGCATTCTTGCAATTACAATTGATTGTTAAACAAGGAAATATAAGGTCACCATCTAAAAAAACTCTTGCTTCTTTGTTTATATTGCAAAAATTAACATTTATACAAAAGAACAACTTTCTTACCATCCATTTACATGCATACTACATAAGGTTCAACATATATGCATATTAAGGCTTATTAGCCTTTCCGACAGGGTGATCCCAAAATAGTCCAGTTTACAATTTTTGGCCAAACTGTACACTGAAATTATTATTTTTAACTAAATCTTCACATTCAGGCACCTATAGCAGCTTAACTGTGAGGAATTTGAAGATGATGCAAACTAGAGTCTCATCACATTTTGTGTGTAGATTCTAAAAAAAAATTGGAATTAGATTGCACTTCTTTAAATTCCATCTCCCATGAAAATTGGTTTTTTTCATAAAACAACATTTTTTTAAAATCACGCACACCATATAATGCATAACTTTTTTTCCATGAAGGATAAAATTCTAATTCTTTCAAATTTAGATTTGTAACTTCGATATCTAGTGCTTCCACTTAGTTTTTATTAAATATTTTTTCTTTAATCAAGTTTAAAAGTCAAATTAATTACAATTCAAACATAGCGCGACCATATAACGCATAAATTTTATTGTATGTATCAAAAAAATAAAATGTTGGATCAAGGAATCCAATATCTGGTGCACTCATATTTTTCAATTTTTTTTTTGATAATCTTCTATTTTTCCACATGTGCAGAACAAAGAGCTTCATTTTTGGTGAAAACCTATATTTAATAAACCTTAAAAAACAAATAGATAATAAAACCAAAACATATTAAAATTATATTTGTTGGATAGCTCATTTTGAGGGCTACCGGATAACAGTTGGGTTTGTGAAGTCTCCTCCATTTTCATTCTCAAATCGAGCTTCGAAGTGCAAAATTCTAGACATTTTTGGTGCCTGGGAGGGAGAAGGTGAAAAAAGGGTGGTTCTGTTGAACCCAAAAAATATGTTCAGTCGAACAAGGGTTCAGTCAAACCCAAGTTCGACCAAACCATTTTTAAAATATAATTAAAAAATGTATTTCAGGGGGGTTCGGTCGAACCTACAAAATGTGTTCGGTTGAACCCCCTAACATGAATCAATTTTATTGTTTTTTTTACCATTTTTTAATATTTTTATTTTATAATAGATAATATTAATACAAATCTCAGAAATTATATACTTTTTATATTATAATATAAAATATACTTATTATTATAATATATTATAATATATTATAATAATAGTATATAATTATTATTAATTATATACTTTTTATTTTGAGAAGTTGGTGGAGGTTTCACATGGATTTTTTGGTGTGACATTATATATTAAAGTGGAGAAGAAAAAAGAAGAATTTGTATATTCTTCACCTCATTCTTCTTGAAATTTTAGAGTATTTGAAAAGCGCAATATTCTTTAAAGTCTCCATTAGAATTGAATAGCAACTAACAAGAAATAAAAAATATTGAGAACATTATATCTCTATCATTTATCTTAATGTAACATGTTCAAATGAATTATAGGGGTATAGGGAGGGGGTGGGAGAGAGATAAATAGTATAGGGTTAAGAGTAGAGGGTAGAGAATTTAAGGGTTTAGGGTTTAAGGGTTAAGGGTTAAGGGTAGAGGGGAGCTCGAGATATGAGTGAGTGAGTGAGAGAGAGAGGGTTTAAGGGTTTAAGGCTTAAGGGTAGAGGGTAGAGGGGATCTAGAGATAGAAGGAGTGAGTGAGAGAGACAGATAGAGATAGAGAATGGGTCTAGGAGGGAGAGACTTAAGAGAGAGAGGGGGGAGTGGGAGAGAAATAAAGAGTAGAGGGTACAAGGTTTTAGGGTTTAAGGGTTAAGGGTAGATGGGAGAGACAGAGAGGGGGTAGGAGGGAGAGACTTGAGAGAGAGAGAGGGAAGGAGTGGGAGAGAGATAGAGGGTAAAAGGTTTAAGACTTGTTTAGGGTTTAAGGGTAAGGGTAGAGGGTAGAGGGGAGCTCGAGATAAAAGGAACTTGAGTGAGTGAGAGATAGATAGAGACCAAAGAGAGGGAGAGGGGAGGAGGGAGAGACTTAAGAGAGAGAGGAGGGAGGGAGTTGGAGAGATAGAGTACAGAGGTTTAAGGGTGGAGGGTTAAGGGTAGAGGGTAGAGGGATCTAGAGATAAAGGAGTGTGTGTGTGTGTGTGTGTGTGCAGAGAGAGAGAGAGAGAGAGGGAGTGTGTGGAGGATAGACTTGAGAGAGATAGAGGGTAGAGGGTACAAGGGTATAGGGTTTAAGGGTTAAGGGTAGAGGGGAGAGAGGGAGAGGGGGTAAGAGGGAAAGACTTGAGAGAGAGAGGGAAGTGGGAGAGATAAAGGTAGAGGTGCAAGATAGGGTTTGAGGTTGGGGGTGGGGGAGAGGGAGAGGGTAGGAGGAGGACTTCAGAGAGAGAGGAGTGGGAGAGAGATAAAGGGTAGAGGGTAGAAGGGTTTAGGGTTTAAGGGTTAAGTTTTAAGGGTAGAGGGGAGCCTGAGATAAAATTAGTGAGTGAGTGAGAGAGAGGGTTTAAGGGTTTAAGGCTAAAGGGTAGAGGGTAGAGGGGATCTAGAGATAGGAGTGAGAGACATGGAGATAGAGATAGAGAGTGGGTCTAGGAGGGAGATAATTGAGAGAGAGGGGGGAGTGGGAGAGAGATAAAGGGTAGAGGGTACAAGGTTTGGGGTTTAAGGTTAGGGTAGAGGGGAAAGAGGGAGAGGGGGTAGGAGGGATAGACTTGAGAGAGAGGGAGGGAGGGAGTGTGAGAGAGATAGAGGGTACATGGTTTAAGACTCATTTAGGGTTTAAGGGTTTAAGGGTTAAGGGTAGAGGGTAAAGGGGAGCTTGAGATAGAAGGAACTTGAGTGAGTGAGAGAGAGAGAGACCTGACAGAGGGAGAGGGTAGGAGGGAGAGAATTGAGAGAGAGAGAGAGAGAGGGAGTGAGTGAGGGTTGAATGGTTTAAGGCTAGAGGGTAGCTCAAGATATAAGGAGTGAGTGAGAGAGAGAGATAGGGGTAGAGGGTACAAGGGTTTAGGGTTTAAGGGTTAAGGTTAGAGGGGGTGGGAGGGAGAGACTTGAGAGAGAGAGGGGGGAGTGGGAGAGAGATAAAGGGTAGTGGGTACAAGGGTTTAGGGTTTAAGGGTTAAGGGGAGTGGGGAGAGGGAGAGGGGTAGGAGGGAGAGACTTGAGAGAGAGGGAGGGAGTGGGAGAGAGATAGAGTGTAGAGGGTAGAGGGGAGCTCGAGATATGAGTGAGTGAGAGAGAGAGAAAACTAAGAGAGGGATAAGGTAGGAGGGAGATACTTGAGAGAGAGAGGGAGGGAGTGGGAGAGATAGAGGGTATAGGGTTAAGAGTAGAGGGTAGAGGGTTCAAGGGCTAAGGGTTAAGGGTTAAGGGTAGAGGGTATAGGGTTTAAGGGTGTAAGGGTAGAGGGTAGAGGGTGTTAGAAACCAAGATCAGATTTTCAAATTGAAAAGACCTTCCACAAAAGAGAAAATCAGAAAAAGCAGAGAGGTTGCAAAAGAATGTGCAACATAATATTATTCGAGAATTCAATAATTACATGATAATGATTTGCTTTATAAAATTAAAGATGCCTAAATCTAATCTTATCTTGAGCAACAAGATAGCTCAAAAGATAAAGATAAGAACCTAAAACTTAGGAATTAAATATGCCTAAGTAAACTTATGCAAAGTGTAATTAAATATTAATTACACCAACACCCCCTCATAAGTGCAACTTAGGGAGAAGCAAAATTATTATGCAAAGATGAGTCCCGGCAACAAGGCCTGATCAGGTACTCATGTAAAAATGCAAAGATGAGGTAGAGAAGGAAAACCAAGTGGGAAAAAACCCCCTACAATGAAATTATTGCTACAAACAAGCACTGGAAAAACACTGTGGAGTAACACTGGAACCTGATTTTGGCAAGCAAGGAAATATATTTATGTTTACTACTGAAACCATATGAGAGTCACTGATTGACTCAAGGAATCATGATAAAGCAACAACATACCTGATGCCGCGGAACACTAGAAAACTAACAAACTAGAACAACCCTAGAATCTATGAAGCAATAGGAGATGAGATGATGACATAATATGGAAGCTGTGTATCTCGATGTCGATGCCAAACTATGATTGAAACTCTTCCTTGGGAAGGAGTACCATGAAGACTCTGGAACATTAACTATAAAAACATGGCCCTCAAACTGAGATGGATCCAATGTGGATCATTAACCATAGGCTCTCAATCTAAAGTGTGAACTAGATGCGAATCTCATATGTGTCAAGCAAGAGAAAAAATGTGGCCAAAATAAATTAAGAAACCAGATATACCCATATGAGTTGTCAACAAATCAAAATGGATATGGAGATCAAAGTGCATGCACACTCTAATTAGATTTATTATGCAAGAAACCCCCTAAATGGAACTTTATCATAGTTCATTTATTACAATAACCCAACGATTGTAAAAGAAGAGAATACAAACATGCATAAATAGAAAAATAAAATAGACCTCAGATCTGTGTAGAGGACTGAATCAGCTTTCCAATGCCGCAAGAATGACAAAAAATGGATCACCGAGTCAAAAGATATGCCCTCTAGAGTGAAAATAGTAACATCTGAGTTCAAAGGCCTACAAAATAAATCTGGAGCAAGATCTAGTAAAAAACCTACACCAATGGATTGGCGTCGGAGTTAGCTTTCTAACGGTATCTCGTTTGCAAAAAACAGAGATTGTGTGCAAAAAATACACGCGATTTCATGAACACTACTCTAGAATAGGGAAAACACAGTGCTAGATTAAATTTGACAGTCATACAGCCATCACAGCAAAATCCAGGCCTAAATTTGATAGCCAAATGGCCATCAGCGGATTTCTTCAATAGGGCTTATTTTATAAAAAAACAATAAAAAACATTACAAATTATATTTTTTTTGTTAAAAAAAAACTATATTAAAAAAAATTGATTTTTTTTTTTTTAAATCATAAAAATTGTGACCATGGGAAGGTACACAGGTAATGACTTGCACAGGTCTACGAAGGTACATACCTTCTAGTTACTTTGTCTTTAAAAAAAAACACTTTTTTTTTTTAAATAAAAAAAACTACAATTTTTTAAAGTTTTTCTAAAAACTTTTTCAATGATCTTTTAAAAAAAAATTTGCAGAAAAAAATCAAATGATTTTTTTTTTTTTTAAATCACCTTGAACTACGTGTAGACGACAAACAAGGCTGTACGAATAATTTTTTTTCCTCATGAATAGTTGACGCCGAATATAAGCAAGTTTACAGTCGATCTTTAGGTTTTTTTGCTGCTCCGAATGTGATGGTGACCTCTATTTGTGCCCAAACTACTCCAAAAATTCAACTACCTTTTGAACTTGCAAAAACCTCCAAACTTGAAACCCTCACAGATTTGGCAAACAATGACCAAAATCCACAAAATAAAAGCCAATGTTGACTTTTTCCAGCACTCTGAATCCAATGGTGAAGCTCGATATGATCCAAAACGGCGCATAGATGAACTCAAGGCAAGATATGCTCAAGGAATCATGAAAGAACGCTACAATGATTTTCTCAAAAATCTGAGAAGGGGTTGCAAATCAAGGCTCTGATACCATGTTAGAAACCAAGATCAGATTTGCAAACCAAAAAGACCTTCCATAGAAGAGAAAATCAAAAGAAGCAGAGAGGTTGTAAAAGAATGTGCAACATAATATTATTCAAGAATTCAATAATTACATGATAATGATTTTCTTTATAAAAGAAAAAATGCTTAAACCTAATCTTATCTTGAGCAACAAGATAGCTCAAAAGATAAAGATAAGAACCTAAAACTTAGGAATTAAATATGCCTAAGTAAACTTATGCAAAGTGTAATTAAATATTAATTACACCAACAGAGGGTAGAGTTTTTTTAAGGTTTAAGCATTAAGGGTAGAGGGTAGAGGGTAGAGGGTTGAAGGATTTAAGGGTTTAAGGCTTAAGGGTAGAGGGTAGAGGGTTAAGGGTAGAGGGGAACATTCTATTTCCATTTGCAGTTTTTTTTTTTGAATTAAATTGATGGAAACTTTATTTTTTTATTTTCATTGATTTATGTTTTAAATATGTGTGCAATAATTTTATAATTAGATAATACTTAATTTTAAATCTTACAGAATTTCCATGGAACAATTCGATGGAACAAATATAAGTTGTAAATAATTGTATATAAGATTCTTGAACTTAAGAATTCCATGAAACAAATATAAGTTGTATGTAATTGTAATTTAGGCAAAATGATTTTAAAAAACTTCACTAGGTTTCAAATAAGTATTAAAAGCATATATATGGGTTTACATGCAAGCAAAAAAAGTGAGAGATGATGCTATCAAAGATTCTTGAACTTAAGAATTCCATGGAACAAATATGTACATATAATTATAATTTACGTAAAATGATTTACAACTATGTACAAGTTACTATAAGTTCTCACTTGAACATGTATAGGGTTACAAGTGAACTTGAAAATCATGGATATAATCTAACTCAAACATTCTAGTTCAGCCCGCTCTTCAATAACATGTAAAATTTTTTGATGGTCATCACTATCTAGTCTCCATTTTCTTCAGCCACGTGCATGTGGGACTACATGAAGATGTAGGGAGGTAGCAATTGTTAAGTGACTATATTGATATACCTTGTTATCAAGTTGATAGTCAACAAAATGAATCCCATGCTAAACAGCTTTGACTTGTTTTAGATATGTCCCTTGCACTACAAAAGAACCTGCATGGTAAACATGAACCTAAGGTAAGACATATGAACGTGTACAACATTTTCATGCTCAAGGTTTGTATAATATATATTTAATGTTTATAATGTAATGTGCACATGTGAAAACCATGTATATATAATTTTAAATTCAAACTCACATGTGGGAAATAACATTCCATCACTTGTTTCAGGTTGTGTTAGCTTATTCCTCTCTTCTGTGCAACACAATAAATAATAGCTAACACCCTCGATGTTTCCAAGCTCTACTATGACTGCAAAAACATCTTCTGTATACCAAATTTACACAATTTTTTTTTTAAAGATTAGAAATGTCTCTAGACTTTAAAAATCATTAACTAGATATATATAATATTTAAATTATTGAAAACTTACACATATACCTTTTCTAACCAATCCTAAAATATGGTCATAATGAATTGAAATCAAGGGAATTTCTTCAAATGTTTCTTCCTCATTTTCATCATATGTTTCTAAAACAACTAGTGGCACTGTATCCCATTTACCAACATATCCAAGTTCTTCATTGTTGCATGCATGATTAGAGTTTCCTGCAATGCACTTAGTGAAAAAACAAGAGTAATCCCTTGTGTGTAATGTCCATCCATGGTGACTATCTAAACTCCTAACACAATGCAAAGATCTTTTTTTTTCTACCCTCTTGCATCCATGCATTGATCTTCTATCCACACCTAGATACATGTACAACAAAAAAATTATGTGAACAAACATGTATATATATATATATAAATTTTAAATTTAAGTAAATTCAAATTTTTGAAAATGTAATTTATACATACCTCATATCTCCCAAAACACTCTATGTGGAATGTGTTGGTTTATTCTCGAAGATGTGTTGACCACATTTGATGCAAAGTGTTTCTTGCACCATTCAACAACATCATGTGCATTGTCTATATGATCTTTTGGATAACTCATTTGATGCAAGCTCCTACTCCATCATGCTCACCCTTTCCATGCCCACTCTTAAAAAAACTCCAAACATGTGGTATTTTGTAGATTTTATGATATCTACAAAGTTCATAGAATGGCCATGAATATTTGAATTGTGCCTCACATCTATCTGACCATACAAAATGCTTTTCAAATTTTACACCCTTGCTTCTCAAATTCTAAAAAAAATATGTAAAAAAATGTCGAACAAAAAGCGTGTCATGCTCTTTATCATCACTAATATAAAAGTGATATTCTTTCTTAATGGATCATTCTTCATCTGTACTCTCAACACCATCCAGTTCTGATTGTGCATGTCGATAACACACATGAACTTAAATAGTGATCTGCTTTGAAAAGTAATACTCTGATTAAATCTCCTTTTGATGTACATAGGAGTAATTTTTTGCAAAGTTGACTACTGATAGAACTGTTCCAAGTGGGAAAGTATCTCTCAATGTTTGGAACTATTGTGCTTGCCACTCAACAAAAAAGGAATGTTGTATGTATGGTTGTATCAATTTTCAAAAATCTTCCATAAATTTTCCAATAGGAATCTCCTCTTCTACATAGTTCAACCTTGTGCATTCTTTCCCAAATTTTTTTTGAAACTTTACATACTTGTACCTATGTGAGTAAAATATGTGAATAAGTAATAAACCACACAATCAATGAAACATTATATTCGAGAATTCAAATAACAATCTAATCAAATTGAAACAAATAAACTCTCTAAAAGCAATACTTACCTCTTGCAGTTTACTGTCTTTGTTAGTTCAGTATCCTCCTTTCTTGAAGGAAATTTAGCCAAATTTCCACATGTCTCACAAATTCTATTTATGTAGTTTATTTGAGGTCCATTTTCATGATCACATAATATATCCTTTATGAAAAAACTTGCCTATTTAGGAGGTTCATTTTGAAAACCACAACTTTCTTCTCTCATATTTCAAAACACCTGATAGTAGAGATCAAATTCAATATGATAATGGAAACAAGTTTCAAAAAAACTTTTTATCTTCACATAATAGGGCTTTAACCTTTCAAACATTATTTTCCCAATCTTTATATGAGGATATGTATTACAAAAGTTCATATACATCTCAAATTGTGCTATGTCTAGCCAAATTTTGATATGATTTTCATAAATACCAAGCCTAATCTTGTGTCTCATAACATCTCTAGTATTTGATGATGGATGAGTATGATCATGCCAAGAACCTGAGATCAAGTTCCTAACAACATCTTCAATCCTATCAGAACAGGGAGCTCTACACATAATTTCCCAATTTCCTTCTAAACTCTCATCCAAAAACTTTCTCTTTTTCTCATATTTTATTAATGTGGTTCTACTATAACAAATTTTATCCGAAAGTGCAGACATTTTTCTTTTTCTTGCTATATCTTGATGTACAATAGATGTCAACATCACCCTTCTTGTAGTGGCATTATCCACTGATCGAGATCCTTTCCCAATGGAATCTAAATCCTTTTTTACATTTTGAGTAATATCCTTTTGTAATCCCATGTGTTTCTTCTTATTTGATGCCGATTGTACACCCAACAATTGTAATGACTCTTTTAGCTCATTACGAAGAAGTAAACGTGATAACAATTGGGTTTTTTCAAGTGTATAAAGATGATTGAAATGATCATTGATTATTCCATTTACAAATTTAGTCATTGACCTCTTTCTCTTATTATAAGGCTGGTTGGCATAACATTTTAGTTTCTCCATATCCATTTCAAGTAAATGATCTAAATTTCTATAAGAAATTTGTTTCCTCACCTTTTCAACTAGTTTTATATGCTCATCCATACCAGTAGAAGGAAGTGATCCTGACCCCTCTCCAACATGCATTGTTTGAACTTGGGCCTCCTCCCTATCTTCAAGGTCCATGTGTTCTTTAGCGGATTCATTTGATCCAATATTTAGATTTGGCTCGACTTCAACATGAGAACTTCCTGCTTGTTGAGCCCTTTCTACATGTCACAAAATATTTTGCAAAGAAAGTGAGAGATGATGCTATATAAGTGAAGTTTATGTAGGCAAACAAACAAAGTGATAAGACATGATGCTATAAGTGAGAGAAGTTTCAGATAGTTTTATATGCTCATCCATACCAGTAGAAGGAAGTGATCTTGACCCCTTTCCAACAAGCATTGTTTGAACTTGGGTCTCCCCCCTAACTTCAAGGTCCATGTGTTATTCAGTAGATTCATTTGATCCAAAATCTATATTTGGCTTGACTTCAGCTTGAGAAATTCCTACTTGTTGTTTGAATTTACATGCAAGAAAAGAAAGTGAGAGACTATAAGTTATTTTCCAAGTTTTGTTCATGCCTCTTTTGACAATTCACACACTTGAGAGAGAGAGAGAGAAGAAACAAGCATGTACCTTGTTTCTTTCTATGATAATTTTCCAAGTTTTATTCACGCCTCTTTTTTCTTCTTCTTTTGACAATTTTCATTGAGACGCATTTTTTCTTTTTCTTTGTTGTCCCATTTTCTTCTTCAAGTTAAAGATGACTCAAAACAAATCCTCCACCAACTTAGTTAAATTATCCTCCAAATTTTTCCTTGATTGATAAAAATGAAAAGTTGTCTCTTTAATATTTGCCTCCTTGATAAATGTCCAAAAGCCTCTTCTCCAAAATTTGCGCTCCAAGTGATATAAATGTAAATTAATCTTGCAATTTGATATGGAATAATGAAAAATAAGCTTGTATTTATATGCATATGGGAAAAAATTATTCTAGTGTATGGAATAACTAGATCCTAGTTTAAATGAATCAAGTGGTAATCAAACAAGTTATTTCATTGTGGAGTTTGTTGTTATTTAATGTATAGGTATGCAACATATCTAGTAATTTTAGAATTTTGTTACTTGTCAAAAAGATAATAGAGGTATAATTTGAATTGAATTTTCTTAATGTAAAATTTAACATAAAATTTTATAACTTAGAGGGAAAGTGTTTGAAGGATGGTATATAATTATAAAAGGAATGTTCCTACCTCTTCTTTATAATTATATTTTTTTATCAACTCCTCAATGGTTCATGTTGCTTAAGTCATTTTTAAAAAATAGGAGTTTTGTGTACCACAAAGTGATGCACTTTATTTGTTCTTATTTTCTATCAAGATTTTAATTTCATCATTTTTATCGAATTTTAAAACTAGAAGAACATGTGCATTAATAAATAGGCTTGTAAATACACTCATTTATAAAGTATCATTAGTTTACTTGAGCTTGGGAGTCATTTATTTTATAAGTTTTTACTGCTTATTATAAAATTCAATGGGTGTGTGTGAAAAATATTTATTGTGATCAACATGAATGAACTTAATTATAAAGTGGCATTCATTTCCTAAAATTATACTAGAGATCAAATGTATATCATATAAGGAAATGTAAGTTCTAAGAGATCATCAAATAAGCAAATGTATACATATATCATATAAACATGTAAACATAAGCAAACACATGTACATACATGTAAATAGATTCAATGTATAAACATAACATGTTATAAGCAAAGAGGAAAATGTATGTATATATCATATAAGCAAATGTATGTATATCATATAAGAAAATGTAAATTAGAGATCATCAAATGTCGAATACTAAAGATCATCAAATAAGAAAATGTATGTATATCATATAAGCAAATGTAAGTTAGAGATCATCAAATGTCGAATACTAAAGATCATCATATAAGCAAATACATGTAGTAAAGATCATAAATCTAGTATGTAGGGCCTAATATGAATGTCAACTCCTAGTCGAACGATGATCTGAATGAGAACGGTCCTGCTCTGATGGATGTGTTGAGCCCTACAAATAAAATTGTGTACAAAATATGTTAAATACATATTATTTATATTAAATTATAATTTTATGAAAGTTATTTTTAAGAATTTACTTGTATTTTTAAATATATATCTAGATCTATGCATACATATGCATGTACATATACACATGTATATATAAAAATTTAAAACTCACATGTCCATTGGTAGCAAATTCATCCATAGTCATGTCGATGTACACGATTTGGACCAAGGCTAGGAGTGACATGAGGTATGTCCACCTACAATATATACATATATATCAGTACATGAATATCTATTTAAAACTAAAATTTAAAAATAATTAAAAAATGAATTGAAACATGCATATGCACACATACATGCACATCATCTAATATTGAATGACCTGATTCCTCTAAAATGGTCGCCTTCACCATATCAACCAAATGGTCAAGCGGTGAACTGACATCTGAATCCATCTGATCTATCCCATGTCATGCCAAAAATGATGAGTGAAGAGGACTATGCAAGTGAGATGGCATCGACAATGATGAATCGAAACCAATCAACAGCTCAGTAAAACCCATAGTTTGTGCAGCTATCGAATGATTTGTAGGTGGATCCTAACATGCACTAGTGTTGTGCTAAGAGTGGTGGGATCCTGGAAGTGAACAGGCTTTGTGTGCCAAATGATATCTGACATGCTCTACACTGATCCCATAGTCTGATGTAATGAAGGCATATACCTCCAAGAGATCCTCAACCAAACAATGCAGAGTCTTGCGTGCCATATCTCTTGTAAGTTCCTCAAGCTCCATGGGAGTAGGGATGCCCACTGCTGTAAAAGGATCCATGGTGGTCCACTATACTAAAAATGGCATGGATCGAGAATGTCTAGACATCAAATACTGACCTACACGATCAATAGATATCCTAGTGGTGGCAACTGCAATGTCACCTATAGTGTTAATTACTTCCTTTTGGGAAGCAATGACAACCTCATCTACTATGGGGGCTAGAGCTGGGGTGAGAGAAAAAGACCTCTCACCAACCAATACCCTAAACACTGGGGTTGGTCTATTTGCTCGATGATAGGTGGGCCTATCGGTAATCCTACCACGCCCTTGACCAACATATGGTGGAATGTCTAGGTAGTTGACTTTGAGGCCCAAATGGACCTCAGCATACAACTTTTGAACAAAGTATAATAGAATCTGGTCATTTTTTGGGTATTGACCAGGTGTTGTTATAAATCGTGGGTAGATTAATGAGGCCATAGCACAAGCAACACATCTAGTGACCTGGTATCCCCTAACCTTATGTACATTTTGATAAAATGGAAAACAAGTGTTTTTTATCATTTCTCTAGTCACACTATCTGTTTAAGGGGAACCTCACCATGTACTTCTTCCCTCATGAGGGAAAGAGTAGCATCTACTCTATCTAGGGAAAATGCACTAGTCCTCTCAAGTTCATCTCTTAGTTTTTCTAGACTATGTAATATTGACATGCATGGTTTAGAATATATCCCTGGGTTTGCACCCTATGCTAATGAGTCTCTCAATTTCTTAATCTCATTAGTGGGATTTGCAAAAAAATATTCTGGAGGTGGAACATCTACATTTTCCATGTTATATATGTATGTACACCTAAAGGAGCAATGAGACCTTGGTAAATAATATATCTAGATATAGGGAATAGAAATCTAAAATAGTTCTAATAATTCATCTACTCGTCAATAATATTTTCATACCATTAACAAAAAAACATTCAACATATATCATAGTTTTTAATAATCAAAACATTCAAATTACTAGATTGCACACAAAACATAATCTAAAACAATTCTAAAATTTAAATTTACAAGTGTGCACTCTAGTACAAAATGTGCCATTAAAGACTTAAAAAATCTTGATAAAGGTTGCATCTAAGAGTTATTTCCTACAACTAGTAATAAAGGGAAAGCATCATTACTTAACATTGGTGGTCATGTAAAATCAATTTAGTCATTATTGAAGGTACAAATAAGAGAAGAAAATGAGAGAGATGATAAGCTTACAATTATGATTTCTAAATTATTGGAGCAATATTTTGATAAGGAGGAAACAAAAAAAATAGAAATAAACTTCCTCATATCCATAAAGAAAATTTGATAGGAGGAAGGGACACATGCACATAATATTTATCATGAAAGTTACCATACAATGTACAAGAACATGATACTAAGGAACAAAGGTTTCTTATAAGTACACAACAAACCTAGATGAAGACTTAACCCTAGTACAAAAAGAAATAAATAATGAAAGAATAGGAGAAAATGAAGATTTAATCTTTGTACATATTTTTTCTATTACCTCAAATCTTATAGATAATATAAAATCCTCCATATGAAAATATGGTTATATTTACTCATTTAGATAATATTAATAGTTATTTTATTACTCTTATTTTTATAAATTTCTTGGATATTATAGTAAAATAAATCAATTCTTACATTTTTAAAATTAAAAAGTTGCCTATACAAATTCTACAACTAGATATAATGGACTATATGTGTATAATGATGCAAAATGATCAATCCTCGATGTTCCAAATCATTTAAGAAAGATGGAATGATGCACATAATTGGTTGTAGATCCAAGTCTCCAAAAAGCGGAAGGAATTGAAGGCTTTATATTTTTATTAATAGACTATATGAAGTGTTACCATGGTTAATTATGAATTTTAATAGTTTAAATGTAAAAGGTAAAGAATCTTTTAGCAAGAGAGCTATTGATTGTATGTTTAGAAGATCTTATGAGTCTAGATTGATTATATATTATTTTACAAGAAGTAAAATTGGTAACATGTAACCATAATTGAGCATTTTAATTTATTTAGAAGGATGATTTTATTTGGAAGCTAGTCATTAGAATGATAGACATGATATCAAATTTGATTGATAAGTATATGACAGATTATGCGATTGACTCTATTGTTTACCCATGTTATAAATTATTTTAAGTTATTTATAAAATTAAGGGCTTAAGTTTCACATTATTTGTCTTTATGCATTAGATGATTACCAATGAAGATTTCCCTTATAAGGTTCAATGTAATGATGGAAAATAAAGATGAAAAGTATTGAGGAACTATATTTTATTTTAATGGCATAATAACATAACCCTTTGCTAGCAAATGAAAAATTGTATGTGCTTCATTGTGTAATTATTGAAATTGATGTACCCTATGATTTGATAGAAATTAGGATATATGGATTGATCTAAATGGAGCTATATCAAATAATTTAAGAATAGTAGATCTATTATAAGTGACATAAAGCCCCAATGTCTCATTTGTATTAAAATATGGGGATGATGTGGCTATTTTAAGGCCCAAAATTTCATGTGTTAATAGCATAAACATATAACATTAATTTTTTGGGGAATTTGTACCAAATACCTTTTTCCAAACACAACTTTTGTTTAAAATACCTCAAGACCTATGAATGAAATTAAAAATTTCCTATTAAAGACCATCAAGGAAGATCTTAATGCCATATGTGGCTTCCTTTTCCTATTATATAAAATTCAACTAAAATAGATTTTAAGAAATAATTCCACAAAATTAGAGGGGTGCAACCATGTTTTCAATTAATTTAAAACTATTATTTTAGGATTTTTTAATTTTTAAATTTATATAAATTTCTTACATTATTTTGAATTAAAATGATAATAGTGCTCCATAAATTACACAAAATTGAATGTTATTAAAATTTTGGTTAAAAAGTAAGAATGTTAGCCTTTAAAGCCATTGAGGAAGGTATTGCTACTACAAGTGGTTTATACATGAAGGGCTTGAAGTCTCATAAAGAAAGTAAATACAAGAGGAAGGAACATATAGATGATTTCCTCACAAGTATATATAAATGTTTCTACTTGATTATTTATTTCATCCTAGAAGGAAACTATAAATGTTGTTTATCCTATCACTTTTATCTTATAAATAATATTAGATGCATGTGACTTGTTAGCTTCCATTTTTATTTACTCATGTAATCTAAAAAATCTATTATTAGAGTTGCACATGGGAAAAAAATGAGCTCCCCTCCACCAAGGGCTTATTTTTTTCTTATACCAATTTGAGAATTTTATTATTTCAATTCTTAATCCTAATCAAAATGTGGTGAAGGGGAAATAAAACCCATCCAATAAGTGTTCCCCAATCCCTTCAAAAGGAAAACTTGTGTATTATCCAAAGGCTATCACTATTAGGATTCTAGCTTCTAGTTCTACTATTTCTAGAATAGTACTAGAGCCTAGATTGATGGCTCCCTTATCTCTCCTATGGATGAGGATCCCTCTAAGATTGGTTGTTCCACCTCTTCGAATGAGATTAGTAACAAGGTTTATGAGTGTGTTAAATAGGGGAAGAGGTTGGGTATATAATGTCCTTTAGACATGGTTGTTGAATGTAAAATTATTTAGACCATGAGAGGGTTGAACAATTTATAAAGAATTGGAAGAAAACTATAATATATAACATAGCATCCTTAAATGGTTCAAATTTTAAATGAAATAATGAAAGAAAGAATAAGAAAACTATATAGCTAGATTAGGGAGGAGTAATCTAAAAAACAAAGATTAGTGTAAAATTATTTGAAAATAATTGGAGATAAAAATAATCTAATTTAATAGTTTTTAACATAAATGAACTTCAAGATAGGATTATGTAAGTGAAAAAAAAGTTCTATTGCCTTCATTGAACCTAAATTTATCTAGTTAAGTATGTCTAAAATTAAGAATTCACACTAGAATATCAATATTCCATAAGAATCTCATAAAGAGGATGAATTTAATGGAAGATAATATAAAATCCTCCATATGAGGATGAATTTTATCATTACATTATGAGTGAATCATCTCAATTACATAGCCAAGCACATCAAAAATTTATAGATTGGAAAGAAAAATAATTACACATTTATCATATTTTTATATGTATAAAGTTTCTACCATCAAACTATTTATACTTATAGATTGCATAAAACTATAAATTTAATCGTTATTCCTAATTTATTAAGAATCAATATAATAAAGTTTGACTTCATATTGTATACTTGTTATAAACATCTCACTAATCCAACCATACATTTTATATATGTTAAATTTAAATATATAATAACAAAATACAACTTCTAAATATGATAGTAAATCTAATCAAACACAACCCAAATGTAGGATAACGACAAGAATCTTAATCTACACCATTATTTTGAGTTTGGTTTAATAGAAATTGTAAAAATTTATAATCTTGAAAAAAAAAATGAATAAACTAAGGATCATTTTAACAATGGTGAATTAGTGCCTAAAGATTGGCCTAAAAAATTATAATATTCAGCATTCTCATCACAAATGATATATGAAAGCTAAGGATCATTTGGTTATATATTTTCATAGATTTAAAATTTTAATATTTATTACTATAACATGTTCATTTATGGGAATGACATCTTTGACAAGTTTATAGAAGGCCATAGATGGTCCACTTTTGCATGATGTCTAAGATTTTATTTTTGATGGATTGATATATTCCAAGAATTTATAAGTGAAGTATATTCATATATATGTATTTGTTTGAGTGTTTAAAATTAGTTAAAAATTTTCTCATATGGATTTATACAAATATGACATCTTGTGCAAATATAACTTAACTTTTAATTTATCATTTATGGGAATGACATCTTCAAGAAGTTTATAGAAGGCCATAGATGGTCCACTTTTTGAATTAAATTTAGTTATGAATTTTATTTCATTTTTATGCAAATTTATTTTTAAATTTGGAGAGATATTTTGGTGAGGAAAATATCCGAGTTACCACATTTTATAAGTTAAAACTTACCTTATCTTGAGAAGAGGGAAGTTTAAAATGCAACTATAAACCAAAATTTTGCAAAATGGGTTTGTTTAAAAGGCTTTAGAAACTTTCAAGCAAATGCAATTGGTAGCTGTAAATCCAAATTTTACAAAATGGGTATTGTTTAAAAGGCTTTAAATACTTTCAAGCAAATGCAATTGGCTGCTATAAAGCTGAATTTTACAAAATGGGTTTGTTTAAAAGGATTTATAAACTTTCAAGCAAATGCAATTGGCAGCTGTAATTCCAAATTTTGTTGCAAAATGGGTTTGTTTAAAATCCTTTAGAAACTTTCAAGCAAATGCAATTGGTAGTTGTAAATCCAAATTTTATAAAATGGGTATTGCTTAAAAGGCTTTAGAAACTTTCAAGCAAATGAAATTGGCAGTTGTAAAGCCAAATTTTACAAAATGGGTTTTTAAAAGGCTTTAGAAACTTCCAAGCAAATGCAATTGGTAGTTGTAAATCCAAATTTTGTTGCAAAATGGTTTTGTTTAAAAGGCTTTAGAAACTTTAAAGCAAATGCAATTGGCAGTTGTAAATCCAAATTTTAAAAAAGGATATTGTTTAAAAGGTTTTAGAAACTTTCAAGCAAATGCAATTCATAGCTATAAAGCCAAATTCCACATCCTTCACCCTTCGTGAGCCAAAATGGGATCTTTGAAACAAGGTATATTCATTTTAAATGATAAACTTTGGTCTCATGGAATCCATTTAGGGTCTGCAAATGTTCAAACAAATGCAATTTTAAATCAACAGATTTTGGAACAAATAATACCAACCTGGTTCAAGCTATGGAGGTCAAACTTGATATGGTGGTGCACATTGAGATGGTGGTCCATGTTGATAGACATTTCAAGCACTTGTTGTTCATTGTTCAGATGAACCTGTCTATTCATCATGCTTGGAATGTTCATTGTCAGTTCGTTTAACAATGATGGATCATGATTTAAAAAAATCCCTAATTCAAAGGGGTTCAGTCGAACAGGGGTTCAACCAAACCCCTTAAAATATTTTTTTTTGTTAAATTTAATTTGGTTTGCATGAACCAGTGGTTCGGGCGAACCATAGGGTTCGATTGAATGCCTAGAGGGGTTCATTTGAACATGCTAGTTCGAATGAACCCCCCTAGCTAGTGAAATCTCAAAAAAATGGATTTTCTTCCTCAATTCAATTGTAAACCACTATTGTGGTTTCACCCAACAGTCTAGTACTATATCATTTCTGAATAGAAACAAGATATATCAAAGTATTGAAACAATAGATGTTGATAGATATGAATATACAAAGTGCTCACAAGTCTGTAATATAGACAATGTACTAAAAGAAAATTCACTATGTAAAGTAGGTACATTTAAGTACAATGTTGGAGATTGCTTTTTTGATTCGTTACAAACACTATTAAACAATTATACATCAGTTGAGCTACGGAGAGGAGCAGCAGATTAATTTTTGGCTTCTTTAGCAAAAAAAGATAAAGATGCAATTAGATCATATGACCTTGTACTAGACCCCGAAAGTCTCTATAGATTGCACAAAGTGCATGACCAGAACACATATCTATGCAAGATGCGACTCCCCGCAAGGCCACAAGTTGCAAGCAAAGAAAGTGGCCTATGGGGAGATGTATTTTGTATTCAGTGGCTATCAAAGTGGCTAAATATACAGATATGTGTTTGGTCAACAACATCAGGGATAAAGTACTTGCACTTTAACAATATGCCCAGTTTACTAAAATATTCCATTTTTTTCCATGATACAACCCCCCAAAGTGGCCATTTCAAACCACTACTAAGAATTTGTCCACAAAATCCAAATGCACAAGGCTATGTGCAAGATCATGATGGGCCAAAAAGTGGTGATATGATGGGTATGTGTAAGGTATGTGGCTAATGACTTTTTTTTACCCAAAATTGATGAAATAAAAAAGGTTTTTAAAGGAGATTCTCAGCTTTCCACCAATATAAATTACGCTTACTTTGAATTTAATATATAATTATTATTCATTTTCTATTTGAATTACGACTAAAGTCTTGATTGATAGGCTGATTGGAAAACATCTATAGCTTTCAAATGGTATCACATTTTTTGAATCCAAAACATGCGTCACATTTTATGCTTTGCATACTATAGGATTAAAAAAAATTAATTTCATGAAGTTTTGACCAAGTTAAGGTGGTCAGACATATGAGTTTTTTATTTATTTTAAAGTTGTAATAAAAAAAATCATAATTAATTATTTACTTGGAAAAAACTACAAAAAAATATGCATCACATTAGGACATGAGTCCTCTACTTATATATAAAATCTTATAAAACATAATTATCATTTTATTGTGGTTAGGGTGGTCAGACGGACACCTACTTTTTATTTTTTCCCATAAATTTAAGTGCTACTGCATTGAAATTTCAAATTTTCACCAAATAGATTTTTTTTTTTTTTAAAACCTAAAAGTTTAGAAACTAAATTCAATTTGCTATAGATTCTATTCTTACATATTTTTGAAATAATATAGATAACTTATTCAAATTTTTATGTCAAGTTGTCTAACTCTGATTTTTCTAAATTTTTTGCCACTTAAGGGCATGTTTTTTCCATGATGATCTTGCACATACCTACAACAACCAACTAGGTTAAATCAAATTTAAAAACTAATTAGAAACAATATACAATATGAAACTACAAATGCTAACAAAAAGAAAAAGTTAGAGTGGCAAGAGCAATTTTATTTATACACTCAAACATGGGAATCTCAATCACAACTCTATTTTAAGATTGCAACACCTTAAGCACTTTATTAGAAATAAAAATAAAGAAAACCAACCTATACCTATTAGATCAAATAAGGGTAAAAAAAAATTGGTGGTAGAGCTTTACGAAACAACAATTCAAGATACACCAAAATACACATGCACAATCTGCCAAATGTTATGTTTTAGCAAAGATACTAGAAAATTCAAAGACAAGCAAAAGAACATATATTATGAACTAGTACAGTCAAGATCCATAACATTGATAGATTGCATATGCCATATATTCTATTCTACACTAAATCAACTCATTATACCAAAGTATGTTGTACCATAGAAAATCCAAACTAATAAACCATTTCCATATGTCCAAATTTTGTCCCAACTACAAGAACAACTTGTATCACTTAGAATTGCATTTGCAAAAATTTGGGAACTAGGGTACAAAAGATCTCAAATTGGTCTAACAGGATCTATCATTAATGTCCCTGTCAACATTAGCATTATACAAAGGGCATTACCAAAATAAACCAATAACACGTAAACAATTGTTGTATCACTCAAAAGACGATTGGAATACAAAAATGCATTTCAAAAGGGCATGGTATGGCCCAACCTCGTCATGGAAGCTTTGGCCCAATTTTCAAAAACAACACTATAGAAAAATGCAAAATGTCCAAATAAACAAAGACTTGGAACAATTTCTACATACCACTGATGAACTTGAAGAAAGTATTGGGCCTGTCACAATTGAAACTGAGTTAGACAGTGACATGGAACATGAGAATCCATCTGAAACTTTGGTACATGGATTCATAGAATCTAGAAGTATACATAGCACGCAAGACAAAATCATTGAAGTTGCACCTGCAGAACAAAACTATCCTGTTGGAATCTTTAAAGACAAATATGTTGAGGAAAAGAATTTCCCAACATTATTCTTTGGCAAGCCACATGATAATGACATGCTAAAAAACTTTATATACCACAAAACCACACATTGGGAAGTTTTACAATCAAACAAAAAATTTGCATATCACACAACAAATATACTTTTCAAAACTATCAAGATACTAATACTACAAGTCTTGTCTACAATGTCCATAAGAATACGAAAGGGCCAACTAAAAGGACGTAAGCTAGTTGCAAAGGACATGAAAGACAAACCAAACCTTGAAATAATTCTAAAATCAGATATTGGATATGTTGACATCAAAAGCATAAGAATATCTCTAGATTATACACAAGTTAAGAAAAAAGTATTTGCAATGATACGCCAGCTAGGACCACCAACATTCTTCCTGAATTTTAGTAGTGCTAAAAAAAATTGGGATCCTTTAATAAACATGTTACAAGCATTACACAAACAACATCAATTAGATCAAAAACAACAAGAACCAATTGCTCAAATGAACATTGAAAAATTTGCATTGATCAAGAAGGATCCTATTAGTTGTGTACGATACTATACACATAGAATAAATGCAATGAAAAAGTTGATGCTTACAAATGACTCCATGTTTGGGAATGTTACTGATTACTTTTCAGTGACTGAGTTTCAAAATCAAGGAAATGAACATGATCATAAGCTAATATGGGTAAAAAATGCACCAATCTATACAAAAAAAAATAACACGGACATCATAGCTTTTGTCGACAAGTACATTACTTGTAGCACTTATCATTTACAAGTTGACTTGGCTAGTTTACATAGGAATCACCACACAAAGAGATGTAGAAGACCAAGGAAAAAAAATTGCGAATACAATTTCCCTTTACCACCAATGCGAAAGACACAAATACTTTCACCAATACTAGAAAAGACTAAAACAATAACTTCAAATGAGTTGTCAACGTGTACTCGAATCTACAAAAAGAGAACTATGACAATAAATACACCTTAGACATGTTTTTAAATGACAAACATGTCTGAAACTGATTATATAATAGCTTTGAGCTCTAAAATAAACATGCCAACACTTTTTTTACAAAGAAAACCATCACAAATATGGAACAATAGTTTCTCGAGGACAATACCACACCTTTGGAAGGATAATACAGATTCCTGGTTTGTGCTCAATGCATATGCTACATCAATGTACTGCAGCTCTTACATTGCAAAATTAGACAAATCAATGACATGCATTTATAAGAATACATAAGGACCACCAGCAAATTAATATTGATGCAATACAAATGATTGGTAAACTTGGAAATGCATTGTTGAACTTGCAACAAATTTTAACACAAGTTGCACACATTGTTTTATCACTTCTACTAAACTTCAACTCAAGAAAATGCATTTTCATTGACACACGGTCCTATAGAAACCATACATTCATTCTAAAATTTGTCAAATAGTTAAACAATGAACTAGATGATTTAGAAAACATTCTCTCAAAATCTATAGGACTATTATTTAATATGTCCTCAAACATTGATAGACATATGTCTTGCGAAATTTGTTTCGAGCTACAATAAAAATGGAACTCCAGTTAATCCAAGAAATGAACCAAGAGTAATACGCTTTATTAACTTCAACAAGCACTTAGACCTGTAAAATCATTGTAGAGAGCAATTGATGCTCAATGTACCATTTACAATAAATGAGAGTACACTAAAACACAACTTTGATACATGGGAACATGCATACATGCATCATGAAAAAACCATTATAAAAAACCATCCAAAGTTCACCCAGAACACAAGTGTTGCATGGGGTGATATAGAAAAAGAACTTAAAGATGTTGAGTCCCTTGATGATAACAGCAACAATAAGTCATTCACACCAAGGAAAACTAGCCAAATAGAACAATATGACATCCAAGCAGACCTTCCAAACATACAACACATAAAACCAAATACAATTTCATACAATTAATCGATAGCAATCCAGACAAACCAAAAGGCTTATT
This sequence comes from Sequoia sempervirens, assembly GCA_007258455.2. Taxonomy (NCBI): domain Eukaryota; kingdom Viridiplantae; phylum Streptophyta; class Pinopsida; order Cupressales; family Cupressaceae; genus Sequoia; species Sequoia sempervirens. The sequence goes on along the minus strand of VDFB02072274.1, from coordinate 17,002,503 downwards.
AACTTCATATACAGGTAAAGCAACTTACAACTTATGTGGAGTCACATTACATTTAGCATTTCACATACCATTTCATACATCATATTTTCTTCCCTTAGCATCTGAGGCATTGGACAATATGTCGAAGCACTATGATCAATTGCATGTGCTCCTTATAGATGAGATCTCACTAGTAGGCTGAACATTTCTACGTTACATTAATAGATGAATACGGGACATAATGCAAATGCCTACAGTGTACTTTGGAAACCTTGATACAATTTTCTGTGGTGATCTTTACCAAGTGTAACCTGTACTTGACTCCATTGTATTTGAGAATAGATCCACTGTGACTAAATTGATTCCCTACAATTTTTGGAGAGACCATGTAAAATGCTACTCATTGGTCACAACTATGAGAGAAAAGGAAGAAAAGTTTATTGCAATTCTTAGCAGGATACAAAAATTCTTACAAACAAATGATGGCATAGACTATCTTAACCAAATTTGCTTTCATCTTGCACCTTTAGACCCAACACTTCCATACATGTTCTATAGGAAAGATGATGTAGAGGCGCATTTAACCATAAAATTCTATTGGTTATTTCAAGTGAAATGATAGTGCTAAATGCAATAGACGAGTATGAGGAAAACCATAATGCAATATGGCTCTATAACCATACAACTACTCTTCCACCTCAAATATACTTGAAACAAGATATTCTTGTTGAAATCTATGCAGTGAACTATAATACACAAGATGCCTAGTCAATGGGACCGATGGAGTATTTAAAGCATATACAACATATGACATTGATATTGTTTGGCTTAAATTTTCTGATACAATAATTGGGCAGCAGCTCAATGCACAAAACTAGCACAATATTACACTAATCTCATTGAAAAGGAATGGGTTCCTATATTGCACATTACTAGAGATATTTGAAAGATTTCAACAAACAAGAAAATTACAATTAGAAAACAATTCCCAATACAACTAACATGTGCAAGAACAGTTCACCGATCATAAGAAATAACAATGCAAGTTGTGGCTTTTAACCTAATAGGCATAAGACAACATGGCTTAACTTACACAACATTATCACAGACAAGGACAATAGACTCATTGTTTTTGCTAAAACCTTTAACTGTCAAAAACTTCAAAGTTAAGCGCAAGGTACATGAAGAGATGCATCGCCTACAATCAAGTTCATAGTGGCAATTTGATATCCAAGCTACATGTACACACGATGCACCGAAATTGCTTCTATGCACATTGAACACTCGTTCATTACATCCACATGTACATGACATTGTCAATGACTACGACACAATGCAATCAAACATTTTTTGTTTGCAAGAAGTACATGTGCAAGCTTTCCAGCCTAGTATATGATCACAATATTTTAATATCTTTGGTATGAACATAATGTATGGCATAATAATATTTACCAAAAAACATATGTTTGTAGATAAAAAACAAAACAACACAACTCTACGAATATTGAAGCTATCACAATCACAATACTATAGAGCATTAATGAGCTTAATATCTGTAATTTTTATGCAAGGCCCAATACTTCTATTCAAGAAATAATCACAATTCTACAATCTATAGTTGCATACATAGGTACAAAAAATATACTATACATTGTGGGCGACTTTAATGTCGAAATGTGTTTGCAAAACATAAGCAAAACAACACTTGAAAATTTCATGCAAACTTACACAATTCATTTTTTGTTAAACAAATCACATAGTCTATGGAATCCGTTGATTGACCACATCTGGTCAAATTCAATGACAACTGTATGCAATATTTATATATCAGAGGCATATTGGACTGATCACTATCCTATTTTCCTGAAGTTCCACTACGCTAGTTAAATTAGTTCAACATGATAGCATACATAAGCATTTATCACTAAAAGAATTTGCAATAAATTTTGCAATACTAAATCAGTAGCTTGCAGGAAAATTATGGAACAAACAAAAAAGAGCACAACAACAACAACAAATGGAGGAAGACATAAGCAAATGGTAAACAACCTATCCTATTTGCCTATGACATGCATTTTTGCATTGTCTCAATATAAATTTTACATATCTCTTGTTGTTTATAGAACAAAAGTCAAGAAGAATATATCCATTGAAAAGTTGAATGCAAAAAAGCTAGTGACACATTCCAAGGTGACATCCTTGTTTATAAAGCAACATTGGACAAATTCAATAGAATAGATGAAGTTATGCTTGCAAACCTCACAGACCTCAAAGTGGAAATGATGATTACACTAAATGTAATGCCCCGCCATGTAACCTTAAAGAATGACGCAAACACAGTGAAAGCAAAGTAATTTTTTTTTAAAGTGTAATTATAACATGTAATGTGGACTACACTTAACACATACATTAGATCTAAAGTACATGACAATGCAATACATTCAAATCCCATATACAAAATTAATCTAACCATAGCATATAAGTATTACTCTTGAAATTAAATTACTTACATCTAAAGCATTTATTTCATCTCATAAGATACAAAGTACATAAAGGAATCATTTATAGCTTGCATTCTTTCCATAAAGTAATTACAAAGTTCATTTCTAAGATGAGGAAGTTCATACATTAAAGTTACAATAAAATGATACATAAATCCTCCTTGAATACAAATGAGGAGTAATACATATACAAATATCCAATGATACAAAGAACAACATAAGGAATAGTGCAGAACAAATGGTACATGCGAGATCTCCAATGTAGAAGATCCCACCATCACGAACATAAAATGGGGACCCAACGATGTAAGGTGCATGTTCCACCCAACCAAGTGGTACCCAAAGGCCCAACCCCCATTCTAGGAGACAGTTAAGGGCTCCCTAGACAAAACCAACTACCTCTAGACACAAGAAAACTCAAGACTAAACTACACAAGTACAATACATAACACGATGGTTATATTGCTTCTAGAATAAAATAATTAAGTACATCAACTTAACAGTTAAACTATTTTCATAGGAGTGTCACACATAATTTTCTATGGGTTACCCTGGCGTCCCTTTGTGTGCCAGACCCCCAACTGAGGACCACTCTCCTACCAACAACATAAGGATCTAAACCAGTACTCAAGGGTATATATAGTGCACAAATATCAATAATAGATACCAACCATTATGCAAGAGACAACTCATCCCCATTTGTAGTAACCCTGTGATTAACTGAACAATCAAGTGCACTACCCAAGGAAAAATAAAGGGTTGAATTATAACTCAAAATGACCCCTCATAAAATAACATTTGGAAGACTTATAAGTACAACAATCTAATTTTCCCCAAAAAGTAAATAGAAGAAATCACAATTTAAATAGGTAAATTCAAGCAAGATATGAATCTACCATTAGGATTTCGTAAATCCAATTTTGAAAACAATAATACATTGCTTAAATTAATCTAATTTAAATCAATATCATTTACAGATAATAACAAAATTAAATCTAAATATTTAAATCAATTTCCCAATTACATCTATTTTAAAATCAATTTTCTCTTTTAGATTATAGCATTCTAAAAATAATCCATTTCATGCATTTGCATGCATCTAATTATAAAAATATATTTAAGTATATATATATATTATTTAAATATTTAATATCAATTATAATTTCCTAAATATAATAAAACATATATTTAAATATATATACATATTTATATATATATAATATATATATTATATATTTTAAAATCTAAAAAGAAGTATTTTAAAAAAATGAAATTGTAGTGTTAATAACAGTGTAGACAAGGCATATGGGAGGTTGTTTATACACAGTCATATGCTATTGGGACTGCGGCCTGTGTGGACAGCCTGGGTGCTGCCTGTCAAATGTAGTGCCGCTCCGCTCTCACTTGGGATGTGTAGGTAGTCTAGCTAAGGAATTTGAAGAGGAAGATGGAATAAGAGCTTCTGATGGTACTTTTCTGGGTATGATGCAAATTGTTTTGTTATTATTATGATGCAGAGATTTATTGGGTAGTTAAGTGACGCATTGGTATGTTGTGAGGATAGGTGGAAAGGGCGGAATCATACCATTGAACATATGGGGACATACAAGAATGAGATACAATTGCTAGAGTTCTTTTCCTAGTGCCTCGACTATTATGAATGTGTACTCTAATTTGTATGTTTGAGTGAAAAGGTATAGGACATTGGCTCCACCTGGATTCATAGGTTTGAGCATGTCCATTGCCCAAAGGTATTGTTGATCGGGAGATAGTAACGAGATTTCCTTGTCAAACCACAACCCTAGCCACAGTGTGTCATCTGTCTTTGTTTGGTATGCTTTGTTGTTATGTTGTCCATGTTTTCCTTGTTAATTTATTTTGCAAGGTTTATTCTGTGGAAATTAATGTTAAATTAATGCTTTTAATGATTTTTAGTGATTATTTAGTTAATCTTGATTAATGTGTTAGAAGCTTTGTATTTAATTTAATTAATTAAATTTATTTTATTTTGTAACGTAATTTAATTCTTGTGATTAAATTTATTTTATAAAGTAATTAAATTAATTGGATTAAATTTAAATTAGAAATTATTATGTGAATTTGAATTATAAATTGCATAAAATAGATAATGTTAATTTGTGAAGTTTGAATTAGTAAAATAGCATAAATTTCTTGTAAATATCAAAAGGGAAATATCTGAGTTGGTTGAAAGATATTTTAATTTCTACATGTGTCTTAGAAAATTAATTAAACACTCGTGTTGATAAATTATTCTCGGAGAGAATATTGGCAATAACTGAGTGAGGTAAGAAGTTACCTCACAAGAATATAAAAGATATTTTGGAGTTGTTGAAAAAATTGAAAAAAAGGTTCTCAGGAAGTTTTTTGGGTTCTAGTTTTTGGTTTTCTTTTTCTAGAAAAAGTGAATTCTTGGAGGAAGCTTTGGAAAAATTGGATTCTATAGATGAATCTTTATATCAACATCAATTCCTCAAGCTTCTGGATACAGGTTCCTTTAATTATTTTAATTGTTTTGCAATTTAGAAAGATTGCATGTACAAAAGAATTTATAATTTGTGTAGAAGATTTTAATTATTTTGTAAATTTGTAAGGCTTTTGTGTTTAAAAAAATTGCTTTTCTTATGTTGTGTTTGCATAATTATTTAAAATTACGTGGCGGGGCATTACACATGGTATCAGAGCTCAAGTTCTAACACTGGGAACTTTGGTTTCACATGAGCCCATTAGGCTATCTTTGTTGTTTGTACTCTTATGTGTGTATTCCTTTCTCTATTTTCCTTGACTAAACTAAGTCATTTATGTTTAGGTTCAACCTAGTTACCCTAGAGGTAGAAAAGAGATGTTCATCTTCTCTCCTATTCTTCCTGTTATAGATGACTAAATAGTTGTTAATTATGTTAGAAATGAATATGGGATGCTTTATTTTAAATATGTTAGTATGTATTTATGACATGGAGTTGTGTGGAGTTTTAACCACTCTTGTGTAAAAGATAAATGCTTTTCTATTTTGAATAGTGAAATATGGATTTGCATTGGGTGTATTGCAAGAAAAGCTAATGATGAGTAATGAATATATGTGATGATATGAATCACATGGATTATGGAAGTAAATATACTTATGGAATTGAGTATGTAATTGTTTTCCCCCTTGTAAATGTGAGAAACCAATGGTTGTGAATTAGTTGAGTGTTGTGAATACCCCGTACTTGCTTTGTGGGCCCATGGGATGGTGATATGGTGTACCCATCCATACGAAATATGTTGTATTTGGTGTGGGATTAACCATACCATTTTGTGTGTTGGTATGTTTGTAATCTAATTGAAAATATATATATATATATATAAGAGTAGCCAAAATATAGTTTCATAGATTCTTTTCTTTTGCTTCTCTAGCCCCTCAATTTGTGAAGGGTTAGTAGCAGCCACAAAGTTTCGTGGGTGGAGTATGCAGCGTACGCACATTGCAACACAGAGTGATCTTATGTCAACCGATCTTGAGGAAACGTACCCACTACTTTCCCTTATGATGGAACAAGGTACTTGATCCATATGCGTTAGCCTAATCACCATAGTTTTGAGTACAACAACATTGGCTTGTCATTTTATGCCTAGCTATTCATAGGGATGTTGTGCTGGCATTAGTGAGTCTACCTCATTCGTATGAGAGGTGAAGCTTGAATAGCCCCATATTGATACACTCATATATGCATTGTATATACTATATCTGCACATGTTCTGACATGATGCAATGGATATGATGCCACACCCCACTAATGTTTTGACACAGTGCTAGTGATGATGCCATGTGAGTTGGGCTCAAGGACATGATGCCACGTGCATAGATACGTGAAGGTGCACTATGAGATTGTGTTATGATAGCCTACTTTTGTGATGAGTGTTATGGGGCCCCACACACTTGTAGAGGGATACCCATGGTTGCTTTGACAATATTTGGGTCAGTTAGCATATGGGAGCCATGTATACCTCTGGCTACATTGAGTACTTGTGTGTTCCTTCTCCATGAGGTATTGCTATGCGGGGTGTGTTTTTTGTGTGCCTACTTTTGTGGAGCCATAGACACATTGCCATGTGGCATATGACCAGTGTGTGCCTTCTCTGGTTGGTGTATGACCATGTCACATGATGACGTGAGGTAGGGTGTAGCCGAGGAGCACCCTCTGAGACATGTGGAAGGCATGCTCACTCCACACCACATGTGGGCTACTGTTATAGCCAAACATTGTTCCCTCCTTCCTCGTTTGGTGACTAGTGTCTACTCACACAGTGTTTTATAGTTCAATTTTGAAGATTGTGGACATTCTTTATGGTTATTGATGATTTTATGTTGATTGTGAAGGCTGACACTTTGTTTATATTTGATTGTGATGGTTTAGCCACACCTTGTGATCTTATTTTCTCATAGCCCTTATGGTTACAGTTGATTTAGTGTTGGCATTGCATGCATTTCTTTCTTTATTGCTGAAATTGAATCTTATTTGATGTTTATTTATGACCTTAGTGGCTAAACTATTTTATCCTTGTTATTTTTTAGGTGGGTCATGTGTCGTATTGTGATTCCTCTCCAAGGACGTATGAGGTGAACTTGGTGAGTGTATACGAGGAAGCAAATGCAGGGAACCTGGAGGATGGGGGTATGTGATGCTAATATATAGTTAGGACCCACTACCCACCTATGTGTGATGACTATCTCTTGAAGGATAACCACCTTATACAACAAGAAATAGGTCATTGTGTTCTTTCTTGGATGGTCTCACCATGTGTGTGTGGCCTAACACCATCAAGCCACTAAGTGTGATGTATAGATTATGTGAGATGGATATTGGCTCTTGGCTCATGGACTAGTATGCTGCTTTCCAGTGTCCAAATGGACCCTTGTTAGCCTTGTGATGTAATATTTAGTGTTGTAAAATGAATGAAGTGGAATGTCTTGTTTGTCAATGATGGTTAATGGAAAAAAATGTGTTTTTGTGGGTTTATTTATGTTATGTTTATGGAAATGTAGCATTCTACTGTATTGATTGCTTAACAATGTACTAGAAGAAGAGTTGTAAGTGAAAGGTAAAGAAAAAGAAATGGTAATGCATTTGGAATTGAATACTTTTATATGTTTCTGAAAACATGAGATTGTGTGTATTTTTGAATATCAAATAAGCACATGATGTGTTTTCCTTGTATGATATTTTGAGTTAATTGGAGTACCTGCTATATTTATTAGTGTTAAAATCAAGTATCTTACTATAAGAAATGTATGGATTTTCTAAATAAAGGTGGTTAGAAAGATATTATTTTCAAAAGTGTAGCCAGACAGTGATTTTAATTGTAATGATTTAGAAAGAATAGGTACATTAATTATAGTTTAGAGAAATTTTGGGACTAATGTGTTTATCTTTCCATTTTGAGCCTTGTGACTTCAGGGAGTAAGTCAAGTTTTAGGGAGGGAGAATGTAGTGCCCCTCCATTCTCACTTGGGAAGTGTAGGTATTCTAGCTAAGGAATCTGAAGAGGAAGATGGAGCAAGAGCTTCTTACGGTACTTTTGTGGGTATGATGCACATTGTTTTGTTATTATTATGATGCAGAGATTTATTGGGGAGTTAAGTGATGCAATGTTATGTTGTGAGGATAGGTGGATAGGGTAGCATCGTACCATTGAACATATGGGGACATATGAAAATGAGATAAAATTGCTAGAGTTCCTTTCCTAGCGCCTCGGCTATTATGAATGTGTACTCTAATTTGTATGTTTGAGTGAACAGGTATAGGACATTGGCTCCACTTGGATTCATAGGTTTGAGCGTGTCCATTGCCCAACGATATTGTTGATCGGGAGATAGTAACGAGATTTCCTTGTCAAACCACAACCCTAGCCACAGTGTGTCATCAATCTTTGTTTGGTATGCTTTGTTGTTATGTTGTCCATGTTTTCCTTGTTGTTAATTTATTTTGCAAGGTTTATTCTATGGAAATTAATGTTAAATTAATGCTTTTAATGATTTTTAGTGATTATTTAGTTAATCTTGATTAATGTGTTAGAAGCTTTGTATTTAATTTAATTAATTAAATTTAATTTATTTTCTAAAGTAATTTATTTCTTGTGATTAAATTTATTTTATAAATTAATTAAATTAATTGGATTAAATTTAAATTAGAAATTATTATGTGAATTTGAATTATAAATTGCATAAAATAGATAATGTTAAATTGTGAAGTTTGAATTATTAAAATAGCATAAATTTCTTGTAAATATCAAAACAAAAGCAATCAAGCTCCGTTAATGCATTGTAAGTCTCTATATGCAAGAAAAAAATGTATGATAGGATCTCAAATGAGGAAAAGTTAAGTCAATGTCCTTGGCATTCTCCCAGGTGGCATTATCCACCGAATATTGGTCCCACTGGACCCTATACTGCATAATATCTTGATTCCACAACTTAACATTGTGATTTTCCAATATCCTAACGGGATCCACCTACATCACTCCTAGGTCATGTTTCTGAAATGCATGGCAATCAAGGATATGAGAAGCATCTAGATGATAGGGCTTAAGCACTAAGACATGGAAAACATTATGAATATGGGATAGAGCCAGTGGCAGAGCAAGCTTGTAAGCAACTGGATTAACCACCTCCAAGACACCAAAGGGCTCAACAAACCTAGGGGAAAGCTTAGAGTTCTTGCTGAAAGAGATTGAACTCTTATGTGTTTGAACTCTCAAAAAGACCTTGTCTCCCACAAAAAACTTCCTGAAGTTCCTATTCTTATATGCAAGAATCTTCTGTCGACCTGAGGCTTGATTTAGCTTTTCTTTGATAAGCTTAATCCGATCTTCCATTTCCCTCAACATTTCAGGACCAAACACAATCATGTACTCCACCCTATCCCAACTAATGGGTGTTCAACATTTACGTCCATACAGAGCCTCGAATGGTGCCATACCCAAAGAGGCATGGTAGGAGTTGTTGTAAGAAAACTCCACCAAAGGAAAATACTCCTCCCATTTGTGTTGTTGTTCCATAAAATACATTCAGAGGAGATCCTCCACTATCTGGTTCACCCTCTCAGACTAACTATTGGTCTGAGGATGATATGCAGAACTAAAATTTAATTTGGTTCCCAAGGAAGAATTCAAAAAACTTGTTTATTGAAAAACTTGTTCAGTTTTAGCTCTGTATCTCCTCGATCCTAGGAACAATGGACTACTGGTAAGCAAGTTATGTGTCTATTTATGATAATTCTAACCTAGAAATATTGATTTCTATTACAAGGACCAAGGTTACAAATGGGTACAGAAGATCTATATAGCTGCAAAGATAGTTAGTTGTTGAACAAGGAAATAGAAGGCGAGATTCTTATATCACTACTCTGCTTTGTTTCCAACAATATATAATGTCTCCCTATTTTCCTAAATTACTTAAAGGAAAATGGAAAATGGACCTACTCAAACCAAAAAGATATCAACAACAATTTTCAAGCACAAAAAATATGTGATTAAATCCTAAGTGTAGGAAAAAGCCAAAAATATTTGAAAAAATACAATCCCATTGGCCAGGTGAATAATTAAAAAGCAAATGCAATGGATGCAATAGTAAACTTTCCTATCAGAAGAACTAATAAAAGCACCAATTCTTATATTATAGAATTCAATTCATTGACCAAGGCTGTGTATCAAGTACAGAGAACATATTTTTACCAACAAAGCCTTTACAGTTTCAATTTAATTGCTAAACATAATTTGGAAAAATTTGTTATGTGCTTCTATGTGTCATGTTTATGAATAACATGTTATATTCCATGCACTACACCCATTTGTCTCCTTACCCTTTCTAATAGTAAGAAATACTTGTACTTATAAAGTTTGATAAACAAATAGACTAACCAATCACTAGTAGTGATGGAGGAGCATCTAGCAGTGCAGGGAAATATTGCATCACCCAAAAAAAATGTTTTCTTTATTTTATTTAGTTTTTTTGAGTCCCATGGTGGCATTTAAGGGGTTTAAGATTGTCAGGCATCAAAAATAGTGAAAAATGAGAACTTACTATTTTTAGTAATTCAGCCAAAATGGGCTCGTATGGACGTGAAATTTTACCCCGAGGAGTAGAGCTGAAAAACATATTCAGTTGTGAAAGAATCACCTCAATATCCTACATAGTTTGGGAGAAATTAAATTTCCATCCTAGGAAATTTCTCCAATGTGGCTTCAAATTCAGATATAAAACTTTAGAGGCCCCGAAAAAACTCAAATATTGGCCAAACCGACCTACGATGGGTTCATGTGTTGTAGAGCTTGTCAAGAGCTTTTCGACATTATGCAATAATAGCAAGTCGGAAGCTGAAATAAAAATTTATGGCCCCATGAAGTTGGTCCTCTAAAAAGTGAATTTCATAAAAATTTCTTCCTAGGCCAGAAATCATTTGGCAGGACTTTTGGCACCAAAACAAAAGGGGAAATTTGATCTTTCTAGAACATTCTAGGGAAATTATTGGGGAAAATAAAAGGGTTAAGTGGGGGTTGTAGAAGGTGGCCCTGATAGTGCAAATTGTGGCTCCGAATAGTAGATTTTATTTTTTGAGTTAATTTTGTTGTATTGAATCAAGCCCATGAGACTGTAGCATGTAAGCTTGAATCTGTAATTTCATTTTGTGAAAATAATTTAAAGTGAGTCATTTTTCTATCTTGTATTTTCTGTGTTGATATCAATTGTGATTTCTGTGGGTTTTGGGTGATGTGGCCCTCATCAAGTGGTATCAGAGAAGGAGTTCTTGAGCCTATAAAAGAGTGTCAAATGTGAGGTAGTTGCGCCAGGACCTATGAGTGTAGGTTGAGTTCAAGATGCCTCTGAGACTTTCCCTGAATGGTAGAGGTAGAGGCCAAGGTGGTGGAGGAAGAGGTCCACCTAGAGATGAAATCAGAGCCCTTAGAAGGAAATTAGAAACCTTGCAACAAGAGGTTTGAAGAAGAGATGTGCAATGAGATAGAGATGAGAGTGAAGATGAAACAAAATAGGAAATGGAAGAGGAAGAGTGAGATCTAATGGATCCTGGAGAAAGAAGATTGTTGCAAGAAATCTCAAGCATTAGGAAGAGACCTAAAATGGAGGTTTCAACTTTTAGTGGAAATTTGAATCTTGAAGAATTGATTGATTGGATCAATGACATGGAGGAAATTTTTGAGTTTGTGGAGATTGAAGATCCTTATAGAGTGAGGTTTACAAAGAAAAAATTGAAAGGTCATGCTAGTATATGGTGGAAAGAGGTCCAGTTAGAAAGAGGAAGACAAGGGAAAGATAAAATTTCCAGATGGGACATAATGGTGTCAAAATTGAAGAAACAATTTATTCCAATTGACTACAAATTGGAGTTGCTCAAGAAGATGTAGAGCTGGAGGCAAGGAACAAAGACAATGAAAGAATACACATAGGAATTTCACAAGGTCCTAATTCAAACAAGACATTCTAAGGTGAATAAGGAGAAAGTTGCATGTTATATTAACGAGTTGAAGCCAAGCATCTAAGACGAATTGGCACTGGTAAGAATGACCACTATTGAGGGTGCTTATCAATTTTCTCTAAAGGTTGAAGAATGGTTAAATAAGAGGTTTCAAAACAAATAATGAGGTGGAGGTCGTGGAAGAAAGAATGATGGATGGTCTTATGGACGTAAAAATGAAGATCAAAAGAAGGGTGAAGGCTTCAGCAGCGGCCAGAACCAGAAAGGAGATAACACCTACTTTCCTCATGATCAAAATAATGGAGACCAAAGAGGAAGGGGAAGATCTCGACAAGGAACGGGAAGAGGAGGCTTTCGTGGAACCTATTTCTAGTGTAGAGAAGAAGGACATAGAGCCTATGACTGTCCTCAACATCAAGGAAGGACAAATAGAAGACCTGAGGGTAATGCATGAGTTGCACATGTTGATGAAAATGTTGATTCTTCACATTTTGAGGATGTAGAAAGAGGGGAGGTTCTTGTTACTAGAAGATCCTTGTTGAATGAGGAGAATGAGCCAACTCAAATGAAGAACTTATTTTGCACTAGATGTAAGTACAAAGGCAAATTTTTTTAATGTTATTATTGATGGAGGTAGTGTTGATAACCTTGTTTCAAAAGAAATGGTTAGTATGTTGTGGTTGGAGAGAAGAAGGCATCTGAACCCATACTAGATTGCTTGGTTGCAGAAGGACCATAAATCCTTGGTAAATGAACAATATTTCATAAAGTTCAAGATTGGAAATTACAATGATGAGGTATTATGTGATATTATGTCTATGGATGTTTTTCATATGTTGTTAGGCAGACCGTGGCAGTTTGATCAACGAGCAATACATGATGGAAATGTCAACACCTATTCTTTTACAAAGGATGGAGTTCATCATAAGTTGAATCCCTTGAAAGAGATAGAGGAAAATGTATGCGGTAATACAAGAATTTGTTTGGTTGATGGAAGAAAGTTCCTAGAAGGTATGAAGCATGAGCATATGTGTTTTGCATTGATTAGTAGAGTTGATAAAGTAGGTACTACTGAGGTACCTGTAGAGGTTTCATATTTGTTCAATGAGTTTCAAGCTATTATTTTTGATAACGTAACTGAAGGTTTGCCTCCTATAAGAAAGATTAGTCATCAGATGGACCTAATTCCTAGAGCCAGTTTTCCAAATAAGGTAGCTCATCGTATGACTCCAACAAAGAGTGAAGAGTTGAATAGACAAGTACAAGAGTTGTTGTGGAAGGGATTGATTAGAGAGAGTTTGAGTCCATGTGCAATACCTATTGTACTAGCACCAAAGAAGGATGGGGAATGGCAGATGTGTACAAATTCTAGAGCCATCAACAAGATCACCATCAAGTATAGATTTCCCTTGCCAAGAATGGATGACATTATGGATTGTTTGAGTGGAGTTGATTACTTCACAAAGATAGATATGAAGAGTGGATATCACTAGATCCAGATTAAAGAAGGAAATGAATCTAAGATAGCCTTCAAAACCAAGGAGGGCTTGTATGAGTGGTTAGTCATGCCTTTTGGGCTAACCAATACACTGAGCACCTTTATGCAGCTTATGAATGAAGCATTGAAATAATTTTTAGGAAAAATTGTTATTATTTATTTGGATGATATTTTGATTTTCAGTAAGACATTGGAGGAGCATTTGATGCATATCTGATTTTTTTTTGAGAAACTAAGGGAGGAGAAGTTGATTAATTTGAAGAAATGTAGTTTTGTGAAGAGAGAGTTGGTGTATCTGGGATTTGTTGTCATGGTAGATGGTCTTAAAATGGATCTAGAGAAGGTGAAACCTATCATTGAATGGCCTACCCTAAGGAATGTTATAGAGGGAAGATCATTTCATGGTCTACCAGGTTTTTACAGAAATTTTATTAAGAATTTAAGTAGTATTTGTGCAGCTCTAACTGAAGTGATGAGAGGGGATATAAAAGAGTTTAAGTGGACTATAGGATCAGCCAAAAGTTTTGATATGTTGAAGAAGAAAGTTATAGAGAAACCTATTTTGGAACTTCCATATTTCAATAAGGTCTTCCAGGTAGATTGTGATGCTAATGGCACTACCATGGGAGTTGTTTTGAGTCAAGAAGGTAAGCCTGTTGCCTATTTTAGTGAGAATTTAAATGATGCCAAGAAGAAATATTTTTTCTATGATCAAGAGTTTTATGCTATAGTTTAGGCTTTGGAGAAATGGAGACACTATTTATTGCCAAAAGAATTTGTTTTATATACTTATCACCAGGCTTTGCAGTATCTCAATAGTCAAGGAAAGTTGAATCAAAGGCACTTAAAATGAGTTGATTTTTTGCAGAGTTATACTTTGTTTTGAAGCACATGAGTGGAAGGTCAAACAGAGTTGTAGATGCATTAAGTAGAAGGAAAAATTTGTTGATAGAGATGAATTTAGAGGTTGTTGGGTTCAATGAACTCAAGATTTTGTATCCAGAAGATCTAGACTTTGTAGAAGCTTGGAAGGCTTGTCTAGAACCTGTTACATTGGATAGGATGAGATGGATGGATTTCTTAATCTAAGATGGGATGTTGTATAGAGGAAGCCAATTGTGCATTCCAAGGAGTTTTATGAGAGAGAATCTAATCAAGGAGAAGCATTGTGGAGGATTGGCTAGACATTTTGGTCGAGATAAGACCATTGCTCTTGTTAGTGAGAATTATTATTGGCCGTAGTTACAACAAGATGTGAAGAATTTTGTAAAATGTTTTAGAGTATGTCAAATGGTGAAAGGAACAAGTCAGAATACTGGATTGTATCAGCCATTACCTGTACTTGAGAGGCCATGGGAGGATATTAGCATGGATTTTTCTCTTGGATTACCAAGGACACAGAGAGGGCATGATTCCATATTTGTGGTGGTGGATTGATTTTCAAAGATGGCACATTTCATTTTGTGTCATAAGACCAGTGATGTTGTTCATGTTGAATAGTTTTTTTTTAGAGAGGTTGTCAGACTACATGGTCTACCAAAGAGTATAGTTTCAGACAAAGATACCAAATTTGTTGGTTATTTCTAGAGGATATTAGGGAGTAAGTTGAAGATAGATTTGAAATTTAGTTATGCACACCATCCACAAATTGATGGAAAAATAGAGGTGGTGAATAGTATTTTGGGTAACCTACTAAGATGCTTAGTAGGAGGTAAGCCTAAGGGATGGGATTTGATTATACCACATGAAAAAAATTCTTACAATAATTATGTCAATAGGTGCACTAGTAAATCACCATTCCAGATTGTATATGGGAGTAGTCCAAGAACTGCTTCTGAACTGAGAAAGATGGATAAGGGAGAGAAGAGTAGTGCTAAGGCTAAATATTTTGATGAGCACCTAAATAATTTGTATGAAGTGAAGAAAAGCATCAACAAGATGAACTCCCAATATATGGCTCAAAAATATTAGAAAAAGAGGCATAAGGAGTTCCAGGTAGGAGATGAATTCATGGATCATTTGTGAAAGGAAATGTTTCTAGTTGGTACATACAACAAGTTAAATATGCAAAAATTTTATGCAGAGTAGTAGGGGAAGCACCCAACTTGACACACTTGTTCAACTATACCCTTCAATAAGACAATCTAATCATACAACTTGACTCATACAACCAGACATCACCAAAGTACTTTGGGATGATTTGGAAACTCTTAATATGACAAAACATGAACAAACAACCATACTTTTCTCATAGAAACTCTCATTCCTCCACTGTTGTCGTACTATCCATGCATTCCTTCTAGCACTCACCAATAGGACAGTCATGATAAAAAAATTTTAAAGGAAAATAATAGAGAAAGAAACCATGTTTTAGACTTCTTACATAGACCCTTATAGATCCCCAAAAGTATAGAACCAAACACCAAGAGAAGGTGTATCAAATAACTAATTTACAAGCCACCAAAAGGCTTCATTTGGCTTGTGCAAAGAAGGAATCAACTTGTCAAGCAACACCCCAACACCCCTAATGCCTTTAAAATACTTAAACAGGTTCCCCAAGAAATTTTCCATGCTTTCCATCCATTATATTTACTCAAATACTCAAAAATCAATAAATAATGTATTCAAATTATCACATTTTGGATTGTACAAGGAAAAAACCAGACCTAGGGCATCACATAACTTTTGCAAACCTCCATTTTTCAATCTAAAAAAACTTTCAGCATGTAAAGGAGTCCTAAATATACCAATCCACCAAGTTTCAGATTTTTTCCATGGTGGAAATGGGAATTACATCCATTTTGGTGACCAAACCCTTGTTTTGCAAGGTTTCAGACCCACTTTCACTAAAGTTGATGTAACTTACTCAATACTTGATGCAATTAATTCAAATAACCACCAAAAGAAAGAATAATCTCCCCTCTATAGAACCATATGCATTAGAGGTCCATACAATTCTGCTATAGGCCGTACCAATCAAAAGAACAGTAAAAAATGCTATAAAAATTGGAAAAATAGAGTTTTTCTTTATATTAATGCTTCAAAAACTTCAACATATTCATGCCTCAACAAAAGGAGGATACTTAAACTTGTTTCCCATCATTTAAAATGGCCCTTAACTTATTTTTGAAGGAGGGAACCATTGGTTAATGATATTACATCATTAATGTTGATTTTACACCAAATTTCATTATGACAACTTTGCATTTTAAAGCAACTTTGCAATCCTAAAGACCTAATACCTTAAAAAAAATCAACTGGCTCCAAAATAGCCTTATTAAATGTTCAAAACTCCAACCTTGCACATTTAAATACAAATTCAATTTTTTTCCTTCCCAAGGCTACAAAGACAACAATTGTTGCAAGTTTGCAATTTTCTACATTTTGACCCCAAAACTCAAAAACTCACCCTAGATTTTGCTCAATGGTCTTGATTGACCTTATTAATGACAAAAAGACTCAAAAATACTCATTTTAACCTCCTAACCATTTTTTTTCATCAAATGAGTAAAAATGGAGGATGAGGTGTAGGTGCTCTTGCACCAAGTTTGGACCATGCAAGATCCTGAAGAAGTATGATTCAGGAAATGCTTATTAGGTAGAGTTTCCTAGTGGAATAAAAATTTCTCCTTTGTTCAACATTGTTGATTTAACAAAGTATCATGATGGTGATATAGAGGAGGGTCTAATAAATGAACAGTTGAAAATTCCAACACCTACTTCAGAGAAGGAAGAGATAGAAGAAATCTTGGATGGCCATGTGGGTAGAAGCACAAGAAACAAGCAATATGTAGAGTACTTGGTGAAATGGAGAGGAAGGCTTGTTGAAGATTCGTCATGGTTATCTGAGGCTAAGGTTAACCATCTAGGTTGCCCTCTAACTCCTGAGAAGTGACAGGGTCACTTTTCAAATTACCTTGGGTGTCTGATGTAGGAGCATCTAGCGTGGTGTAGGGAAATCTTGCGTCACCCAAAAAAAAAAATTATTTTCTTTAGTTGTTTTGAGTCCCATAATGGCACTTAAGGGGTTTAAGACAATCAAGCATTAGAAATAGTGAAATATGGGCACTTACTATTTTTAGTAAGTCATCCAAAACAAGCTTTTATGGACGTGAAATTGTACCCCAAGGAGCAGAGCTAAAAAACATCTCCGGTCTTGAAAGAATCACCTCAATACCCTTCACTTTGGGACAAATTAAATTTTCCATCCTATGAAATTTCTCCAATGTGACTTCAAATTCAAATATAAAACTTTAGAGACTCTGAAACAGCTCAAAAATTGTTCATATGTTGTAGAGCTCGTCGAGAGCTTTCTGATGATATGCAATAATAGCGAATCAGATGCTTGGATCAAAAGTTATGTCCCCACAAATTTGGTCCTCTTAAAAGTGAATTTCATAAAAAAATAAAATTCCTAGGCCAAAAATCATTCGACGGGACTTTTGGCACCAAAACAAAAGGGGAAATTTGTTCTTTCTAGAACATTCTAGGACTATTATTGGGGAAAATAAAAAGGGTTTAAAGTGGGGATTGTAGAAGGCGGCCCTGATAGTTCATATTGTGGCTTCCAATAGTATATTTTATTTTTTGAGTTGATTTTGTTGTAATGAATCAAGCCCATGAGGCTATAGCATGTAAGATTGAATCTGTAATTTCATTTTGTTAAAATAATTGAAAGTGAGTCATTTTTCTATCTCGCATTTTCTGTGTTGATATATGTTGTTGTGATTTCTGTGGGTTTTGGGTGGTGTGGCCCTCATCAAGTAGTACATTGTACCTACAATAAACAACCAAGAATTAACTATGCATTTATTGCTTCCATACACAGGAGTTGGCCAACACATCTTGAACATTTTGCATTTAATCCATTAAACATGTATTCAATATTTCAGGATTGAATATTTTGTAGTTTATATAATGCCCTCCTATTTTCCTAATTTACTCAAACTAAAATGAATATTAGGTGTACTCCAACCAATAGAAGTAGAGATAAAACATAATTTTCAAAAATGAAATATTTGTCCTTAAATTCCAATTGTGGAAAAAACACATAAAATTTTAAAATAATATAATTTAATTTTCCAACCAATTATTTCAAAATAAAATACAACAATTGCAATAGTAATTTTCTTGTGAGTGAAAATTTTTCCCTTTATATGTTAAGCAATACTTTATTTTGTTATGTTTTCATTTAAATGGATTAGACTTCAGTGTTCCAGCTTTTTCGTATGCAATATATTAGCAACACAAAATATACATGTTTTTAAAGGGAAATTTTGTATTCCATATATTGCATTTCAATTTGATATACTTAGTTGGCCAACGTAATTTATTTGAAAATTTTTATTATGTGTTTCTATTTGCTTATACAAAAAGAAATGGTAGTCCTACTATATGCAATAGAGAGAGAGAGATAGTATATTTTAGACATGTAAGGTTAAGTTGATACTTGATTGAGTTATGTTTGAGCTACTTTATGAGTCACTTAGTTTCTCTAGATAAATCACCAATGATTAACATTTACTTTCTAACAAAACATACAAAATGCAAGGAAAACTTCTAGCAGAAAGACAACTTGAGGAATTGCATTAAGAAACATGACTTTCCCATGTATCGAAGAGTTATGGATTGGAAGATTTGTGAACAATAAAGGAGGATGTTGGTTGAATAATATGACTTTCCACAAATTCAAATGCCCATAGTGAATGAAATTCCATGTATTTCATTAACATTAAACTATTATTTGCACAGAGCAATGAATGCATGTACAATGTATTAAATCCAAGCATTGTGAAATGTGGTGGACAGCTGATGGGTACATAAGCAATGAATGCATAGTTAATTGGATTTTATTGGTTCTTATTCTTGTTCATTTACAAGATGTTCAAAAGCTTCAGTGTTTTCAACTCTCTAGTCCTGTCTTTCATGTTTTCAGAATTCAAAACCCAGAGCTTCACTAAAATTTCATGAACTAGTTATGTGTTCATTGCATGTGTACCCAAATTACACAAGGCATTGCCCAAAGCGTTCAATTTTCCCTGTAACACTTCTAGTTGTCAACTACAAAAATCAAATAGACAAGCCACTCGCCAATTGCATACTTGATTTAGTTTTGTTTGAAATGATTTATCGCATGTTGGTATAGGCATACTTAATTCATGAAATCTTAGATGAGTGTTGGGTTTTGTTTGTGCTTGATCTCAGTTGGTAAAAATATTGTGGTTTTTTTAGCTCTTGGTTGTGCTTTTGCATATTCGTTATTCTAGAAAGTTGTATTGTTGGTGAATGGCTTGGTTGTCTGTTTATAAAACTTGATATCTCTCTAACTACATATTCAATGACCAGATAGCTAATTAATGTAATCTTAGGAAACTATTGGGTATTGTTTGTCCTTTTTCTCATTTCATTATAGTTTGTTGAAAAGCTTGTGGGTTTTTTAGGTCTATTTCTTGCATTTTTGCATATGGGTCCATATGCAATTTGACCATGGAATTTTTACAACTGACAAAAACTAGACAAAATCAAACAATTTACATAACTTTAACACACATTTCAAGAATCAATCTTCCTTGCAAACAAATCTGCAAAAACATCTCATACTCTAATCTTCCACTCTTTGCTTCAAAACCCAAATGTCTTTGTATCTCTACAGATCTTTGCCTCTACTCCAATCACAAAAAATGGTTCCTATTACAAGGACAATGTTAACAAAATGCAGTCAATGCATTTACACTTAACAAGATCTTGCCTGCGTCAATTAGTTTTTCACATGGTGTTTGTTTCTACAAGCTTCTAAATTAGGTTTTACCAAATACTAAAGTTCTTCTAGATTTAATTTCTAATAATTAACAATCCAATAATAACTCACCTCTATCGCATCCTCCATAACTCAATTCTTATTAAGAAAATGTCTTTTTCCCTTGAAACAATAAAACATTTCTTTCTACCTGAACGTTCATCACAAAACTTGGAGACCATAATCTTAGGCATTCACTAAAGGCCAAAATTCTCCCCTGTCTATATTCTTACATGTATACATGTAAAATCCCTACCATTTTCACTAAACATGCACACATCCAACTTGTGGAAGTTATCCATTGCATCAGGGCATAGAAAACCATTCCCATTTATAGCTATTGGTTATTTAGACTTCATGAGGTATTGGAAATGGTCCAAACTAGTAGCCTTAGCGTACTATTTTTTGGTGAATCTTCTTGGGTCATCTATTTGTCTCTCATACTTGATTAGAACAAGCATTACAGGGGAAACACAATGGTTTGAGCAAGGTCCTCTGGACTATGCGACTGAGATGTGTTGGAAGGCTATTGTCAATAAACAATAAACAAACAACATGCAAATTAACCAAGCGTTCTCTACTTATCTTCATACTAGTTGTCCAACACATATCACAAGGTTTGCATTTAATGCATTAAACATGCATTTACTACTTCAGTACCGACCAACCCACCACCAAAAATTGCACTACATGCATCCCCGATTAAATATTTGCCACAATATATAATTTTTTAGGGAACTGAACGGTTTGTGGTTTTTTTAGTTCTTGATTGCGCTCTTGCATGTTCATTATACTGTAAAACTACAGTGTTCATCACTGGCTTGACTATGTGTTTATGATACTTGATAACTAGAAGTATTGCTTGGTGTTATAATGGCTAACAAGCCAACTGAGTACACTAAATTACATATGCTTTGAGGAAGGTCTTATCAACTGTGGTGGCATCAAACAAGATAATTTTCTTTATTGTTCACAGAATTCATTGTAACCAAAGGGAAAGAATGATATAAGAATATAATCTTCCACTTCCTTGTTCAAAAATTAGCTATATTTACAAAAACATAGATCTTTGCCTCCCTCTCCAATTGCAAAAACACATGTTACTTTTGCAACAAAGAATATGCATAATTACAAACATTGGTTATGCAACTCATTACTTAAGTATGAGATTGTTTTGTTTAAAATATTTGTCTTTTTCCTATTATCAGGATTTAAGGGCATATTTTTTGTGCTATAAAATTACAGTTTATCACTTTTTCCAATGGTTTGAGTAGGTCGATTTTTCATTTTCCTTTAAATAAAATAGGGAAATAGGGGAACATTATATATTGTGGAAAATATTTAATCGAGGGATGCATGTAGAGTGATTTTTGGTGGTAGACTGGTGGCTGCTCTAGTCAATGCATGTTTAATGCATTAAATGTAAACCTTGTGATATGTGTTGGAAAGCTAGTGTAAACATAAGGAAAGAATGCTTGCTTAATTTGCATAAGAAAAAAATAGATGAACATAATAAATTTTCCCAAGCATTTCCCATTAGACCTTGTAACAATGACCAAGCATCATAAACACATAAACAAGCCACTCACCAATAGTACACTACGATAGAATAACAAACATCAAAGAATGGATACTTGTAGTTATCAAGTGTTAAAGAAATACAACCAAGACATTCACCAACAATGCACCTTTGCAGGATAATGAACATGCAAAAGGACAACCAATAGCTAAAAAATCTACAAGATTTTCAAAAAACAATAAACAAACAAGAATAAACACAAGAAAAACCCAACAGCTACCTAAGATGTCATGAATTAACTATGCATTCACTACACATATACCCACATTCAAAATCACAACAAAGAGCTAGAAAACCCACAATCTTTCCAACAAATGATAATAAAAAAAGAATAAGTACAAACAAAATCCAGCACTCTGTGAAGAATTCATGAACTAGTTATGTGTTCACTGCATGTGAACCTAGAGAATTTGCAAAAATATATAATGTCATATTCTCCCAATTCACTTAAACAAAATTGAATAGTAGACATAATATCATTTAATGCAACAGCTATACATTGATAGACAAGTGTGCCATATCCAACACATATGATACAACTGCAAAGTTGACCTACTCCAACATGCAGTGAACATATAGTTAATTCATGAAATGTTAGGCGAGTGTTGTGTTTGGTTTCTATTTATTGTTGTTTAACCCATGAAATCCTAGGAATAGCTTTTGTTTTTTCTTATTCTCATTTATTTATCATTTGTTGGAAAGCTTTTGAATACTTTAGCCTTTTGCATCTTCATTATTTTCTAAAATTCGACTCCACGTGAATAGCTTTGTTGAGTCTTTATGATACTTGACAACTAGAATTATTCCTTGTTGTATTGCTTGTTGTGGTTAAATCCTAACTGAAGGAAAAAGGAAAAAATATTTTAAATAGTACAATTTCAATGGCAAAGTGACTATTTGAAAAGCAAGTGCAATCAATGCAATAGTAAACCTACCATTCAGTAGGAACCAATAAAAGAAAAAATGTTTACATTATACAATTTGATACATTGCCAAAGGTAGTGTATCATTCATTTTTGTCAGTAAATCAGAAAATTAGGAACCCATTACATTTTTTGCAAATAGTCAATCATTGCATGCAAATTATGTCACCCTTAGTGACAAGCTAGTAGCTATAGAAGAAATCAATGCATGTTTAATGCACAAAATGATATAAGTATTGGATCACAAACAATAGTATAATAAATGCAAATTTTGCAAGATAGATTTAGACATTAAATAGAAATCTTGCAAACTTAGCCAATAGGCTGACAACTACTTTTGTCCCGCTGCGACTAGATATACTATTCATTGTTATAAGACCGAATTGTAGGATAAAAAATGACATGAAACACATGAAGCCAACAACCAGGTTACAATTGCAATAGTATCATTTTCAATTAAATGATAATAAATATTTATTCTATCTCTCTATTTCTTCATATAAGCATATTATTTTTCCCTGTTAAAGAAAACTATGAAAATAATCACACATTATATATTTTAAGTTTCCATTAATTAACTATGCATTCATTTCTTCCATACCCACCAACTCTCCAACACACCTCACACAATTTTCATCCAATGGATTGAACATGCATTCGCTGCTTGAGAACCCATTATCCAAAATATGTCTTTAAATCCCAACTATAGGAAAAAGACAACAATACTTTAAAAAATGCAATTTGGTTGGCATAGCAACTAATTCAAAAAAAAATCAACAATTGAAATAGCATCCGCTTCCCTGCATAGAAATAGCTTCATGTTCATGGATTACATGGCATTTCATTCACTATTCTCATTTTTTAGAATGATACAAGAATCTAACCTTCCAGTTCCTTGTCCAACAAACAACTATATGTACCCATTTTTCCCCACAACCCTTCTAAAAATAAGAACATACAAAGCTAAAAAAACACAATCTCTTCAACAAGCAATAAAAAAAAAAGAAATAAATTTAAGAACAACAAGCAACGAATACTTGGAAAAAATTATCACATTTTTCTACTTTTTCTGGAAATTTTATCATGTACTCGTTTGTTTCATGTTTATGAATAACATATTATATAACATAAACTATGTTCATTTGTCTAATATATCTTTCTAACAAGTACCATTGCTTGCAAATGGAGACAGAGGCAAAGATCTATATGGCTGCATGTATACTTGGTTATTGAACAAATAACTAAAAGGTCAGATTCTTGTATCATTTTTCCCTTTTTTTTACAATGAATTTAAAGTCTTCCAATGTGCCTAAATATTGTACCTTGGAAGAATTGTGAACAATAAGGGAGAAGCTTGGTTCAATAATTTAAATTGTTGAATAGACAAATGAGCATAGTGAATGACATGCGATGTGATTTATAAAAATGGAAATTTTTTTTTGCTCACAAGAAAATTACTATTGCAATTGTTGTATTTTATTTTTAAATAATTGGTTGGAAAATTAAATTATATTGTTTTAAATTTTTATGTGTTTTTCCCACAATTGGAATTTAAGGACAAGTCTTTCATTTTTGAAAATTATGTTTTATCTCTACTTCTATAGGGTTGGAGTATGCATAATGTTCATTTTAGTTTGAGTAAATTAGGAAAATAGGGGGGCATTATATATACTGTAAAATATTCAACCCTGAAATACTAAATACATGTTTAATGCATTTAATGCAAAATGTTCAATATGTGTTGGACAACTCTTGCATATGGAAGCAGTAAATGCATAGTTAATTCTTGGTTGTTTATTCTAGGTACAATGCACTATTGGTGATTGGCTAGTTTGTTTGTTTATCAAACTCTATAAGTACAAGTATTGCTTACTGTTAGAAAGGATAAGGAGACACATGGGTGCAATGGATGGCATATAACATGTTATTCATAAACATGACACATAGAAGCACGTAGCAAATTTTGTTAAATGTTTAGCAATTAAATTGAAACTATAAAGGCTTTGTTGGTGAAGATTTGTTCTTTGTGTCATTTTTATGAATAACATAGAATTAATAAAAAAATCCCAATGCCCATAAAAGCAATCAATGCATAGTTAATGTATTTAATGCTTGCATAGTGAACAAGATGTAATGCCCTGCCACACAAACCCCAAAGGACAACTACAACAGCAAATTACTGCAGAATTTTATTTTTGAAAATAAAAAAAGATAACTATACAATAACCATTAACTAAGTAACGTTACAATATTACATAATGAAACCTATCTAGTCTCATGGGGTTACATGGTTGCATTACACATAAGCATTCCCAACCAAAAACATTGATAAAGTTAACTAAGTAACGTTACAATATTAAATAATGAAACCTATCTAGTCTCATGGGGTTACATGGTTGCATTACACATAAGCATTCCCAACCAAAAACATTGATAAAGTTAATGCTAAGCAGATAACAATAGAAGCACATATTCACATGATAACATAAAGATAACATACAACCATCCATGATCAGTAGAGATGAAAAGGATACATACATCATTTTATTACAATTCAATTCATACTTCAATATTATAATTGTGGAGCATATTTCCACATATGACAAGAAAGGACCCACATCCTAACAAAGGTCAAGCAGACAATGCTAACCCAACAATGACATAGAACAACATAAAACAAATACAAACAACACTCCTAGAGGAAACAAAAACAAGGGAAAATAAATGAGTACTATAAGAGAGTCTCATCGCATGGCCTTACATGGATTATCCAGACAACTTATCACAAGGTGCTACCTTCATCTATGGTTCTCCTCACTACCTATCTCAAGGTGCCACTCCATAGGGTGACTCATGCGGAACCACTTACCTTTCATGAGGACAAGGCAATGATCTTACCAACCAGGTCTTCTCATCCCATCCTTAGCCTATGAAAACACTAACGGAATGGGTAAGGCACATAATTAATCTTGTTTAGTGTTTAATTACCCAAACCTACCAGTTTATTAATTAAATTATCACTTGTTAAGGAAACTCTTCCATGGGTTACCCTGACAGCCCCTTTGTGTGTCAACCCCCATGAAGAGCCACTCTCCCTATGGGCACCCAAACAAAAAATTCAAGGGTGTACCTCATCTCACATAAAAAACAAGGTGTACATAACATACAACATGTGAGGCAAGAACCATCTCACAAAACCATTCTATATTTCTAAAACAAGAACAAAGGAGGTACCACCCACCACATAAACTACATAGATCAACTGATGCACTAAAATCAATAGAGTCAAGTATGTGTGTGAGGCATGAACCTTCTCGCCCAAAAGCCACATCATAATTAAACACCATGGTACAAGGTAACACCCACAAGAACTCATAATCAGAAATAAGATCAATGAATCACAAAGGTCCAACCATGGAAAAACAACATAAATCAATTTTTCCCCACTTCCTCTGGAAGCCTAGAAAACAACTACCCATGACTACCAAGTGAGAGCAACTTATACAATGTGGGTTCTCAACCATTTCAAAATATGATCACCAAAAATTTATTGCATAAAGTCTCCTCAATCAGGATTAACACAAAAAGGAAGACTTGCATCATGGGACCACAAAATGACTCTATAAGTTTCATAATCACAAATCGACAAGTGCAGAGTAAAGGATACATTATCACAACGAAAATAGAAGCCAACACTTTTAAAAGATCATCATATTCATACAAGATGAAACACAATAACCAATAGCTTAAGTCAATCAGCAGTTCATCCAAGAGAGAGACATGATGAAAAAGCAAACAAGTAATAGCAATTCATTCATGATCTCAAACTAACAATTACAAATGAGTTTGACATTAAAATAAGCTATTTTCTTGATCAAATTAAAAGATTATATATCAATATTTTGAGATAACTCTATCATCCATGAAGTAATCATTCTAAATCCCTAGCATTAAAGTTTTCACTTAACAATAATGCTATAGGGGTTATACGAAAGTAAGTTTCACAAAGATAATCTAAGGTTTACCCTACGCTACATTTAGTAACACTCTAATTACTTGCAATGATAATTAATTCAACTAGTTAATAAAAGCGCATATTTTTTGTGCTAGAAAATTATAGTTTATCTCTTTTTCCAATGGTTTGAATAGGTCGATTTTTCATTTTCCTTTAAGTAAAATAGGAAAATAGGGGAACATTATATATTGTGGGTAACATTACATATATTGTGGCAAATATTTAATCAAGGGATGTATGTACTGCGAGTTTTGGTGGTTGGTTGGTGCTCAACCAATCAGTGCATGTTTAATGCATTAAATGCAAACCTCACAATATGTGTTG
This sequence comes from Sequoia sempervirens, assembly GCA_007258455.2. Classification (NCBI taxonomy): domain Eukaryota; kingdom Viridiplantae; phylum Streptophyta; class Pinopsida; order Cupressales; family Cupressaceae; genus Sequoia; species Sequoia sempervirens. The sequence continues at coordinate 16,975,397 of VDFB02072274.1, read as the reverse complement.
CATAGCGAGTGCGAAGATAAGTAGAGAATGATTGGTTAATTTGTATGCAAAAAAATAGATGAACATGGTAAATTTTCCCAATCATTTCCCATTAGCCCTTGTAATAGCAACCAAGCATCATAAACACGGAAACAAGACACTCACCAATAATACACTGCAATAGAATAGCAAGCATCAAAGAACAAATACTTTTAGTTATCAAGTTTCAAAAATGCATAGCCAAGCCATTCACCACCAATGCACCTTTGTAGAATAACAAACATGCAAAAGCACAACCAATAGCTAAAAAAACCACAAGCTTTTCTACAAACAAGAATAAAAACAAACAAAACCTAGCAATCGCCTAAGATTTCATAAATTAACTATGTATTCATTGCACATATACCCACATGCAAAAATGCAACAAAGAGCTACAGGACCCACAATCTTTCCAACAAATGATAATAAAACAGGAATAAGCACAAACAAAATCTAGCACTCCCCAAAGAATTCACGAACTAGTTATGTGTTCACTGCATGTGAATCCATGAAATTTCCAAAAGTATATAATGTTGTATTCTCCCAATTTACTTAAACAAAATTGAATAGTAGACATAGTAGCATTTAATGCAATATCTATACATTGATAGATATGCATGCCATATCCAACGCTTATGATACAATTGGAAAGTTGACCTACACCAACATGCAGTGAACATATAGTTAACTCATGAAATGTTAGGTGAGTGTTGTGTTTGATTTCTACTTATTGGGTAAATGCAAGAAGATGAGTCCATGAAATGTGGAATTTGTTGCCTTAAGCAAAAAAATGAAATCGGCTTGCAGAAAACGGGATCTTGGTTTTAAAATGTGGGATCCTGTTTTTTAAAAAAGGGATCTCATTTAGCTTTGAGATCTCGAGCCTAAATTTTCAAAATGGGAACCCATTCTAAAAAAAATTCGTTTTTGGAAAATTTTCAAAACAGGATCCCATTTTGAAAATTTTCCAAAAATGTCAAGTTTTCAAAACGGGATCCCAGTTTGAAAACTTTTTGGAAACTTTCAATTTTTGAAAATTTTTCATTTTCGGAAAGTTTTCAAAATGGGATCCCGTTTTGAAAACTTTCTAAAATGGAAACTTTCCATTTTTAGCAATTTTCAAAACAGGATCCCGTTTTGTAAAATGGTATCCCGTTTCGTACAACCATAAAAAAAAAGTTTATGAAACGAGATCCCATTTTTTAAAATATGAATTTTTGGTTGGGTTTTTGCCTTGTATATTGGTTCGAGAAAAGCATTGGGAACCCAAACCAAGGCCTTCAACCTAGTTTGACCTGCAGGTTGAAGGTCCTAATAATGTAAAAGAAAACGTCAAGTTTGGACATATGGCTGACAACTTTTTTTGCAGAATTTTTGGATGAAATTAAAACACATTTTAGATGAGACAATGCAGATTCCAAATATGTAAATTTTTTTACAATTGGATTATTTTTTTCTCTTTTTCAATTAATTTATGATGAAATTGCTCCATAAACTTTAAATAGTAGGGCATTTTACTATTTTAATAAATTTTGATCAACATAACATTTTGACGAATGGATTGCACGAGAAAAAAATTTAGACAATTCTTTTCAATTTAAAAAAACATTCAAAAAATGATCTAAGTCTAGGTCATCTTATGTGTGTTGTACATGACGATTTTTCAAAATGACAAATATACCTAATAAAAATTTAACAAAAAAAATATTCAATAAAAAATTACAAAAAAATATCAAAAACAACCTTCAATGAGTCACAAATCTTTTCCCAAAAGGATTTAGAAAAATACAATAATTTAGGTCAAAATATGGATGTCATACACGTGCATGCTATGGTAAAAAAAGTGACTTTTAAACAGTGGTTTTTAGAAATTCCTATTGAAACTCAATTTATACAATCTGGGTATTGAAATAAATTACATATTTGGAAACTAGACTCCGAGTACTACATTTTATGATTAGTGATTTTTTTGAAGATTCCATCTCTAAGTGCTTCAAATTTTAAGATCAAATGTGTCAAATTCTAAAAATTAGGGAAAACACCCACTTTTTGGCCAAAAAGTGGACTTAACTTTTTGCCAGCACCCTATTGTCGTTTAACCCACGAAATCTTATGGATGGCTTTTGTTTTTGCTTATTCTTGTATATTTATCATTTGTTGGAAAAATTGTAAATACTTTAGCCTTTTTCATATTTGTCATTCTGTAAAAGTTGACTGCAGGTAAATGGCTTCACTATGTCTTTATGATAGTTGACAACTAGAGGTATTCCTTGTTATATTGATTGTTCTCATTAAATTTTGACTATAGGGAAAAGGAAAAAATGTTTTAAACAATACAATCTCATTGGCCAAGTGGCTAATTCAAAATAAAATGCATCAATTGTCATAGTAGACTTGCTATTCAGCAGGAACCAATAAAAGCACAAATGCTTACATTATACAATTCGATACATTGCCAAGGGTACTGTATTATTCATTTTTGTTAAAGTAAATCAGAAAATTAGGAACCCATTATATTTTTTGCAAATAGTCCATACTGAAAGAATTCCATGTTATCTAATCCACAAACATGGAACTATTTTTTATTGAGAAGCAACCTACTGCCGCGATTGCTAGATTTTCTTTTCAAAATAACTACTAATAGGTTATTGATCATTGAAGCAATAAACACATGGTAAATGCATTTAATTCTACTCACTTGTCTCAAGTTTCCCCCCTCCCCCTTGTAATAGTAACAAACACTTTTAGTTACAAAATATCATAAACCAAAAGCAAACCCACTTAGCAGCAACAGAGTTCTACATAATTAGAAACGTGCAAAAGCATAACCATTAGCTAAAACCACATAAGTTGTTCAACAAAGACTATCAATTCACTGTGTGTACCCACAAGCCCTCCAATACATCTTGGAAAAATTTCTTTAGAAGCTTTGATGGAAAACCAATGGCCACTCAAGCAATTAACATGCAGTTAATACTTTCAATGCACACATAGACCAGAAGACCCTATTCAAACCATTCACTTTTTCCTATAATGCTTCCACTTACCAAGTATCAAAAATAGAAAAATAAGCAACTCACTAGTTGCACATCATACCAATTGATCCTATATTGTTTAAGCATCCCAGAGTATGTTAGCTACTAAAAACAACAACACATGGCAAAAACAAGAAAGCTTTTGAACAAAGAATAAACAAACAATAAGCAAAAATCAGTACTCGATTCATATTTCATGAATCAACTATGTATTGTGTACTTGTATTCATGCGAACTGCCCAACCCATACCATGGGGTTTGCATTTAATGCATTGCTAGGTTTACTATTGCAATCATTGCATTGTTTCCATTTCTGATGCTTGTGATTCTATGTAGTGCTTGAATGAGGGAGGAGCTGAAGGAACGGTGTGCAACTAGTGAGTGGTTTGTCTATTTTTTTTTCTATATTTTGAAATGTTAGGTGAGTGTTGAGTTTTGTTTGTGTTTATTATTTTTTTCTTATCATTCGTTTGAAAACTTGTAGGTTTTCTAGTTGTTGGTTGTGGTTTTGCATATTCGTTATTCTGTAGTGGTGTAGTGGTCGTCAATAGCTTTGTTGTGTGTTTATGATACTTGATAGCTAGAAGAATTAGTTATTGTTGGAAAGGTTAACAGGGCAACTGGGTGCATTAAAATACATGTGCTTTGAAAAAGATTTGTTGGACTATGGGGGCAGAGAATACGTTAATTATGTTTTTTTTTGCTTGAGCGGCTAGTACGTTGTCATGAAAGCTTGGGAAGCACAATATGCGAGATGTGTTGGAGGGTTGGTGGGTACAAAAGTAGTAAATGCATAGTTAATTCATGAAATATGAGGTAAGAGTTGGCTTTTATTTGTGCCTATTCTTGTTTATTTGTTGTTTGTCAAAAAGCTTGTGTGTTTTTAGATTTTAGTTTTGTTCTTTGATGTTTGCTATTCTGTGGTAGTGTACTATTGGTGACTAGCTTCTTTCTATGTTTATGATGCTTGGTTGGTGTTGCAACGGTTAAGAGGGAATGCTTGGTAAAATTTATGATGTTGGTCTATTTTTTTGCAATATTTATTATCCTTTGTTTATCGTTCTTTGAAAAGCTTGTCATTTTTTTACTTGTTGGTTGTGGCTTTGGATGTTCGCTATTATGTAAAAGTGTAGTGTTCATCAATGGATTCACTATGTGTTTAATATGATACTTGATAACTAGAAGTATTTCTTGTTGTTAGAAGGGCTAGGGGTGAAGTGGGCACATTAAGTTACATGTTCTTTGAGCAAGATCTTGCGGACTGTGGGGTAGTGAATGCATTAATTATATGTTTATTGATTGACTGGTCAGTACAATATGTGGAAAGCCCACAAAGAAGAATGTGTGAGATGTGTTGGAGGGCTAGTGGGTGCAGAAGCAGTGAGTACATTGATGAGCCTAAAATATGCTCATAATTTGATGTTATGATAAACTTTTAAATGACTTCATTTTTGCTATTTCATGGCTGTTTAAACTTTGTTGAAACCTTTTATGGGGATATCCTATAGCAAGACACTTTTATATTCCTGCAGCCTATTGTGTTGACTTGATTGCATTTATTGCCCTGTTGACTCTCAAAAATGGCTGGTATATCGTATACAGTTTTTGAATGGTGAAGTAGATTTGAAATGTGTCATTAATGAATAGATATCATGTATGTACCATATGCCTTTTCTTGTGCATCTGTTACCTTTTGTTTCGCAGGTTGTTGAAGAATGATCGAGTCAAGCGCAGCCGATCTCGGCCTTGCAGTAAAGCCCATTTCCTGCACGACTTTGAGGAAGCTCCGCCAAAGACTCTTTGACCGAAACCGATTTGGAAATATTTTTTAATGGAAAGTCAATCTGGAGAGAGTGAAGTGCTAGATTCTCTCTGAATCGGGTAGAACACATAAATTCATTTATGAAGTTTGTTCCTTGATTCAGGGATATACTTTACTTCCACGTCTTTCTTTGATGAAGTTAGTTAGTTAGTTGTTCTTTTAATTTAAAAATAAGATACTCCTCCTGCGCGAGGTAGTGGTAGAAGATGAATAGAATGAGTAATAGATGATTTTTTAGGTAAGATAGAAATAGAGTAGCAGAGATCATGTAAGAATCAGTATGATAATGAAAGACAGAATCTGTTTGACCAGAAGCGGAGTTTGTTGTTAGTTTTCACACCAACAAGACAATGTATTTCGTTCTGTTTTCATGAATAAAGATCGATGAAGTTCTGAGTTCAGCATCTGTGTAATCAGTAGATGCTTGCTAAGGGGGCCCACTTAGTAAGTATTTGTAGTTAATTAGTTAGATGTTCTTTTCTGTTGATATCTAGTTAGCTTTCATCTTTTGAAGTTTTTACACAAACTCAGTCTTACACTGCTCCTGCAGCATAGAGAGTCCATCCCTGTGACTGTTCCTGCAGCATAAGGCTAGTTCATGTTTTGTGCTTCAGTCGTAGCTATTATAGTTTCTGTTTTAATCAAGCATAGTTGAGTTAAAGAATTCTGCATTACCATTCTGTAGCTTAGATAGAATTTCTTTCCAGTATGTATTTTTGCTAAGATTTGACCAAAACAAATTCCTAGTGCATATATTTTGTTGTGCCATTTAAAGTCTACATCCCCTGGTTTGACAAGTAAATGAACGTCCACAGAAAGATATTAGTCACTTGTCGGAATGTCCAATTTCCCAGGAAAGTTTCACTGTGATATTCATATCCTTTTGTGAGTGCGAGCCATTTTTGGCGCCGTTGCCGGGGATGGTGTCTAACTAGGAGTCTGACAAAGTCATTTCCAGCATTAGTTTAGTCTGTTAGTCAAAAATTTTCAAAATCTTTCAAGCCGTTACTCACCATATTGCATGCATAGAAGAAGAAGAGACGCACTGGGAAGGTTCCTCCCTGAAAATCTGTTTATTGAACTACCATTTGACCCAGCTAATAACGAACCTGAGGAAAATCCATTTGCTCTGCTATTCCAGCACCCAGACATGGCAAATAATCCACCTAATAATCCACCTCCTGCATTTGAGTTTCCCATTGTTCCCCAACAAGATACTGATAATCTTAAAAACATCCCCTCTTCCTTGCTTCCAAAGTTTTATGGCCTGGTCACAGAAGACCCAGAAACCTTTCTGTTTGAATTTGATGTCTTCTGTCGCAGTTATGACTACAACACCGATGCTCATAAATTGAAGCTATTTCCTTCCACTTTGAAGGAGGGAGCTCTTAGATGGTTCATGAGTCTGGGAAGAGCCGTTGTAAATAGTTGGGCAGCCATGCAGATGAAATTCTTTGAAAAATATAAGGAATATTATAAGAGTGCCAGCAAAGGTGATGACATATTCTGAATGCAGCAGAAGGAGGATGAAAGTCTAGAAGATTATATTTCAAGGTTTTTATTTTCATTAAAAAGGAACTCAAACCATACTCTTAACAAGGACTCTCAGAAACTACTCTTTCTAAGGGGAATCAGTGATGCCTGTATTGACGCCCTGGACCTAATGGAAGGAGGTGATATAACTCAACTACCTTGGGATGATATACAAAAGATATGCCTTAACTACTCTCGAGCAGTAGTTAAGAAAGGTCGAGGTCATCATGCTTCAGTGGGGAAGTCTTCTTCTGGTGGAGTTTCCTGAATGGAGATCACAAATCTGCTATCTGATTTCAAGCAGGACATCATTAATAATATGGCTACACAATTGGACACTATGTAAGCTCAGAAAAAACATGCAAAAGCTGAGGTAGCTTTGGCTGAGTTCTGTCCCTACTGTAGACAAAAGAAGCGTGATTGCAAATGCAAGATGGTGGCTAATCTGGAAGCCAGACAACTGCCTACTGATTTCAAACCAGTGGAAGGTGATGATGATCAAGTGTTCTTTGTTGCACAAAGGAGACCATGGGCCCAAAGGCAAGGTATGCCTCAAGACCCTTTAACTTTTGGTAATCCCTATTCTAGCTATAATAACCAATGGCAACAAGCATATGGACCACCACCACCATGGAATCCGCTTCAACCAAGTTGGTCTAATTATCAAACCCCACAGTGGCAATTTCCTCAAGGAGGTTGGCAGCAGCCACAAGGTCAATGGACCCCACCTTCAGGAAATTGGCAACAAAATCCTCAATGGAGAGGTCCTCAACAATGGAAAAACTAGTCTCCTGGCTTCTTGCAGCCTCCACAGCCACAACAACAGGCCCTTATGCCGCCTCCTGCAGCAACTACCACAAATCCTGGACCTCCAAAGCAAATGTCTATGCCTGCCCAGCCATTGCCTAATCCCAATAATAAGCAACAGCAATAGCCTCAACAGCCTGTGTATATTTCTGAAGCCAACCAATATCAAGCTTATGCCTTAAATGTTAATAACATCCATCTGAGGTCTGGAACTACTTTACTTGCTCCCAAACCACCTCTGATTACAAAAATATCTGATTCACCCCTTGAAGAATCTAATACACCTGCTGTTTCCACTAAGCACATACCTATACCCGATACAGTTTTTATGGAACCTGTTCTGCAGAGACAAGATAAACCACCTTTTCCTCAGAGGTTACAAAGTACTGAATCTAAACTCATGGAAGAACCCACTTTTGATATTCTAGATCAGCTCAAAAATGTGCAAATTCAAATCCCTTTGTTTCAGGCTATTAAAGATGTTCCTATTTTTGGAAAAGCTATTAAAGAAGTCTGTTTGAAGAAGCCTGGATGAAAGAAAAAGGATCCCCAAACAATTCATGGCTTAGGGAAATTGGCTGATATAATGTTGGGAAATGTAGTCATTCCAAATTATATTACCCTGGAAGCCCTGTAGTACAAATACATATAAATGGCCAAGTTGTAAAAAACGTTTTGATTGATTTATGAGCTGCCATTAATGTAATGACAAAGCATACTATGGACTCCTTGAATATTTCAAACATTAGGTCTACACCCACAGTTACATGTTCTTTGAGCAAGATCTTGCGGACTGTGGGGTAGTGAATGCGTTAATTATATGTTTATTGATTGACTGGTCAGTACAATATGTGGAAAGCCCACAAAGAAGAATGTGTGAGATGTGTTGGAGGGCTAGTGGGTGCAGAAGCAGTGAGTACATTGATGAGCCTAAAATATGCTCATAATTTGATGTTATGATAAACTTTTAAATGACTTCATTTTTGCTATTTCATGGCTATTTAAACTTTGTTGAAACCTTTTATGGGGATATCCTGTAGCAAGACACTTTTATATTCCTGCAGCCTATTGTATTGACTTGATTGCATTTATTGCCATGTTGACTCCTGAAAATGGCTAGTATATCGTATACAGTTTTTGAATGGTGAAGTAGATTTGAAATGTGATATTAATGAATAGATATCATGTATGTACCATATGCATTTTCTTGCGCGTCTGTTACCTTTTGTTTCGCAGGTTGTTGAAGAATGATCGAGTCAAGCGCAGCCGATCTCGGCCTTGCAGTAAAGCCCATTTCCTGCACGACTTTGAGGAAGCTCCGCCAAAGACTCTTTGACCGAAACCGATTTGGAAAGATTTTTAATGGAAAGTCAATCTGGAGAGAGTGGAGCGCTAGATTCTCTCTGAATCGGGTTGAACACATAAATTCATTTATGAAGTTTGTTCCTTGATTTAGGGATATACTTTACTTCCACGTCTTTCTTTGATGAAGTTAGTTAGTTAGTTGTTCTTTTAATTTAAAAATAAGATACTCCTCCTGCGCGAGGTAGTGGTAGAAGATGAATAGAATGAGTAATAGATGATTTTTTAGGTAAGATAGAAATAGAGTAGCAGAGATCATGTAAGAATCAGTATGATAATGAAAGACATAATCTATTTGACCAGAAGCGGAGTTTGTTGTTAGTTTTCACACCAACAAGACAATGTATTTTGTTTTGTTTTCATGAATAAAGATCGATGAAGTTCTGAGTTCAGCATCTGTGTAATCAGTAGATGCTTCCTAAGGGGGCCCACTTAGTAAGTATCTGTAGTTAATTAGTTAGATGTTCTTTTCTGTTGATATCCAGTTAGCTTTCATCTTTTGAAGTTTTTACACAAACTCAGTCTTACACTGCTCCTGCAGCATAGAGAGTCCATCCCTGTGACTGTTCCTGCAGCATAAGGCCAGTTCATGTTTTGTGCTTCAGTCGTAGCTATTACAGTTTCTGTTTCAATTAAGCATAGTTGAGTTAAATAATTCTATATTACCATTCCGTAGCTTAGATAGAATTTCTTTCCAGTATGTATTTTTGCTAAGATTTGACCAAAACAAATTCCTAGTGCATATATTTTGCTGCGCCATTTAAAGTCTACATCCCCTGGTTTGACAAGTAAATGAACGTCCACAGAAAGATATTAGTCACTTTTCGGAATGTCCAATTCCCAGGAAAGTTTCACTTTGATATTCATATCCTTTTGTGAGTGCGAGCCATTTTTGGCGCCGTTTCTGGGGATGGTGTCTAACTAGGAGTCTGACAAAGTCATTTCCAGCATTAGTTTAGTCTGTTAGTCAAAAATTTTCAAAATCTTTCAAGCCGTTACTCACCATATTGCATGCATAGAAGAAGAAGAGACGCACTGGGAAGGTTCCTCCCTAAAAATCTGTTTATTGAACTACCATTTGACCCAGCTAATAATGAACCTGAGGAAAATCCATTTGCTCTGCTATTCCAGCACCCAGACATGGCAAATAATCCACCTAATAATCCACCTCCTGCATTTGAGTTTCCCATTATTCCCCAACAAGATACTGATAATCTTAAAAACATCCCCTCTTCCTTGCTTCCAAAGTTTTATGGCCTGGTCACAGAAGACCCAGAAACCTTTCTGTTTGAATTTGATGTCTTCTGTCGCAGTTATGACTACAACACCGACGCTCATAAACTGAAGCTATTTCCTTCCACTTTGAAGGAGGGAGCTCTTAGATGGTTCATGAGTCTGGGAAGAGCCGTTGTAAATAGTTGGGCAGCCATGCAGATGAAATTCTTTGAAAAATATAAGGAATATTGTAAGAGTGCCAGCAAAGGTGATGACATATTCCAAATTTAGCAGAAGGAGGATGAAAGTCTAGAAGATTATATTTCAAGGTTTTTATTTTCATTAAAAAGGAACTCAAACCATACTCTTAACAAGGACTCTCAGAAACTACTCTTTCTAAGGGGAATCAGTGATGCCTGTATTGACGCCCTGGACCTAATGGGAGGAGGTGATATAACTCAACTGCCTTGGGATGATATACAAAAGATATGCCTTAACTACTCTCGAGAAATAGTTAAGAAAGGTCAAGCTCATCATGCTTCAGTGGGGAAGTCTTCTTCTGGTGGAGTTTCCCGAATGGAGATCACAAATCTGCTATCTGATTTTAAGCAGGACATCATTAATAATATGGCTACACAATTGGACACTATGCAAGCTCGAAAAAAACATGCAGAAGCTGAGGTAGCTTTGGTTGAGTTCTGTCCCTACTGTAGACAAAAGAAGCATGATTGCAGATGCAAGATGGTGGCTAATCTGGAAGCCAGACAACTGCCTACTGATTTCAAACTAGTGGAAGGTGATGATGATCAAGTGTTCTTTGTTGCACAAAGGAGACCATGGGCCCAAAGGCAAGGTATGCCTCAAGACCCTTTAACTTTTGGTAATCCCTATTCTGGCTATAATAACCAATGGCAACAAGCATATGGACCACCACCACCATGGAATCCGCTTCAACCAAGTTGGTCTAATTATCAAACCCCATAGTGGCAATTTCCTCAAGGAGGTTGGCAGTAGCCACAAGGTTAATGGACCCCACCTTCAGGAAATTGGTAACAAAATCCTCAATGGAGAGGTCCTCAACAATGGAAAAACCAGTCTCCTGGCTTCCTGCAGCCTCCACAGCCACAACAACAGGCCCTTATGCCACCTCATGCAGCAACTACCACAAATCCTGGACCTCCAAAGCAAACGCCTATGCCTGCCCAGCCGTTGCCTAATCCCAATAATAAGCAACATCAGTAGCCTCAATAGCCTGTGTATATTTCTGAAGCCAACCAATATCAAGATTATGCCTTAAATGTTAATAACATCCATCTGAGGTCTGGAACTACTTTACTTGCTCTCAAACCACCTCTGATTACAAAAATATCTGATTCACCCCTTGAAGAATCTAATGCACCTGCTGTTTCCACTAAGCACATACCTATACCTGATACAATTTTTATGGAACCTGTTCTGCAGAGACAAGATAAACCACCTTTTCCTCAGAGGTTACAAAGTACTGAATCTAAACTCATGGAAGAACCCACTTTTGATATTCTAGATCAGCTCAAAAATGTGCAAATTCAAATCCCTTTGTTTCAGGCTATTAAAGATGTTCCTATTTTTGGAAAAGCTATTAAAGAAGCCTATTTGAAGAAGCCTGGATGAAATAAAAAGGATCCCCAAACAATTCATGGCTTAGGGAAATTGGCTGATATAATGTTGGGAAATGTAGTCATTCCAAAGTATATTACCCTGGAAGCCCTGTAGTACAAATACATATAAATGGCCAAGTTGTAAAAAATGTTTTGATTGATTTATGAGCTGCCATTAATGTAATGACAAAGCATACTATGGAATCCTTGAATATTTCAAACATTAGGTCTACACCCACAGTTCTGCAGCTTGCAGACAGCTCCATAGTCAAACCTGATGGCATGATAGAAGATGTAATTGTCACTCTTGAATCTTGGGAGTATCCTACTGATTTTACAATATTATCATTTAAGGCAACTTTAGGAGGGTATCCAGTTATCCTTGGTAGGCCATGGTTAGCAACTGCTAATGCTTTTATAGGATGTCGTTCTAGAGATATGACCATTTCTGATGGGTAGTCCACAAAGAAATTGGCTTTGTATCTGCCTACTAAACCTCAACCAGATTTGTCCCAACCTGTTTGGCCAGATGTGGGAGAAGAAACTGAAGAAGCCAATTCTTTGGCTCAATTGATGATGCTTCAAAATGATCCATTCTCTCAACTTCAAAGTGAAGATGCTTTTCTTTTTCAAATTCTGCAATTCAATCTTGATGCAGATAGTTTATCTGATCCAAGTGATAGTCAGCATCAATGTTTCCTATAGCAGCTAGATTCTGAGAGTTCATTGCCTAAACTTCTAACAATTTTTCATAACTTGCTTCCACAAGAGGTACAAACATTACCTATTGATTCTATGAGTAATCTCATTAAGCAGATAGAATTGTCTTCAGATCATTGTTTGAATGTTAATAGTAAGTTGTCTCAGTCTCAAGATGATGACTTATTAAAAATCCTACAAGAATAGCATAAATCTTTTGCATGGGAATATGGGGACATGCAGGGAATAGATCCTCAAGTCTGTACTCATAGGATATATATCAAAGAAGATTGTTCACCAGTTAGACAACCTCAGAGAAGAGTAAATCCAGCACTTAGAGAAATAGTGAAAAATGAACTTCAAAAGTTGCTTGATGCTGGTTTTATTTACCCAATTTCTGACAGCCAATGGGTTTCTCCATTAGTCATTGTCCCCAAGAAAGGAGGAAAATGGAGAGTATGTGTAGATTACAGAGAGTTGAACAATGCCACTAAGAAAGATCATTTTCCATTACCTTTTGTAGACCAAGTACTAGATTCACTGTCTGGTAAAAGATATTTTTCCTTCTTAGATGGTTACAGTGGGTATAATCAGATAAAAATTGCCCCTGAAGATCAAGACAAGACCACTTTTACCTGTCCATGGGGAACATTTGCTTATTCGGTCTTGCCTTTTGGCTTATGCAATGCACCAGCAACATTTCAGAGAGCAGTAATTAGTATATTTGCTGATATATCTCATGAATGTATGGAGATTTATATGGATGATTTCACTACATATGGAGTCACATTTGAAGAAGCACTGGTGAATTTAGAAAAAGTATTAAAAAGGTGTAGAGAGCAAAATTTGTCTCTAAACAGTGAAAAGTGCTTTCTAATGATGGAAGAAGGTATTGTTCTAGGTCATCATATTTCAAGGAATGGAATTCAGGTTGACCCTACTAAAATTGAAGTTATTCAGAATTTACAAACTCCTGCAAAACAAAAAGATGTTAGAAGTTTTCTTGGTCATGCAGGGTATTATAGAAGGTTTATAAAAGACTTTAGTAAAATTGCCAGTCCACTTTATGCTTTGTTAACAAAGGATTCCCAATTTGAGTGGACCTAGGCCTGCGAAAAATCCTTCCTGCAACTAAAAGACTTGCTCACCAAAGCCCCTGTTCTTCAAGGTCCAAAATGGAACCTGCCTTTTCACATACATGCTGATGCGTCTGATTTTGGTATAGGAGTAGTTTTAAGTCAAAAATAAAATTCAATTGAGCATACTATCTACTTTATCAGCAAAAACCTTCAAGGTCCTGAGCTCAACTATACTGTTACAGAAAAGGAATTGCTTGCAGTAGTATATGCTTTGAATAAATTCAGGCATTATGTCACAGGTTATCAGATATTTGTCCACACCGACCATGCAGCAATCAAGTCCCTGATGAACAAACCTGCCATTTCTAGTAGATTGGCACGATGGCTCCTGTTGTTACAAGAATTTGATATCACAATCATTGACAAACCAAGAAGAGCTAATGTTGTAGCTGACTTTTTATCAAGACTTCAATCAGCTGCATCTGAGGAACAAGAGGTCATTGATGATAGATTTTCAGATGAACACTTGTTTTCCATTGCTGCACATACACCCTGGTATGCAGATATTGCTAATTATTTGGCAGCAAACAGAATACCAGCTCATTTTTCCCCAAAAGAAAAGAAGTTGTTGACAAAGAAAAGTTTCAACTTTACTTGAATTGCTAATTGTCTGTTCTATACTGGCCCTGATCAAGTAATGCGAAGATGTGTAAGAGAAGATGAGACTTATGATATATTGCATGCCTGCCATGATGAACCATGTGGAGGGCATTTTGCAGCAAAAAGAACAGCAATGAAACTCTTTACAACAGGGTATTACTGGCCAACATTACACAAGGATGTTGTGGCCTATACAAGGAAGTGTGACAGATGCCAGCGTATGGGAAGACCAACTAAGTCAGATGAAATGCCACTATATCCGCAGGTAATAGTCACCCCTTTTGATAAATGGGGGATGGATTTTGTGGGGCCAATTGATCCACCATCAAATGGAAAGTCATATATTCTAGTTTGCACGGATTATGTTACAAAATGGGTCGAGGTAAAAGTTATGACTAATGCCCGAGATAACAAAGTTGCTAAATTTTTGTATGAACAAATTTTCACCAGATTTGGAGTCCCCAGAGAACTTGTAACTGATCAAGGAGCTCAGTTTACGTCAAATCTGATCACTGCACTTATGAATGACTATAAGATCAAACACAGGAAGTCCAGCCCCTATCATCCTCAAGCCAATGGTCAGGCAGAGGTAACAAACAGAGAAATTGAAGCGATCCTCACAAAGACAGTGCAGATTCATAAGAAAGACTGGAGTAATAGACTTCCTGAAGCAGTTTGGGCTTACAGAACTACATGGAAAACAACAACTGGGTTTACACCTTTTGAGTTGCTCTATGGAAAAATAGCTATGTTACCCATTGAATTTGAACATAAAACTTTGAGGATAGCTCTTGAACTCAACATGGACTTATCTGAAGCACAAAAGGACCGTCTCCTGCAGCTAAATGCTTTGGAAAAAATGAGAAAAGCCGCCCTGCAGCATACATAATCCTAACAGCAGAGAAAGAGATGGCATGATTAGCACATCAAAACCAAAAAATTTCTGCTGCTAGAGATTGGGCTTTGTTATATGATTCCAGGTACCAAGAAAACCAGGGTAAACTCACAACATGCTGGCTTGAGCCCTATGAGGTTGAAAATGTGTTTGACAATGGAGCTGTGCAGCTGGTCACAATTGATCCAGTCCATTTCAAATTGCTCGTCAATGGCCACCGACTCCGACTGTACCATAAGCCAGTTTTCAAGGAAGACTTCATGAAGCAGTTCATTCAGGTTCCTCCCGCTACTCTTCCTGTAGCCGAAGGCTCTAGCCTTTCTCCTGCAGCGTTCCCATAATTTTCAAAAAGTATGCCCATAATAAAGGTTTTCTTTTTAAGAAAACCCTTTTCTCCATTTTCATTTATCGCCCCCACCTCACTTCTTTATCTTCCATCCATCCATCCCATCCATCCATTTCATTCGTACATTTCATCCGCCCATGCCACCCATCCACTTCAACTGTCTGCATCAACCTTAATTAAGATATCTTTCTAACTTGTCAATTCACGCAACGCTGTCATCTTTCTTCACACGTACATGCAATTACTAAAGGTACGCCATATCTTTTCTTATCGCATATTTGATTTATTTCATTCTATTAAATTACTGCTATGCATGTACTAGTCATTATCACCCGAATCTCTACCTATTTTTTAGTACATGTGAGGACACATGTCATCTTTTAAGTAGGGGGCGGGGTAATCCATCGTTTGAAGCCTATCTTTTCACCGCTGCCATAACTGCAAAATAATCTTTCTTTAATATATTTCTGGTACTTTCCAAACATGATTGCATGACCTTCTTTAATGCATCTTTTTCTTGCAAACTACGATTAAGACTGCTTGTTTAAAAAAGTTCATTTTTGGAAAGAAGAAAGAAATGTGGTGACCTGACAGAGAAAAACCAGAGCAGAAAAGGAAATAAAGAATTTGAATCTTCAGCAAGAAATTGAGTTCAGCTAGAAAAACTGCAATATGGGTGGTCAGTTGGTATGACATGAGCCTGTAGCTCATGAATTGTTGTTGCAAAACCCGCAGACAGTCCAAGCATTTAGCCTCTGTGGATGGTTAAATTATTTTCTGAGTTTAAATGATTTTGATGAGGAGGCTGCGACATAATTTTTGAGAACACTTTCTGAAGGGGAAGCCACTGTATGGGGTCTAACAGTTGTTGCAACCGAAGACAGAATTGCTGAGGTACCTGGGCTCCCAGCCATTGGAGAAAAATTTTCTTCAGATGCTGCAGCTGCAAGGGCTGAATTTTCGATGCCTGCTGATGGACCTTTGGACATCTCCAAGCAAGGATGCAAGCAAGTGTCACTGCCTCTTCCATATTCAGAGTATGCCACTTAGATAATGAGGTATTTAACCTGTGAAGGCCATTTTTCCTATCTGCATTCGCATCATTTTAAATTATTAAGCCATATAAGGCATGGGTTGGCTGTGAATGTTCCAAATTTCTTGTTAAAGTTTTTAGAGCAAAGTGCCCATGGAACTCAACAACGGAAAGATAACTCTGTCACTCATCATGGCCTTATTAAATTGCTTATTGAGCACTCTTTGAGAGACGTTTCACCTCTCTCCTGGCAACAATTTGTTTCCCAAAAGAGTTTACAACCTCCACAACCCCCTAGGGTAATTACCCCACGGCCTCAAAGAAAGAAGAAAGAAATTGCATCTACTAGTGGAACAGGGCAAGGGTCATCTACTCCTATAGCACTCGATCCTATAGCTGTCACAGCTGAATCCTCTGCTAGGGTACAAACTAGGTCTGCCGCTAGGAGGGAGAAAGGAAAATCAAAGGCAGAAGGGTCCCCAGAATCTGACCCTCGTTCTCAGAAAAGGCAATGCTCCTCTCCTGTAGCACCCTCTGGTAGGGCAGAGCCCCCTGAACAAACAAGAAAAAGAAAACCTACTGGAACACCTCTTGCAGCCACATCAATACCAAGAAGGGTTTCCACAAGGAAATAATTTAGGACCTCCCCTGTTTCACCGAAACCTAAGGTAATTGTAATTTCAGAAGGGTTTGTTGAATCTGAATTTAATGTTTCTCAAAATGAATCTGAGAATGCTGCTCAGAGTTCGGTCATTCCTGAAGAGGAACAAGTAGAGACAAAAGAAGCAGGGCATAATGGGCACGATTTTCCAAGTCTTGATGATCTGGTTAATGCTGCTATGCAATTCTCGGAGGAAGCACAGACTTCTTCACCACAGCAACAAGAAGAATTTATCCTACAGCAAGAACAAGAACATGCTGAACAAATAAATGTGCCTAATGAAGTTGTATTTCATCCTGCAATGTGTAAAGCCATTGTTGTGTATAGGAGGACCTTTTTAATTGAATTTCTGGAATTTGTTAAAAATAATTGGGAAACAGTTACACTGCAAACTGTGACTTTTCGACACATTGCCCAGACTGATATGCAACAAAGTCTGTGGCAAATAGAAAAGAAGAAATTGAAAAAGAAAATTGAAAATCAGAAACAGGAAATTGTTGAATTGAAAGCAAAAATGGACGAAATGCTAAAGGTAACTGGTCAAATTATGGAATGCAGACCGCCACCCAGAGTTTATACTCTGTGCCTCAAAGAACAGTTTTTATGGTTTCAATTGATGAGAATTTCCAGAAACCAAGACCCCATAATTCATTCTGCCAAAGAGTTTTATGAAGCATATCAAGCAGCCCCTAACTGGTTAAGGAATTCTCTGTGTGAATTCTATTTGCATGGATTTTTAATACCACTTGAAATAGAATGGAATCCTCTTCCATACATTGGTGATATTCATTTGAGAGCATTCATGTCGTGGGCAGCAAATGAGGTGAATTATGGCAGACAGTGGGAAACGTATGAGGAAATTGAGAAAATGTCCCATTACGCTCTCAAAGTTCAAACCCACATGCAATGCTGAAAGATTGGTTTGCATTGACATATGGTATTAATAATGTTTCAGCCAGAGCAAAAATATTTGACATCAGAAAGCAAGTATATGATGAATTCCAGGCACAACAATATTCATTTTGGAGATTAGCATATACCAGAACTGAGAAAATATGGAAAAAATTGACTGTTGGGTTAAGAAAGTCAGAACCACATGGTCCCTTAAACTTTACAGCTGCACTCAAATGAACCAGCAGATATACTCAATTGGGACTTCAAACAAGATTTGAATTGTGGCTGCCACTGACATTCAAACCCCCTGTGCTAATGTGGCCCCTGTATCCTCATCAGGCTACAAATCTTAACAGTGAATTAGAAGACCGCAGATATGAAAGGTGTCAGGATTTCAGAGGATTCTATTACATGTTTGGACATCCATTCCAGAGTCATGCAGCCACTACTGACTTTAGAGAAACCAATAGGAAAGTTAATGCTGGAGGACCAGCATTGGGCTAAGTAGGGGGCAGTGATGAGCCTAAAATATGCTCATAATTTGATGTTATGATAAACTTTTAAATGACTTCATTTTTGCTATTTCATGGCTGTTTAAACTTTGTTGAAACCTTTTATGGGGATATCCTGTAGCAAGACACTTTTATATTCCTGCAGCCTATTGTGTTGACTTGATTGCATTTATTGCCCTGTTGACTCTCAAAAATGGCTGGTATATCATATACAGTTTTTGAATGGTGAAGTAGATTTGAAATGTGTCATTAATGAATAGATATCATGTATGTACCATATGCCTTTTCTTGTGCATCTGTTACCTTTTGTTTCGCAGGTTGTTGAAGAATGATCGAGTCAAGCGCAGCCGATCTCGGCCTTGCAGTAAAGCCCATTTCCTGCACGACTTTGAGGAAGCTCCGCCAAAGACTCTTTGACCGAAACCGATTTGGAAATATTTTTTAATGGAAAGTCAATCTGGAGAGAGTGAAGTGCTAGATTCTCTCTGAATCGGGTAGAACACATAAATTCATTTATGAAGTTTGTTCCTTGATTCAGGGATATACTTTACTTCCACGTCTTTCTTTGATGAAGTTAGTTAGTTAGTTGTTCTTTTAATTTAAAAATAAGATACTCCTCCTGCGCGAGGTAGTGGTAGAAGATGAATAGAATGAGTAATAGATGATTTTTAGGTAAGATAGAAACAGAGTAGCAGAGATCATGTAAGAATCAGTATGATAATGAAAGACAGAATCTGTTTGACCAGAAGCGGAGTTTGTTGTTAGTTTTCACACCAACAAGACAATGTATTTCATTCTGTTTTCATGAATAAAGATTGATGAAGTTCTGAGTTCAGCATCTATGTAATCAGTAGATGCTTGCTAAGGGGGCCCACTTAGTAAGTATCTGTAGTTAATTAGTTAGATGTTCTTTTCTGCTGATATCCAGTTAGCTTTCATCTTTTGAAGTTTTTACACAAACTCATTCTTACACTGCTCCTGCAGCATAGAGAGTCCATCCCTGTGACTGTTCCTGTAGCATAAGGCTAGTTCATGGTTTGTGCTTTAGTCGTAGCTGTTACAGTTTCTGTTTTAATCAAGCATAGTTGAGTTAAAGAATTTTGCATTACCATTCTGTAGCTTAGATAGAATTTCTTTCCAGTATGTATTTTTGCTAAGATTTGACCAAAACAAATTCCTAGTGCATATATTTTGCTGCGCCATTTAAATTCTATGTCCCCTGGTTTGACAAGTAAATGAACGTCCACAGAAAGATATTAGTCACCTGTCGGAATGTCCAATTCCCAGAAAAGTTTCACTGTAATATTCATATCCTTTTGTGAGTGTGAGCCATACATATTGTGCATCTCCTTCTCTAATTTGGATATCGTAATATTTTATTGCTTCATGGCTGACTAGCCTGCTGCCAAAAAGGCTCATGCTCCATGCAACCCTCAATTAAGTACTTGCCACTATATATTATGTCCACCTATTTTCCTAATTTACTTAAAGAGAAATGAAAAATCAAGTATACTCTTATGCATTAGTAAATGAGCAGATTAGTTTCAATTCCAGATTTGTTACAATATTCTTATGAGAATTAATTAATTTATGTGTATGAATTGCATTTAGCATGTCAACCACTATGCTTATATGTCTAAAATGTCTCCATAATAGGACCACTATTTACAATTTCATTGGGAGGAAAATATTTGCATTCACGTAGATATAGCCAACTGTTGAACAAGAAAATTGTAGATCAGATTCTTTGATCATTGCCCTTCTCTTTCTCCAATGAAACATTTTGACAACTATGCAAAGTATCAAGTCTCCTCTACTATACATATGTGCAAAGTACTAAATATTTCATACTCAAAATGAAAACAAGATACAAGAATATAGAAATAATAGACATTTATAACTATGAATATGTGCACCGTAGAAAAAAGTACCTCTTGCTTGACATGGGAATAATTCATGATAAATTGGACATAATGAGGCCTTGATTCAGGTGTTGTGAGGTATTTTATGCATCCACACTAGGTCTTGGACTTTTGCAAATCGAATAACATACTTTTAACAGTGTGTTGTAAAGGTGTTGTAAAGTGTTGTAAGATACTTTCACACTTTTCTAGACTTAATAAACCCATTTCTCCCTAATTCAACATTATAAAATATGTTTAAATACATCCTCATCAATATAGAAGGCTTATAACTTAAACCTAACGTTAAACAAGTGTTGTAATGTGTCTTGCACATTCACATTGGTTCTTGTGCCTTTCTAGGCTAAGTGGACCTCATTTTAGTGTTATAAAGTTTATTCAATTACACTTTCACATTTAATTTTGTGTCCCAAGCCCTATTTGACATTCACATCATCATTAATAGGCCCCTATAAACCCATATTGTGCATCTTGAGGCTTAAATTGATCACATACCTGACAAAGTTGCAATTTAAACCTTATTTCCTTATCTACTGGCATCCTAGCTATCAAAATGGCCCCTCTGGGACCCATTTTCCATGCATGGTGAATTAATCCCATCCAGGTGGGAACTATTCACCATGTGTGGGGAATGAGTCCCATTTGGCTCATTTTTGACCTTTGGGTGGGAAAAAGTGAAATTTACGTTTAATATTACTTCATGTCAACCTGTGATGAGGTATTAAAGGGTGAAATAGGTGAATTTCCTATAAATATAAGTATTTTAACCCTAATTCACATCTCTTGTCATTATTCTTCCATCTCAAGTCAAGCAACTTAGGGTTTTATCATTTCAAGGCATTAAGACATCAATTTTCATATATTCAAGGGAAGATTCTTCATGTTTTGTTGCAGACTTTCAAGATCAAACATCATGGCAAGGTAATCAACTCCATTATTTCATGTTTCATTCCATTAATTCATCATTTTGGTTTAATTACCTAAAAGGGGTTTGACCAAGGCAAACCCCCATGCCCTAACATTCAACATTTCTCCTTCTCTTCTTGTGTGTTTACAAAATTAGAACTCTTGGAAGCTTGCAAATCATTGAAGATAAATTTTCAAGGATATTCAAGTCTTCTCCTCATTTATCAAGTCAAAATATCAACAAAAACTCACTTTCATGTTCGGAAATCAGAATTTCGGAAGCAGACACCTTTGGAGAATCAAAGTACAGAACGAAAGCTCAAAATTCCACCTTTAGATATTCAAAAATTCAAAAGTGGAATCTTTCTCCATGAGTGGTGAATGAGTCCCACTTCTAGGTCAATTTTGAGTTTTCTACATTTTTAGATTCTCTTTTGTTAGAAACAGGTTTCAACACAATTTTGCAGAACTAGGACTAATTCACCCAAAATGGTGAATGAGTCCCTCCAGGCCTGAAAATCAACATCAAAAGCATTTCAAATGTCATTTCTAGTCTTCATCCACATTCCAAGCATACACTTTCAGTTTGATTCATTTCTATTTAGTTTTGCATTCATTTATAGGTATTGTTGCATTACACAATGTGTTTTCAAAAATCACTTGTTTCATAGGTTTTCCATTCATAATCAATCAATTTATTAGCTTAATAACATTATACACATATCTTAATTTGAGTGAACCACCTAGATTCCTTTGAGTAGGGTTTATCTCTCTCCTTTTAGGTGAAACATCCTAAGAGTGCAAGCGTAGCCTATAAGCCTACCCAAAAATCTATGGTTCATTTTGGTGAACCTACTTTTTAGAACACTTTCTTGTCGTATTTTGGAGTCCTTCATCATAGATCTGCCCTTGAATTGATCTTGCATTAGGGTTTTCATGTTTTCCTTTGCATGCTAGGTTTCAAATTTTGCATTCATAAAAAGTGCATTTAGGTTGCATTATTGGCATCTAAATTCATGTCATTTTTTTGAAATTCTTCATTTTTAACTTAGGTCTGCATCATAGCACTAAGAAAGCATAACAATCACTCAAAATTTTCTAAAAATTTTGAAAAAATTCCAACTGGGACTCATTCGCCACCGTGGGCGAATCAGTCCCTTTTGACCCCTAAAACTGCCTTTTGTAGAGCTGAAAACCCTATTTTTATGCTTCTATTTGCTACCATTAGTTATCTATATCAGTTGGTTGAGTTTCTATATCATGAATTTCATTAGATTTAGCTTACATTAGCTCATTTCATGCATGGTTAAAATTCACATTTGCATTTCCAATCCTTCATCTTTTAGATTATTGCATAGTGTCATTAGTAAATTACTTTTTTTTGAAATTTGAAAAGTTGCATTTCATTCTTTTTCTTACATTTAGTTTTACATATGCATAGCTTCTCTTACATTTAAATCATTAGCAATAAGCATTGTTTACATTCATGGCACTTATAATTTTGCAATTTTCATTTATAGCCTTAGTTCCTAGTTCATTTAGTTCATATTCAATATTAAATGAAAACAATATATATATATATATATATATAGAACAATCCAATTAAAAAAATGATATAATTTCGAACAACCCTCTCATCTAAGCCTTTTGGTAGTGGTGATGTAGACAAGTTAGATGAAGTGCTTCAATACTTTATCTCACTCACTTCATCCTCTAAAGCTTGTCATGAGAAGCCTAAACTGGTGCAGGAGCACCTACTTGAGTACAAGCATAAATTTTGAGGAGTTGTTTTACATCTTTTTTTTGTGTCAGGAATGGTCTTTAGCACCTTTTATATTGTGTATAAGGACATTTTTGAATCTTAGGTTTAAATTTGGAATAAGTTAGGAAACCATGTGTGGTCATTTCCTTAGGATTTGGTTAAGATTGCAAAACACAGTGTGTTTTCAAACACACTTCTTTTAATCACTTTTGAGCCCGATATAGAAAACCTAACTGTTTTTTTCAGGTTGTAAAGAAAGATCTTGCCATTTTGCAGGGGTTGGAAGTCTTGGACAAGGGCAGTGTGTTGAAAAAAACAAGAAGTAGTGATTTTTATTGGGAAAAAAATCTATTATTTCTGTTCTTTTTGGCGTAACAGCAAATAGAAGAATGGATTAAATCTTTTATTGAATTTAGAGCATGAAAAGAAACATGTTTTAGTTCTATTTTAGTGTCTTTTATTAGTCTTCCCATCGCTCTCTGTTCTTTGTATAATCTTTGTCTTTCTTTACTTCTGTTTTGGACTGGTAAAAAGAACCAGAATCATGGAGTTTTAGTGTTGTTTCTGCTCGCACCAGGCAGTATGGACGCAGAGGAAGCAATGCTAGGTTCCAAGCATGTCAATAGTTCAAATATGGTAGACATTAGAGGTTCAATGAGCAAGCTGAAAGACTGTGTCTAGGTGAGTTTGCAGACCCAGCTAGAAAAGATAGTCAATAGGGTAAAAAGAAACCCCAACGTAGCAGGGGTGTGCAACATTTTTCATCTAATGAAGTATTGTGAATGTACGAAGGTCAAAGAAAGTGTGGAGTGGTAACAAAAGGCTCTTAAATGCATTTGAGGTTATTAAAAGCATAATAGACCAAGGAAAGGTCCTAGGAAACCCTAGCTTCCATCAAGATTGGAATGTAAACCTGTATGGCCAGGAAAGGTATCAAAATCAAAAAGAATTTGTCAGAGCTTGGGAAAAGAGCCAGGGAGTCAATTGAAACTTTGGTACAAGCAGTTGGGAGAGGAGAGTTCTAACCTTTTTCTTTGTGTTGAGAGGCTAAAAGGGCTTGAGGCATGTAACCTGCCCAAGAACCAAGAACTCTATTTTTTTTGGAAAACGTTGGAGAGCTGAAGCTGGGTATTGTTGAAACACCAGGAAAAGATGACTTTTGAGGCCTTGGAAAGTTCCACACACACACCCCTGCAACAAGGTTGGTAGAATGCAAAGTGGACTAGTCTTTAGTGGAATAAGGGTTAGGTGGTGCATGTGATGAAAGAGTACCAAGAAACATTTTGTAGCAGCAGATTTGCAATGATAGCCAGGTTGTCATAGTGAACCAGGGGTGCCTCAATGTCAAAGGACCTATAGGTTGTAGGGTGAAAGGAATAACACCTTAGGAGAGTTCCTAAGACAAGGACTCAAGCATTGAGATTGTGTTTTCTCAATATCAACCCTAGTTCTATCAGATTGGTATCAGAGCAATGAAAGATTTGGGAAAGCAGCTTATATGTCAGAGGAAGTTGAATCAAGTGAACCGCCCAAGATGGTGACATATGCACAGTTAGCCAAGATGGTTGAAGAGCATGAAGAGGATAACAAATCTCTAAAGGAAAGAATAGAACAGCTTGAAGCAACACTAAACAAGGTGAAACTAGAAGGAAAAGTGCCAAAAGAAGAAGAGGTTGCAGAGGAGAACAAAGTCCCTGAACCTGACCCTGTCTTGGAAGAGGAGCCTTTCTTGAAGGCATTCAAAGCCCTGAGTGGAAAAGGACTTGAGGGTGTACCACTATTCCATGGAAAGATGGATCCTAATTTCGTAATGGACTGGATAGATTGAATGGAGAATCACTTCGAATGTGATGGAGTTACAGAAGCACAGAAGGTGAAGGTTGTAAAAGCAAGGTTGAGAGGATCAGCTCTAACATGGTGGAAATTTGTCTAGACTGAAAGGGAGAAAGAAGGAAAGCAGCCCATATTAACCTGGAAAGGAATGGTTGCTAAAGTGAAAGAAGCCTATATGCCGGATGATTACGAGATCCAACTCCACAAGAAGAGGCAGAGTTTAAGACAAAAAGATCAAGATGTCAACACCTACACTGAAGAATTCCAAAAGCTTTGTTTGAGATCAAATGTGGTAGAAGATGAGAGCCTAAAAGTGGCTAGATACCTCAATGGTTTGAAGTGGAATATACAGGAAGAGATGGCTTTGCTCAGCCCCAAGACAATCCACCAATGCTATCAGCTAGCTATCAAGATTGAAGCAAGGAATAAAAGGAAGCATGATCAGTCCTGTAAGGGCAGAGGAAGAGGCAGAGATCAAAGAGGATAGCGTGGAGGTTACCAAGGAAGAGGTGGTGACCAAAGAAGCCAAGGTGAATCAAATCTTACTGAGCATGGAGGTGAAACCTCATCAAGAGGAGGATTTAATAGAGGAAGAGGACCTCAAGGAGGTTCAAACAGAGGTAGAGGAGCAGGCAAAATTAACTCTTACTTTGCCACCATGAAATGTTATAACTGTAATCAGCTAGGCCATCCAGCTTATAGGTGCCCAAAGAAAGCTTCATATAGCAATGAGAAAAGAGTAGCTTATGTACAAGAGGACACCATGAGTGTAAAGACACCTGAGATTAGTCATATAGAATCAGAAGTAGGTGAAAATTTGATGTTCAACAGGGTTTTGATCAGGCAACCGGTCAAGGAAGAACCCAAGCAAAGGAGAGCTTTATTTAGAGCAAGATGCAAAATACTTGGAAAGGTATGCAAGGTCATTGTAGATTCTAGTTTTACGGAAAATATCATCTCTGAGGAGGTAGTAACTAAGTTAAAATTGTAGAAGGTACCTCATACCAATCCCTACAAAGTCACATGGTTGAACAAAGGGCAGAGTGTCTTAGTGAATGAGCAGGTTATAGTGGAATTCTCGATTGGAGGCTACAAAGACAAGCTGATTTGTGATGTGCTACCCATGGATGCATGCCATCTTCTTCTTGGCAGGCCATGGAAATATGATAGAGGTGTTGTATATTATGGAAAGGAGAATACCACAAAATTCAAGAAGGATGGGAAAACTTTCAAGCTGTAATCATTGATTGAGGATGATGAAGGGCAGTCTAAGGTTCCAAACATTATGTTGAGCAGTGGCAAGGAGTTCATCAAGGATCTACACCAAGAAAATGAAGGGTATGTGATCATGATGCAGCCCAAAGAAGAGGAAAAGGCTGAAAGGACCGTGTTACCAGCAGCATTCCAAAACTTGCTTGACAAATACAAGAGCATAGTGAGTGATGGAACACCATCAACTCTACCACCCAAGAGAGAAATAAGTCATCAAATTGACTTCATACCTGGAGCCTCATTGCCTAATAAAGCAGCATACAAGCTTACACCTGATCAGAATCAAGAGGTGGCAAGACAAGTAGAAGAATTGCTGAGCCAAGGTCTAATCCAAAAGAGCATTAGCCCATGTGCAGTCCCAGTTGTTTTGGCAACAAAAAAAAGGAGGTAAATGGAGACTTTGCACTGATTCTCGAGCAATTAATAGGATCACAATTAGGTATAGATTTCCAATACCTAGGATTGAGGATTTAATGGATTTCCTTGGAGGTGCAAAATTTTACACTAAGCTAGATCTTAAGAGCGGGTATCACCAAATCAGAATTAAGGAGGGTGATGAATGGAAGACAACTTTTAAGACAAATGATGGTTTATATGAGTGTAAAGTGATGCCATTTGGCCTCTCAAATGCCCCTAGAATGTTCATCAGACTAATGAATGAGGTGCTTAAAGATTTCATAGGGATTTTTGTGGTAGTTTACTTGGATGACATACTGATTTTCAGTAAGACAGTAGAAGAACATTTGAAGCATGTAGAGATGGTACTCAAAAGGTTGCAAGAAGAACAGTTGGAAATCAACCTTGAGAAATGTGAGTTCTTCAAATAGGAGCCTATGTATCTAGGCTTTGTGGTATCCCAAGGAATGCTGAAGATGGATCCAAGTAAGGTAGAAGCCATCCTAAACTGGCCTACACCAACCACAACAACTGAGGTAAGAAATTTTTATGGTTTGGCTCAATTTTATAGGAAGTTTATAAGGAATTTTAGTGGTATATGTGCACCAGTGTTAGATACAATCAAGGGTGGTCAGAAAACAAAGTTTAAGTGGACACTAGAGGCTAATAAAGGGTTTGAAAAGCTGAAACAAGAGGTAGCAACCCAACCTATACTTTTGTTGCCTAGTTTTGATAAGTTATTCACAGTTGAGTGTGATGCAAGTGGAGTAGCAGTAGGAGGAGTCCTTAGTCAAGAAGGTAGGCCTTAAGCCTTCTTCAGTGAAAAACTCAATGAAGCCAAGCAAAAATACTCCACCTATGATCTAGAACTTTATGCTTTAGTGCAGTCCCTTAGGAAATGGAGGCATTATTTATTGCCCAAAGAGTTTGTGGTTTTCACGGATAACCAGGCACTTAGTTACATCAATACCCAAGAGAAGTTAAGTAATAGGCACTTGAAATGGATGGAGTACATTCAAGCTTTCACATTTACCATTAAGCACAAGAAGGGACAGAAAAACAAAGTGGCAGATGCATTAAGTAGGAGGATGCTGATAGTCCAAGAGATACAACTGAAAAGCATTGGATTGGAAAGTTTTAAAGATCTCTATGGTGATGATGAAGACTTTTCAGAAGCCTACAAGGTATGTTCAGATTTTGAAAATCATTTTCACAGTCAATATGCTGAGTATACATTGCAAAATGGATTGTTATTCAAGGGCAATCTGTAATGTGTCCCAAGAGGATCAATGAGGGAAAATCTAATCCAAGAGAAACACAATGGCAGTCTTAGTGGACACTTTGGAACCAATAAAACTTTAGAGCTGGTACAAAGATTTTATTACTAGCCAAGGTTAGCACGAGATGTCAAAAAGCATGTGGAACAGTGTGTTGTTTGCATGAGAGCCATAGGGGGAGCTAGCAATGTTGGGTTATATCAGCCCTTGCCTATTCCTAATAGACCATGGGAGTGTGTGAGCATGGATTTTGTGGTGGGTCTTCCCAAGACTAAAACTGGTTTTGACAGTGTTTTTTGTGGTTGTGGACAGATTTAGCAAGATGAGTCACTTTATTCCTTGCAAGACTACACATGATGCAAGCTATATTGCCCATCTCTTTTTCAGGGAAGTTGTAAGAATCCATGGATTGCCATTGAGTATTGTTTCTGACAGGGATGTGAAGTTCATGAGCCATTTTTGGAAAACATTGTGGAGTAGATTGGGAACTAATTTGTCATTTGGATCAGCTTACCATTCTCATACCAATGGTCAAACCGAGGTGGTTAACAAAGTGTTAGGTAACCTATTGAGGTGCTTGAAAAAGGAATATGGGCAGACCTGGGATATGGTGATTTCCCAAGCTGAATATGCATATAATGATAGTGTGAACAGAACTACCAGAAAAAGTCCATTTGAAGTTGTGTATGGAATGCATCCAAGAGGAATTTGTGAGCTCAGAGACCTTGGAACAATGGAGAATAGGAGTGGACATGCAGAAGACTTCACTCAAACCATGAAGGAGATTCATGAGTAGGTTAAGAAGACAATCATAGCAGCAACACAAAAGTTGAAAGATAAAGTTGATGAGACAAGAAGAGATGTGCAGTTTCAAGTGGGTGATTATGTGATGGTTCACCTCAATAAATCTAGATTGCAGAAGGGAATGTCCACCAATTTGCAAATGAAGAGAATAGGACCATGCAAGGTGTTGGCCAAGTATGGAAAGAATGCTTACAAGGTAGAACTTCCATTAGATTTGGGAATATCTCCAGTCTTCAATGTTGCTGATTTGATCAGGTACAAAGGGATAGTCAATGATGAAGTTCAGAACAGTCAGGAAATATTTTAGGATATCACTAATATACCCCTTCCAAGTCAAGAGAAAGCTCAGGCAGAGAAGGTCTTGGAGTCCAAGGTGAAGAAAGCAACGCAACATAAGGCATATATGGAACACCTTGTCAAGTGGAAGGGAAAACCTGAGTCTGAGGCTACCTAGGTTGAAGAAGAAAATTTCAAGAAGCAAGGAATTGATCTATCACTGCTGACACCTCCAGTTCCTTGATCTTTGTGCTAAGAGGGGGAGAATAGTGCAGGAGCACCTACTTGAGTACAAGCATAAATTTTGAGGTGTTGTTTTAAATCTTTTTGTTTTTGTTAGGAATGGTCTTTAGCACCTTTTATATTGTGTATAAGGACCTTTTTGAAGCTTAGGTTTAAATTTGGAATAAGTTAGGAAACCATGTGTGGTCGTTTCCTTAGGATTTGGTTAAGATTGCAAAACATAGTGTGTTTTCAAACACACTTCTTTTAATCACTTTTGAGCCTGATATAGAAAACCTAACTGTTTTTCAAGTTGTAAAGAAAGCTCTTGCCATTTTGCAGGGGTTGGAAGTCTTGGACAAGGGCAGTGTGTTGAAAAAACAAGAAGTAGTGATTTTTATTGGGAAAAAAATCTATTCTTTCTGTTCTTTTTGGCGTAACAGCAAATAGAAGAATGGATTAAATCTTTTTATTGAATTTAGAGCATGAAAAGCAACATGTTTTAGTTCTATTTTAGTGTATTTTATTATTCTTCCCATCGCTCTCTGTTCTTTGTATAATCTTTGTCTTTCTTTACTTCTATTTTGGATTGGTAAAAAGAACCAGAATCATGGAGTTTTAGTGTTGTTTCTGCTCACACCAGGCAGTATGGATGCAGAGGAAGAAATGATAGGTTCCAAGCATGTAAATAGTGCAAATATGGTAGACATTAGAGGTTCAATGAGCAAGCCGGAAGACTGTGTCTAGGTGAGTTTGTAGTCCCAGCTAGAAAAGATAGTCAATAGGGTAAAAAGAAACCCCAACGTAGCAGGGGTGTGCAACATTTTTCATCTAATGAAGTATTGTGAATGTACGAAGGTCAAAGAAAGTGTGGAGTGGTAAAAAAAGGCTCTTAAATGAATTTGAGGTTAGTAAAAGCATAATAGACCAAGGAAAGGTCCTAGGAAACCCTAGCTTCCATCAAGATTGGAATGTAAACCTGTATGGCCAGGAAAGGTATCAAAATCAAAAAGAATTTGTCAGAGCTTGGGAAAAGAGCCAGGGAGTCAATTGAAAGATTGGTACAAGCAGTTGGGAGAGGAGATTTCTAACCTTTTTCTTTGTGTTGAGAGGGCTAAAAGGGCTTGAGGCATGTAACCTGCCCAAGAAC
The DNA here is from genome assembly GCA_007258455.2 of Sequoia sempervirens. Classification (NCBI taxonomy): domain Eukaryota; kingdom Viridiplantae; phylum Streptophyta; class Pinopsida; order Cupressales; family Cupressaceae; genus Sequoia; species Sequoia sempervirens. The sequence goes on along the minus strand of VDFB02072274.1, from coordinate 16,945,369 downwards.
CAAGAACTCTATTTTTTTTGGAAAATGTTGGAGAGTTGAAGCTGGGTATTGTTGAAACACCAGGAAAAGATGAATTTTGAGGCCTTGGAAAGTGCCACACACACACCTTTGCAGCAAGGTTGGCAGAATGCAAAGTGGACTAGTCTTTAGTGGAATAAGGGCTAGGTGGTGCATGTGATGAAAGAGTACCAATAAACATTTTGTAGCAGCAGATTTGCAATGATAGCAAGGTTGTCATAGTGAACCAGGGGTGCCTCAATGTCAGAGGACCTATAGGTTGTAGGGTGAAAGAAATAACACCTTAGGAGAGTTCCTAAGACAAGGACTCAAGCATTGAGATTGTGTTTTCTCAATATCAACCCTAGTTCTATCATAAAAAAATTGACGATAACTTATCCCCAAAACATTTTTGTAGTGATGACTTAGGCATGTTAGATGAATCTCTTAAAGACTTCATCTCTCCTAACTCATCCACTAAAGGTTTGACACAAGAGGATGAAAGCATTGATAATCATGCTAATCATACTTGTTTTTCTCCTGATATCTCTCCCATTGATGATGCAGGTATCTTGATGAAAGAAGACACAATTATTGAATATCATGCAAGTCTTGCTTGCTTTCCTCCTCTTCCCCCTTGAAATGAAATTATGACACATAAATTTGAAATCATTTAATCTCCCTTACCTAGTATCAACAATCATGACAATCCACCCTTTTCTTCTCCTACTATCTTCTCTACACATGAAGAAGATAGTTTAGTGTTAGAAGATATTGTGATGGAAGATCTCTTTGAAAAAAAAAGTCCAATCATTAGTAACCATGAAACTCGTATTTATCATTCTCTTTATGCCTCTTCTATGAGTGATGAAGCTATCTTTCCAAATCCAATTATGACATGTGATGAACATATTAGCTCTCCTCCTAGGGTCGATATTATGGCACATAAGAATTATACCTTAGAGAAAGCAGACAACCAAATAGAGCCTTCTTCTCATATCACCACTATTTATACTCAAAAAAATCCAACCATTAATCATCCCCCTATGTGTGCTAAAGTTATTTTGGACACACATAATAATCCTATCATTACTCACCATTACACAAGAAAGAAGCTCACAATACACCCATCCTCATTCTTCCAAATCATGGTCTTCGTGATTGTCCTTTCATAGAAATTTACCCATCCAAAAAACCTTCACTCAACATCCATACTATCACTCAAGATTATTTCAAGAAAACTCTACCCTTGGTACATCCTGTTGATGGTGTTTTTATGCACTTCTCAACACAGACAGTGCGTAAGTGCACTACCTCTCTTGAAATACAATCTTCCACAATTGAATTGCATAACACTATCCCAAGGTCTCTAATGTCAATTCTTGACAGTGCTTAGAATATCTCAGTTGTCTGATGTGATTTGCTAGAATCACAAGGTGGTCTTATGTAGGAATTACGAAGCATGGGAGGTTGGATCTTGAAATGGAGTTCTTAGGATGGGAGAGTTGTTATGCATTGGCTGTAGGTTCAAACAATAGTCTTGGACTCCATTTTGTCATTGGATTTGGCTTTACAATGTGCAATGAACCTTAGCATAGGTCAGTCATTAAAAAAAAAAAAGCAAGGAAGAGGGAAAGTTCCTAAATCTGCAACTAATTGTGAACAGTGATGATGGAGTTCCTGCAATGGACAGCTTCTTAAAACAATATACCACTTAACCAGAGATCTCACAGTATCATGGAACTTGTGCTATCTTCTAAGGTCCGCAAGTGTTTTATCTTTCATTCACCATGTGCATGCATGAATAGAGATAAAGGTTTTGGAGCAGCTTCAAATTCAAGTCTAGATTAACTTTACACAGCTATCTACCATCAACAAACAACAAAAAGTATGGACTGAGAAGTCATCAACATAGTAGGATTTTTCATGATCACAGGACAACATTCCTAAAATCTACCGAAGCAAGAAAAAGCTAGCTAGAACAGCAATAAAGTCTAAGTTAAACATCTAACAATGGAGATTGAATCAAGCAACATGTGAGAAACTCAAAAAATGCACCAAGTCAATGTATTTTCCTTATAAATTTCTACAGCATGTCTTTACAACAACTCAACCTCTCTTTGCAAATGAGAGAAGAGCCCTATTTATATTATTCCAAAAGTCAAATGAATGGCCAAGATCAATTGTTATTATGTTGCTAAGATTCATTACAAAATAGGGTTTCACCTACCCCCAATATATCACAATTTAAAATTACATTTTTCCTTTTTCCCTATTTCATCCTCTACTAACGGCACTGTAGCACTTTTGTCTTTTAGCCAATTGTTGTTTCACTATAGGTACTCTTCAAGGAGTCCTTCATCCTTGATGGGGCTATCCTCCTACCTTTTAGAAGTTGTGTATTCTATGAACTTGAGGATAACCACTTGGAGCTTGTCTATTTCAATGATTTCATATCATAGCACCTGGTAGCTCCACTCTTTTGTGTTATCTTCCAACCTTTTCCAATCTTCATCATATTTTGAGACTTGGTCCCTGAATAGCTCTGATTGATTGAAGGCATAGGCAGAAAAACTCATGAACTCCACCGTGATTTCACTAGACATCCTGTCCTCCATCTTTTTCTGGAAGTAGGGCTTTATCTTCTTCGGATCCATTTGCACTATGGGCATGTCCTACTCTATCATCATCTTAAGGTACCGGGCACATTCTGCCCCGATTTCCTTGATCCATTCAATGTCCAGATCCACCTTGCTCATGATTTGTTCTAGTCTTTCCCTCTGGCTGTCAAAGTCTCGCTACCACACATCCATTAGCCAGTGATCGTCTTTCTTAAATGCAAGCTCCTTTTCCCATATGGCTTCTGGAAACTGAAGGATAGCCTCAATCCTCAGAAAGGTGGAGTCATAGGTCATAGGGAAGTTAGTGCAGAGCTTCCTCGTGCCCTCCAGAGACTGCAACAGGTTTAAGAATTTGTTGGCTATTTGCACAGCCTAGCTAATTCCCATGTTTCTGACGCATAAGACTTGTTAGAACCAGTCCTCTGTGGTCTTTTCAAAGTTCTTCCTTATTTCCATCTTATCGATTTGCTCTTTGGATAGCAGCTGAGGTGTGGTTGTAGATGTGGTAGGTAGGTCATCCACTGAAGACCATTGTTGTATGTAATCCGTTAAGGCCGCAACTTGTGCCTTGAGCTCATCCTTCGAGATCTTATATTACTTTACCAAATGCACCACCATAGCCGCTAACTCCTCAAGGTGCCTGAATTTTTGCTCGCTTGTGGTGGTCCCCAAGTCGATGGTGGAGATTTTGTAACATACCCTAGCCTGGCCAATCATAGGCATTGCTATTTGCGCTGCTCGAGACCCGAAAGCATCCATCATTACCCTGGATCAGACTTTGGGCTTCTTCTCCTTCTTTGTCATGATTTGAGCTCGATCCAAGATGGCCTCTAACCTCACCCTTGGGTCCTTTAGCACAGGGATTTTTCTTTCGAGCTGCCTCTCTAACCATTCAAGCACATCAAATTTTCCCTTGGATGAATCGTGGCCACCCTCGCCCCTCTTGGTCAAGGCCAAGGTTTCCACTCCTTTTTCTTCTAGGGACTTTTCTTTCTCCTTGGCAACATCTCCCTCTTCCTCATCAGAGTCCTGGATGAACAAGAGGTGTTTGATACGAAGCACGGTAGACATTGGCTACACTGGACCCTCTTTTCCTAATGTCTCTTCTTCTTTCTTTTCCTTAGCATGCTCAATCTTGTGCACATGTTCTTTGAATTTCCTGACTTCAAGGCTCTCGATCGCTTAGGTTCCACCCTCAATTAAATGCTCTTGCTGCTATTTTCTGGTGGCTACCCTTCTCCCTCACGGGGTGACCTTTCTACTTCTACCTCAGTGTCCTTTAGCTGTTGTGCCAGCTCCTCCTCAAGGTCATCGTCAAAGGTTTGCATGATTACCTTAGCACCATAGCTATCTTCCTTGTCCCCACCCTTGGAAGAGCTCGTTCCCTCATCCTCATAAGCCACCCTATCAATGGTTTGGTGTTCATACTCTGAGTGCTCATGGTATTCATCGACTTCCTCCTTAATAGGCTTCGAGGCTTCCCGCTCTCATTCCTCCCACTCCTTAGAGATTAGCATGGTGGCTTCCATAGCCAGTGGCCCTGTCAGTGGTTGTGAAGGCTGAGCAGTAGTGAGTTCTTATGCAAGGGCTACTTGAAGAGTCAGATCCATTAGGATCTGAGAGAGCTCAAGGGGAAGATTCTGCATATGTCTTGAGAGATCCTCAGGCATGGTGGCAGTGGGAATAGGTGTTGTTATTGTTGCCAGAGGGAGCGATGTGATTGGTGACATGGCAGAGGAAGAAGGGGGAGTAGTTATGGTAGAGGAGAAGTCAATAATTATTACAGACTCAGCTGGAGGTGAAGGGGCAATATGGAAAGAAATGTCCACTACCGGCGGGCATGCAACGATCATAGCCAGGGAGGTAGGTGGTGCAATAGGAAGGGCAGGGAGAGCCAAGAGATGTTCCAATTGTTCTGTAACCTTCGCTTCCTCCTCTTGGGTTGAAGGTTGTTATGTGGCACTCCCTGCCAGTTTGAGCCTTTTGGGAGGTGAGCCTCTTGTTTCTTTCCTTGCATAGACCTTGGGGTCTGGAGATTGTTTTGTTTCTCTCCCTTTTCTCTTCTTAGATCTCGTGACCAGAGGAGACTTGGAGGTCCCACCAGTTGAAGTGGTGGCAGAAATATTATCTATGGTAGTTGGCTCACTCTTGAGCCCTTCATAAGTCAAAATTATTCCTTGCCACTTTAATAGGGCTACTTTCCCATCAACCCACTCCTTAGCATGAACCAAGATTGGCTGGGTTATGGTATCAAGGTCGTCGACCTCTTGTTCATCCCAGTCTATTGTAGGTATTGGCAAATTGGCGACTATAGGGTCCCCGGGGTGCATTATGGTGGCCTCATCTTCTTTGACTTGGTCTGGTATGGGGAATGGTTGCACCCTTCTTACAAACTACACAATCATTCACAAATAGTGTCTTGTGCGTACCTCTTTATCATCCTACCAGTCTACCCAGAAATCCTCGATATGGTGAAGATGGACATATCCTGGCCACAGCGCTTTTCTGACATGACCATACGGGTCAATCTGTGGGCGAGCAGTGTGTAGGTAGAAGTGGTAATCCTTCAGCTCTTTCTCAGAGTTACCAGCACACTGGGAAGTTTGTAGTCGGTACATGCCCTGGCCAAGGGTCATGGGATAAGAAATCCCTGCTATGTGTTTGCTGCTAAAGATTTCCTGTAGGTGTTGGAGTTACCGAGAAAGCTCCAGAAGGATGATTCGGTCATTGGGGTATCGAGGCAACCTGTTTGGCCTTTTAGTGAAGCCCTGGGCACAGATGTACATGAACTTCAAATATTGGATGAAGAGAAAGGCATACTATTTCAAAAATGTGCTAGCACTATGGGAGACCCTCCTCTCGAAGTTGCTGGAAATCATTATGATGATATGGTGGATGAAGGCATAGTTTACTCTGGAGTATTCCCTTTTGAAGTTCCAGTATTGGAGTTGTGGATACCTATCATAGGCCTTGAGTCTTCACCCCTACTCCTGATCGGGTGCCACAAACAACCCATTGTACTGCCTCTGATCCACCAAGGAATAGACAAGATAGGAAGTCATACATAACTTGGATCTCTTCTTTACATTGATAAACTGCTCATGGAAGTAGTTGCTTATGATTTCTCCCCAGTAAAATGAAGTCTTTGTGGTGACGTCCTCATTTCCATGAAGAATTTGCTCAATGAAGTACACCATCCATTCTTGGAAGAAGGCTACAATAGGAAGACCCATAACCCTACTTAGCATCATGACCAAATCATGGTAATCTTTGTGGAAATCACTATGGAAGAGTTCTTGAGGAACCTTCGTAGCGTTGCCCCACTTTTCTTTGAGCCAATGCTGATTTATTGACCTCTTACATCCCACCGGATTATCATCCCATGCCGCCTAGCATTTTTCTATGGTGGATACTTCCATCTCCTTAAAAGTGGGAATATGGAAAGTCTTTGTAATTTCCTTAGGCGACATGTCGGTGAGAATGTTGCCCTCTTTATCAATGATTATCCTTGTGTCTAGTTGATATGCTTCCTAACAAGCCATGACCAACTCAGGGGCCATGAGGGATGGAGGGAATCAAATATCCTTCACTATTCCACTCTGTCTTATCAATATTGCATTCTTTGTCGTTAGATTGACCCTAACCCTTTGTGTAAATTCATCAATATCAACTTGGCCTATGTTGGTGTCAGTGATTTCCTTCCAATCCATGGTGACTTTTGAGTGCACGGGCTCGCCCTAGAATTGATATTTCATCTGGTCCTTTTCCTCTTTCCCTCGAGGGGTCTTTCCTGACTTCTTCCCTTTATCCTTCTCAGCAGATGCCCCTAAAGGTCCTGCGCCCGATTCCATATATTCTACAAGCAAAGGCATAGTTAATGTAATGGATCATAAAAGCATTCATGTTAGTTGAAATCCTGAAGATGACATCTATTTTAAACAATCAATTAGGCATAATATATCCCCTGATGTTATTGATCTTTGATTAAGGGCATTTGGATAGTTCGGGCCCGGAAGGCCGGACTTCCTTGGCAGGAATGCTATTTGGAAGGGAAAATAGGGTGGAGGGCTCCCATATATTCTCTTTAGTCAAATTTTAGTAATTTGAGAGGTTCAAAATGAAGAGGACCAAAATTAAGCATATGGGTCGAAGTTATATTTCAGATTTGGGCTCATTTGGATCAGTTTAGGAGAATCTGGAAGTCCTAGGCTGGAGAGCCATCTAGAGATGGTAGTTTGGAACAACAGACTAAAAATAGAATTCCAGAGACGGAACTCCTGGGTCTGGGGTCTGGTGGGTGAAAGGGCGGCCAGCAGTTTATAACTTCACTTTGAGCATTCATGTCTGTGGTACCGAGAAGGAATTCATTTTTTTGCCATTTGTGATGGCTATTGTTGGGCGGAAGCCCAGAGAGGGTAGTCTGGTAGTTACGGCCCCGCGGATTACAAATCAGTGTGAGGCCTATGCTATGGGGTAAGGTTCTTGCGAGATCTGCAAGTTTGGCCTATAGCCAGGAGCAACACCGGAAGGGATCCCGGAGCTCAGATGGGCGAGTGAGAATTTCATTTGGAACGGCAGGCGAGGGGAGGAGTCCCACACAACAAAGCTCGAAATAGATGAGGGCGTTCAGTAGTTTAAATTGCATCCTGGTGGTGAACAGGAAGGCAGAGTCCGATGGGTGGAAGGACGGGCGAGAGTTTCCCTTTGGGATGATGGATGAGGATAGGACTCCCGGGCAGTGGAGTCCAATGGGAATGAGTCCGTTTTTGTTTGCATGACATCCCAGTAGTGAATGGAGATCTGGAGCCCAGAGATCAGAAGGATGTCAGGCATCACCAAGATCTAAGGAGTTCACGGTGAAGTCTTGGCGATGGAGAAATATTTCCCTAACAGTGAATGAAGGATGAAATCCCAGGAACGGAGCTCTGGAGCTCCGGGGCCGAGACGCCCAAAGGAATTTGTCCAATTTGAAATGCCCACAACGAGGAGAAGGGTGGGCCCCAGTGGATGGGAGGTCTGGGTAAGTTCGCCGTTTTGATGCGGCGGCACTCCAGATGACTTTTGGACAAGGAAGTTCGACAACCCAGGCCCAAAGGGGAAATTTTTCGTCATATGGAAGGTTGATCATTTGGTTTGGACAGCCAAGACAAGCCCAAAGGCCGAAGGGGATGATCTCCCTGCAGGAAGAACAACCACGGCGAGGTGGAACTCCAGATCGGTGATGAGGGCACCCTCGAAGGTTTTCTTAAGTTTTCAAAACATGGGTTTTACTCGTGATGCTATGGTTCATCATTTATTCATCTTTATGATGTTCATTGTCCATTTTAATCCTTAGAAATCATGAAAATAATGCTCGAGAGGGGGAAACGAAAAACCTACCTTGAGCACACGATGCAGGGAGATGTGGGATCCACCTACGATCGATGAAGTGATGTTGAGAGTGATGAGCGTGAAGGTGTCAAAAATGGTGGGCTCCTCTAGCAAGTTTTTTGATCGCTCTACAACTCTGTCAAGTGATAATGATGGGCTTGAGCAAGTCTTTTATACCCCTAATCACCATTAATGACCCTATTAAATGTAGGTATGGCGAGAAAAAAGGTTGGTGAATTATAAAATCAGCAAAGGCAGTGAGAGACCTGGGGTCCAACAGTCGGGGGGCACAGGACGGTGGCCGCTTTGAACATTTCGAGTCGGTTGGATCAGCGGCGGTGGAGAGAGAGTCGGAGCCCAGAGGGTGGAGTTCCATCGAAGATCATCCATCGCAAAGACGACGGAACCATCATGGAATTCCAGACTCAGAACTCCGGAGGATCGGGCCTAAAACACTCGACGGCGGTCAGGATTTCCCGCAAACTCTCCAAATGGTAAATAAGGTGGCAGGACCCAGAAGGTGGGACACCGCCAGAGGTTTGCCATCAAGGATGGTGAAGTACTGGTGGAAACCTGGGAGCGGAACTCTAGGGTCCGAAGAGTTAAACAACTGTAAGAATTTCCACATTTCTAGTAGATGGCAAATGGGGGTCCGAAACCCGGGGTCCAAGGGGACATGAACTAAGCATCGTTAGGAACAGTAGGTGCAACGAGGAAACCTGGCAAGGGAAGCCCAAACAGCCAGGCCCGACAGGGCCCGGGGTCATTGGCAGGGTCAAACTGCCAGAGGGACTCTATGAGGCACCAGAACATGACAAAATTAAAAAGGAAAGGCATAGTCAACTTATGGTGGGACTTTAAAGAAATATTTACCATCTGAGACACCAAAAAAAATAAGGGGGCACACAAAATGAGGCGGTGACAAAATGACCTGACAAGGCAAAAGAAAAGAGGGTCCCCGTTCCAAATGGGGCGTGTGTGCTAAGGGAACAACAAATGGTGACTCCGCTGGAGAATGCTCTCGAGCATTCTAAGGATAAATATTCATTCAGGTTCCAGAATCTCTGGTTTTGCAGACCAGGAGTGGCTTCCAAAGACGAATCTGGGAGAACAAGATCCTCAATTGGGTTAGTTTACAGGACATCTCAGAAGTGTGTGTAGTGAGTTCATTCCTTTCCTCAAGATAGTGACTAGGGTTACCAATTCAACTGAGCGAGCTACATAAATTGTCTAACACCAAAAGTAACCTCGACATTGCTCCACTGCCAGTCAGGCGTCCATAGCCCCAACAGAGTTGTCACTGCAATCTCATGGATATTGCTCTACTACCGACCGGGCGTCCATAGCCTTGGTAGAGTTACCCGAACACCCATACAGTGGCTTATTTTTTAGAATTCCTTTGCTCTTTTACTTTGATATTTCCTTCAATGTTCATTTCTCATTTATCATTCATTTCAATTGGGTAAGCACTGAAGCCTACGATGGGTTTGAGACTGCAGTGGTCACTGGAGCAGACTTGAGATTTTTCACTCACTAAGGTGTCATAACAACCATGGTACAGTCCTTTAGAAATGATTATTATGTGTTTTATACGAGATCCGAGATGTGTGTACGAAGATCCAATCCAGGGTCAAGCTCTGAGAAAATTTCAAACAAGGAAATCATTCACGGGTAGCTTTCAGAGACCGATAGTCGAGAGTGAATGTTTAGCCGAAGAACACAAAGGACAGACAACAAAGTAAACTGCTTGTCAATCCAGCACAACCACTGCTAAGGGGTGGGAAACAAGTTTCCAAAACAAAACTGTCAGGAGGGAGGAAACAAAAGAGTGACGCAAAACAAAAGACACAAGCACACCAGAAAAGAAGTCTACCCTAACCAATGTATAGATATTTACAAAGAAGAGCTTGAACGAGCTTAGGCATGGAAGTAATGCTTCAGGTGCTGCCCGTTGACCGGCAACGGGATGTTCTCACTAGTTAAGGTCTTTAGGTGGAAGGCATTATCTCCAAAAATCTTAGCTATTTGAAAGGGGCCAAGCCAGAGCTTGTCGAATTTGTTGTCCCCTTTCTTTTCATGGGCCTTGTCCCAATATAGGACCAAATCTACAATTCTAAAGGCCTTGATCTTGGCTCGGTGGTCGAACCATCTCTTAACTATTCCCTGATGTTTGGCAAAATTTTCTATTGCATGGTCTCGAACTTCCTCTAAATGCAAGAGCTCAGCTAACCGAGCTTCCCTACTATCTCCTCCTTCATAAAAATCATTGATGAACTGAAGGGTAGGAATCTTCAGATGGATAGGAAATATAGGTTCTAGGCCATAAACAAGGTGGAATGGGCAATCACGAAGGGCCACCTTGTGGCGAGTGCGGTCGGCCCAAAGGGAGAAATGGAGTTGGGTGTGCCAGTCCTAGGGATTCCTATCTAGCAGTTTCTTGATCATAGTAATCAGGTTCTTATTTATAGACTCAGCAAGGCCATTGCCTTGAGGGTAGTAGTTGGATGAAAACTTAAGGGCGATCCCGTAGTTGAATGCCCAACTAGCAAATTTTAATGAGGCAAAACCAGGTCTATTGTCACATACCAAAGCATAAGGACAACCAAAGCGATTTAAAATGAAACTTTCTAAAGTTAGTAACTACTTCAATTGTGCATTGCTTACATACGATCTCTTCTATCCATCTAGTACAGTAATCAGTAGCAGTAAGAATGTACCTGTGTCCCGTAGATGATGGAGGGCTTACTAGACTGATGAAGTTGAGACCCCATTGTGCAAACGACCTTACCTCTAGCACAGGCTGCAGTGGGACAGCAACATTCTTTTCCCTGGTGGCAGCGGTCTGGCATATGTGACATGAGCAAACATGGCAATGGGCATCTTTGAAGATGGTTGGCCAATAATACCCTACTCTCAATATTTGATGTGCTGTGGAAGAACCAGAACCATGGCCCATGCCAAATTTGTCGTGGAACTCTCTTAAGACTCGATCTGCTTCTTCCTTGTCAAGGCATCTTAAATAAATACCTTCATGATTTTTCTTGTAGAGAATGGACCCTTGTAGTATGTAACCATTGCTCTTCAATCTAAGAGCCCACTTTTGGACTCCTTGCAGGTGTGGTGGACACTTATGGTTTAGCAAATAATAGACGACATCTGGTACCACTCTCTAGGGGAGACATCCTCAAGTTGGTACTGCTGTACAGTGAGCTCGGGTCCAGCCTCTACCGTCGTCTCAGTGATCGTGTAGGTGAGTGCCTATCCTCTCACTAGATTCATTGGTTGGATTTCCATGTCATATTCTTGGAACAGGGTGACCCATTTAGCTCTTCGTTCACCCAATTCATTTTGCATGAGAAACATTTTTACTGTTGGGTCCGGGACAATGGAAAATACCTTATTGCGCAAGATGTAGTGTCTAAATTTCTTCATCCCTCTAATGAGAGCATACGCCTCCTTTTCTACATTGTGATATCACAATTCAACATCCTTGAGGGGAGCACTCATAAAGGTTATCGGATGCTCATTTCCTTCATTGTCCTTCTGGGTCAACATGCTAGCATAGGAATGCTCTTAAGTGAATGAGTAGATGTATAAAGGCTTCAGATAACTTGGGCTGACTAACATTGGTGCCTCGGCAATGGCCCACTTGATTTCTTTGAAAGATTGTTTGGCGTCAGGTGTCCACTCAACTTTGGCCTCTTGTTTCAACATAGCATTAAGAGGTTTAACGATCTCTACAAAACCCGTGATAAATTTCTTGACAAATTTGATCTTTCCAAAGAAAGATTTTAATTCTTTCTTGATTCCTGGGGGTGGTATTTTGAGTAAGGACTTGATACATTCGGGGTCTATGGAGATTCCTTGTTCTAAGATGATATGCCCAAGAAATCTACCTTCAGTCACTCCGAAAATGCACTTCTTAGGGTTAAGGGAAACCTCGAACTCCCTGCACCTCTGAAATACCTTGCATAAATCAGAGATGTGATCACCTTGCCTTTTAGAAAGCACAGTCAAATCATCCATGTAGATGATTATGCATTTTCTAATTAGGTCCTTGAAGGCGATATCCATGGCACGTTGGAAGGTGGCATTGGCGTTGATGAGCCCAAAAGGCATCCTCCTGTACGTGAACTTTCCCCACTTAGTGGTGAACATCATTTTATGACGATCTTCATACTGTACCATCACTTGGTTATACCTGGAGTACCCGTCTAGAAAGGACATCATCTGGGAGCCATTAACGATCTGCAACACCTCATCCAATGAAGACACTGAATAGTTGTCTTTCTCTGAGGCGCGGTTTAGATTATAGAAATCTACACACAATCTAATCTCCCCATTCTTTTTTCTGATCGGGACCAAGTTGGCCACCAATGTGGAATGCCTAACCGAAAAAATGATTCTTGCTGAGAGCAACTTTTGCACCTCTTTGTAAACGACGGGTTCCAACAAGGCATTGATAGGGCATTGCCGCTGGCAGAATGGCCTCACTTCTGTCTTAAGAGGGATGGTGTGCATAATGAAAGAAGTGTCATATGTTTTTAAATCTTTGTAGCTCCATGCCACCACATCATGGTACTTCTGCAATGCATCCGTAATTCCCTTCTTTTCCTCTAGCGTGCACACCTTGCCGATAAAAAAATTCTTGATCTCCTCGGCTGTCCCAAGGTTGTAAGCATCGCACTGGTTGCTTGTGGCCTCCTTTTTTGTTTGCTGGTTCTGGTCTTTAATCTAGTCCAAGTCAAATATGTGTTCCAACTAAACCATGCCCCTGGGGATCATGTTGGTTTTGAGGTTAATAACCCCCTCTATGTCTAGTTTGGCTTCCTACGAATCAACTTCATCAATTATTTAAGCTGCGAAGACATCAAAACTTGTGATGAATTCAAGAATATGTTTTTCATCATTGAAGACTTGTAAGTGGGTAACATTATCTGGGACCGATGGCATGGATGTCAGCTCAACCATGAATTTATTGAGCCCAGATAAAGAGAGATGTTGTAAAGTGTTGGCTACTTGAGCCAAAGCATTAGCTGTACGATTCTGAGAATGACAGATCAATTGTATATTGAACGCATCTAAGCCTTCCAAGAGATCCCAAACCCTATGCCTATAGTTTGTAAGTCTTCTATCATGACAGGAATACAACTTGCTAACCTGTTTAACTATGAGCTCAGAATCTCCAAAAACTTGTAGCACTTTTACATTTTTCTTTAAGGCCATGAGAAGGCCAAGGACTAGGGCCTCATATTCTGCTACGTTATTGGTGCAATAGAACTACAATTTGTGGGTAGTTAGAAAGGTCTTACCCATTGGACAGATGAGTTTGAACCCAGCTCCGGCTCCTTGCTTGGACTAAGATCCATCAAATAGAAGCGTCCAACACGTGGAAGGTTTTTTATCTTTAGGTCTGATTGAGTTCTTGCTCCCTTTCAGCCGAGTGACTGACTCTGTGATCTTAGGGGAATTTTCTGGCTCAATGTAGTGATCAATAGGTGGTTCTGCTAGTGCCTCCTTTAGCATTTCTATCTGAGGAGTAGTTGATTTTTTAACATGTTCAACTGTCATTTGACACAAGCAACAATCAAACTCAGAGTGGGCAGTTTGGGCACTAGGGCCCCTAGGCTGGCTGTAATTTGTGCCTAGAATTCCTAGAAACCACTGAGTATCCCTTAATCATCGGTTATCATCGGGGGGCATTCGTGTAGAATTAGTCGAAGGACTACACAACACTAGGAGCACTTCGTCAGTACATTCTTCCTGAAGCTCAACCTCATTTTGGTAGGCAAAAGGATGGTAATTCCCCAAGTTAGTCTCAACAAACAACACCCCATTAATATTATTGTACTCTGTGATCATGTATTTCATACAGGGTTCACGGTCGATACAGATTTGATTTGGCAGCCCCTTTCATGGTAGCCACATGTGAGAAAGGTTTGTGGTGATATGTCCATTCAGTTCCTTGGTGAATTTCCTTCCCAAGATGATTCCATATGCATCAAGAATGTCAGCCACTTGAATGTTAATGACTTGTTGTATCTGTGGGTCTATAGCAATCTATATCGAGATATGGTTTATTTCTCCTACAATGTTGATCTATGTTTTGTCTAGCTAGGTCACCTTCCTCCTTGAAGGCATGGGAGTGATGCCAAGGGCCTTGCATACTACCAAGGGCATGACATTGGTAGACACTCTTGAATCAAGCCGGCAGTTATGCAGGTTCTTGCCAAAGATCCTAATGGTGGTCAGGAAAGGGGGAGTTTCCAGTCTCCCTTGGAAGATGCCCATAGGCGTGTCCATGTGACCTACCTGACCTTTGTTCTTATCACTACCTGTATCCTTTGTCTACCTAAATGCCTGGTCCTTGGAAAGCTGCTTGTTACTCTACCCTGGTTCCTTTTTAATTTATTTAATTGCAAATTGATTTATAAGGATATCCTTCCTTTACCCAGTATTATCCTATATCTCAGGTTCTTTCCTAGGCTCTTCAAAGGTAACTCTTTTGGCTGACGGTTCCAGAGTTATACTAGAGGATGGAGTCCCATTAAGAACCCTAAAGAAGGCATGCCTTACAATAGGAACTTTGAGTAATTCAAAGGCTAACAAATTGATTTTTACCTTCTTGAACTCTTCTGCTACATATTCACCCATTTGCTGAATTTCTGAACTAAAAGCTTGGCCTATGGTAGAGCTAGGAGGTTGGACTTTCGTTTGACTAGACAGATTTTGGAATTGGCCTTGAGGCTGATTTTGTGACTAGTTTTGAGATCCATTCTTGTTGAGGTATTGGGTAGGTATATGGGGAAGTCCAAGGCTGTTGTTGGCATTAGGATCAGGCGGGGTGGCGAAATTGTTGGGTGGGGTCGAAGTTGTAAAGGGTCCACCCGCCTATCTATTCCTAAGGAAGTAGGAAGTCAAACTTTGATGGAACATGTGGACCTCATCTACAAATGGCTCCTCTTCATCTACCGGACCATTATCTACTGAATCAAAGAGCTGAGCCAAAGTTTGTTCATTGCTTACCTCTTGTGCTTCTTCACCCTCAATAGGAGGAGGCTCAACTTCAGGCTCGTTGTAGTCACCTCACGGAAATGGCACTTGATTAACCATGAGATAGGAGGAATCATATGGTTCGGATGGGATGATGTCCCTACAATAGGCATTATCGACTGCATTCTGCACTTCTACTTGGAATATTTCAGCAGCTATCTAGAACTCGGGGCAATCCAACTCGGAATGTTTGCTAGTTTTGTGAATCTGACACCATCCAGACAAGGTTGCCTCGGCAAGGTATACTCCACTGGTCATTTTTTCATTGCTTGCCAGTTGGTCGAAAGTCATAGGGACACCTCCATTATTGGGCCTAGTGTTCCATGTACGATTCTACCTTTGAGAAGGTCTTCTTTCTGAATTCTAATTGGTGTTTTGCCCCCTATCATAGTTCTGCCCAGAGGAAGTGCTTGCTTCCTGATTATCCCTTTTGTCCCTATTATCTCTATTGTCCTAGTTAAGATTGGCCTAGAAATTACGCTGGGAGGCCTATAACTGATTATTCTAATTTTTTAGGTGCATTATTTCTGTGGACATTTTCTTTATCATTTCAATTAGCTCCTCTAACTTATCTTTCTCAGTCCAGTTCCCAGGTGATGGCATTGGATTTTGGAGAAAAGCGGGCAGGGCTGTCGGCTGATTCTAATAAGTTGGAGGAAATTCTAGCCCTGATAGGTACAATGGTGCCTGGGGCTACTGGGAATACACCTACTGTTGTGGAGCAGCCTGAGAATAGTTATACTGCGGCTAGGGCTACGACTAGGAAGGTGTAGGAGGTGCATAATTCAGTGGCTACCCTGGATGTGGGATCATGGGAAACTGAGGTACTTGGTTCATAAGAGGGGTCTGATGAGCGAATGCCTAATTGAGCCCCTGAATCTACATCGGGTGAGCTACTGGCCGAAAAGAAGGCAGTGGGCTAGAGATATTCTACCCCAAGTCTGCACTGGCGATAATGGCCTCTGTATAGGCGGTCAGCAGGGTAGTGAGTGGTGGGCACATCCTTTTCACCAAAGCCGGCGTGAGGTTGTCCAATGTCGCATAGTAGACCGAGAGAGCCACAGCATCATTATGGAGGTACGAGTCCTAGAGCCTAGTAAAGGCACAATGAAAGCGATCATTGAAGGATCCAATAGGTTCATTTATCTCCCTCCGAATGGACATAAACTGCTAATAGAGTTTCAAAGGACTGATGGGGATCTTGTATTTTTGTAGGAAGGCATCCTTCATCAAGTTCCATGAGGTAATGGATCCCCTCGATATGTTGATGTACCAATAAAAAGCTTCTTCCCCCAACAAATGTGGAAAAAGGCGGCATGCAACATCCTCGTGATCAACTTGCATTTTAGTAATTATTGTCTCAAATATTTTGATATTCTCCTCAGCTGTTCTTTGTAGGTTGCGCGAATGGAACTTCAAACAAAAGCCCTCCAGATTCTTGGGCATGTCATGGTAAGCGACAAAATGTATCGGCGAAGGGTTATGTGCTAACGAAGCCATGGAGGGTGGCGGAGGTGGTATCTACTGTTGGAAAATGGCAAGTTGGGGTTGTATGTACAATACAACAGCAATTTGGGACTGCACTTGAGCTGCGGATGATTGGACTGTGCCCTGGGCTGGAAGGGCTGGGAGAGGAGCAATCCCCTAGCTACCAGAGATAGGAGGTACAAATGCAGTTTTAGATGGTTAGGTGGAAGACAAAGGCCAGCCGAATGAAGGTGAGGGTGGAATGGAACTAGGTGGAATAGAGGGAAAGGAAGAGGCACCGCTACTTTCCTTAACTCGCTTCGCCCTTGTAGGAGGCTGCAATTCTTCAAATTCTCCCTTGCTTGGTGTTGACTGTAGAACTCTTTGAAACCTTTCCAGTTAGAACGATCTGATTCAATCCAACTTCACTTTTAACCCTTACCTTGGTATTCCCAAAATATGCCCTCCTTCTAGCGCCAATTCTGTTGATGGTGTTTTTATGCACTTCTCAACATAGGTAGTGCATAAGTGAACTACCTCTCTTGAAAGAAAATCTTCCACAATCGGATTGCAGAACACTATCCCAAGCTCTCTAATGTTAGGTCTTGATAGTGCTTGGAATATCTCAGTTGTTTAATGTGATTTGCTAGAATCACAAGGCGGTCTTACGCAGGAATTTAGAAGCATGGGAGGTTGGATCTCGAAATGGAGTTCTTATGATGGGAGAGTTGTTATGCATTGCTTGTAGGTTCAAACAACAGTCTTGGACTCCATTTTGTCATTGGATTTGGCTTTACAATGTGCAATGAGCCTTAGCATAGGTCAGTCATTAAAAAAAAGAAAAGGAGGCAAGGAAGAGGGAAAGTTCCTAAATCTACAACTAATTGTGAACAGTGATGATGGAGTTCCTACAATGGACAGGTTCTTAAAACAATATCCCACTTAACCAGAGATCTCACAGTATCATGGAACTTGTGCTATCTTCTAAGGTCTACAAGTGTTTTATCTTTCATTCACCATGTGCATGCATGAATAGAGATAAAGGTTTTGGAGCAGCTTTTAATTCAAGTCCAGATTAACTTTACAAATCTATCTACCATCAGCAAACAACAAAAAATATGGACTAAGAAGTCATCAACATAGCAAAAATTTTCATGGTCATAGGACAACATTCCTAAAATCTACCGAAGCAAGAAACAACTAACTAGAATAGTAATAAAGTCTAAGTTAAACATCTAACAATGGAGATTGAATCAAGCAACATGTGAGAAAATCAGAAAATGCACCAAGTCAATGTCTTTTCCTTATAAATTTTTGCAGCATGTCTTTACAACAACTCAACCTCTCTTTGCAAATGAGAGAAGAGCCCTATTTATAGTATTCCAAAATTCAAATGAATGGCCAAGATCAATTCTTATTGTGTGGCCAAGATTCATTACAAAATAGGGTTTCACCTACCCCCAATACATCATAATTTAAAATTACATTTTGTCTTTTTCCCTATTTCATCCTCTACTAACGGAACTTTAGCACTTTTGTCTTTTAGTCAATTGTTGTTTCACTATAGCTACTCTTTAGGGAGTCTTTCATCCTTGACAGGGCTGTCCTCCTACCTTTTAGAAGCTGTGTATTCTATGAACTTGAGGATAACCATCTGGAGCTTGTCTATTTCAATGATTTCATATCACAGCACCTGGTAGCTCCACTCTTTTGCATTATCTTCCAGCCTTTTCCAATCTTCATCATATTTTGAGCCTTGGTCCCTGAATAGCTCTTATCGATTGAAGGCATAGGCAGCAAAACTCATGAACTCCATCGTGATTTCACTAGACATCCTGTCCTCCATCTTTTTCTGGAAGTAGGGCTTTATCTTCTCCGGATCCATTTACACTATGGGCATGTCCTACCTTGTCATCATCTTAAGGTACTAGGCACATTCTGCCCTAATTTCCTTGATCCACTCAATGTCCGGATCCACCTTGCTCATGATTTATTCCAGTCTTTCCTTCTGGTTGTCAAAGTCTCGCCGCCACACATCCATTAGCTAATGATCATCTTTCTTAAATGCAAGCTCCTTTTCCCATATGGTTTATGGAAACTGAATGATAGCCTCGATCCTTGGAAAGGTGGAGTTGTAGGTCATGGGGAAGTCGGTGCAGAGCTTCCTCGTGCCCTCCAGAGATAGCAACAGGTCTAAGAACTTGTTGGCTATTCACACAGCTCGAGTAATTCCCATGTTTTTGACATATAAGACTTGTCAAAACCAGTCTTCTGTGGTCTTTTCCAAGTTCTTCCTTCTTTCCATCTTATCGATCTGCTCTTTGGATAGTAGCTAAGGTGTGGCTGTGGATGTGGTAGTCAGGTCGTCCACTGAAGACCATTGTTGTATGTAATCCGTTAAGGCCGTGACTTATGCCTTGAGCTCATCCTTCGAGATCTTATCCTGCTTTATCAAATGCACCACCGTAGCCACTGACTCCTCAAGGTGCCTGACTTTCTGCTCTCTCATGGTGGTCCCTAAGTCGATGGTGGAGATGTTGTAACTCACCCCAGCCTGGCCAATCATAAGCATTGCTATTTGCGCTACTCGAGACCCGAAAGCATCCATCGTTACCCTGGATCAGACTTTGGGCTTCTTCTCTTTCTTTGTCATGATTTGGGCTTGAGCCAAGATGGCCTCTAACCTCGCCCTTGGGTCCTTTACAACAAGAGTTTTTCTTTTGAGCTACCTCTCTAACCATTCAGGCACAGCAGATTTTCCCTTGGATGAATCATGGCCACCCTCGCCCCTCTCGGTCAAGGCCAAGGTTTCTACTCCTTTTTCTTCTAGGGACTTTTCTTTCTCCTTGGTAGCATCTCCATCTTCCTCATCAGAGTCCTAGACGAACACAAGGCATTTGATAGGAAGCATGGTGGACATTTGTTGCAATGGACCCTCTTTTCCTGCTGTCTCTTCTTCTTTCTTTTCCTAAGCATGCTCAATCTCGTGCACATGTTCTTTGAATTTCCTGACTTCAAGGCTCTTGATAGCTTGGGTTCCAGCCTTAGTTAAATCCTCTTGCTTCTATTTTTCTAGTGGCTACCCTTCTACGTCACGGGGTGACCTTTTTGCTTCTACCTCAGTGTACTTTAGTTGTTGTGCCAGCTCCTCCTCAAGGTCATCGTCAAAGGTTTGCACGATTACCTTAGCACCAGAGCTATCTTCCTCATCCCCACTCTTGGAAGAGCCTGTTCCCTCCTCCTCATAAGCCACCCTATCAATGGTTCAATTTTCGTACTCTGGGTGCTCATGGTATTCATTGGCTTCCTCCTCAATAGGCTTTGAGGCTCCTGGCTCTCGTTCCTCCCACTCCTTAGATATTAGCATGGTGGCTTCCATAGCCAATGGCCCTATTGGTGGTTGTGAAGGTTGAGCAGTAGCGAGGACTTGCACAAGGGCTACTTGAAGAGTCAGATCCATTAGGATCTGGGAGATCTTAGGGGGAAGATTTTGCATATGTCTCGAGAGAGCCTCAGGAATGGTGGCAGTGGGAATAGGTGTTGTTATTGTTTCCAGAGGGAGCGATGTGATTGGTGACATGGCAACGGAAGAAGGTGCAGTAGTTATGGCAGAGGAGGAGTCAATAATTATTATAGACTCAACTGGAGGCAAAGGGGCAAGATGGACAGAAATGTCCACTACTGGCGGGGATGTAGCGATCATAGCCATGGAGGTAGGTGGTGCAATAGAAGGGGTAGGGAGAGCCAAGAGAGGTTCCAATTGATCCATACCTTTCACTTCCTTCTCTTGGGTTGAAGGTTGTTCCACAGTGCTCCCTACCAGTTTGAGCCTTTTGGGAGCTGAGCCTCTCATTTCTTGCCTTGCATAGACCTTAGCGTCTAGAGACTATTTTGTTTCTATCCCTTTTCTCTTCTTGGATCTGGTGACCGGAGGATACTTGGAGGTCCCGCCAGTTCAAGTGGTGGTATCAACATCCTCTGTGGCACTTGGCTCACTCTTGAGCCCTTCATAAGTCAAAATTATTCCTTGCCACTTGAATTGGGCTACTTGCCCATCAACCCACTCCTTAGTATGAACCAAGATTGGCTGGGTTATGGTAGCAAGGTCGTTGACCTCCTGTTCATCCCAGTCTATTGTAGGTATTGGTAGATTGATGACTGCAGGGTACCTGGGGTGTATTATGGTGTCCTCATCTTCTTCGACTTGGTCCAGTATGGGGAATGGTTGCACCCTTCTTACAAACTGCACAGTCATTCACATATAGTGCCTTGCGTGTACCTCTTTATCATCCTGGCAGTTTGCCCAGAAATCCTCAATATGGTGAAGATGGGCATATCCTGGCCCCAGTGCTTTTCTAACATGACCAGACAGGTCCATCCGCGGGTGAGCAGTGTGTAGGTAGAAGTGGTAATCCTTCAGCTCTTTCTCGGAGTTACCAACACACTAGGAAGTTTATAGTCAGTACATGCCCTGGCCAAGGGTCATGGGATAAGAAATCCCTGCTATGTGTTTGTTGTTGAAGATTGCCTATAGGTGTTGGAGTTGCCGAGAAAGTTCTAGAAGGATGATTCAGTCGTTGGGGTATCGAGGCAACCTGTTTGGCCTTTCAGTGAAGCCCTAAGCACGGATGTATGTGAACTTCAGATATTAGATAAAGAGAAAGGCATACTGTTTCAAAAATGCCCTGGCACTATGGGAGACCCTCCTCTCGAAGTCACCAGCAATCATTCTGATGAGATGGCCGATGACAGCATCGTTTACTCTGCAGTATTCCCTTTTGAAGTTCCGGTATTGGAGCTGCGGATACCTATCATATGCCTTGAGTCTTCGCCCCTACTCCTGATTGGGTGCCACAAACAACTCATTGTACTACCTCCGATCCTCCAAGGAATAGATGAGATAGGAAGTGATATAGAACATGGAGCTCTTCTTTACATTGATAAACTACTCATGGAAGCAGTTGCTTATGATTCCTCCCTACTAAAATGAAGTCTTTGTGGTGACGTCCTCATTTCCACAAAGAATTTGCTCAATGAAGTACACCATCCATTCTTGGAAGAAGGCTGCCATAGGAAGACCCATAACCCTGCTTAGCATCATGACCAAATCATGGTAATATTCATGGAAATCACTGCAGAAGAGTTCTTGAGGAACCTTTGCAATGTTGCCCCACTTTTCTTTGAGCCAATGCTGATTTATTGACCTCTTACAGCCCACCGAATTATCATCCCACGCCACCTGGCATTCTTCTATGGTGGAGACTTCCATCTTAAAAGTTGGGATATGGAAAGTCTTTGTAATTCCCTCAGGTGACATGTCGGCAAGAATGTTGCCCTCTTTATCAATGATTGTCCTTGTGTCTAGTTGATATGCTTCCTAACAAGCCATGACCAACTTGGGGGCCACGAGGGATGGAGGGAATCTAGCAGCCTTTGCTATTCCACTCTGTCTTATCAATCTTTCATTCTTTACCATTGGATTGACCCTGACCCTTTGTGTGAATTCGTTAATATCAACTTAGCCTATGTTGGTGTCAGTGATTTCCTTCCAATCCGTGGTGACTTTTGAGTGTACGGGCTCACCTTGGAATTGGTATTTCATCTGGTCCTTGTCCTCTTTTCCTTGAGGGGTCTTTCCTGACTTCTTCCCTTTGTCCTTCTCGGTGAATGCCCCTAAAGGTCCTGCGCTCGATTCCATATATTCTGCAAGCAAAAGCGTAGTTAGTGTAATGGATCATAAAAGCATTCATGTTAGTTGAAATCCTGGAGATGACATCTATTTTAAACAATCAATTAAGCATAACATATCCCTTGATGTTATTGATCTTTGATTAAGGGCATTTGGACAGTTTGGGCCCGAAGGGCCAGACTTCCTCGGTAGGAATGCTGTTTGGAAGGGAAAATAGGGCAGAGGTCTCCCAGAGATTCTCTTCGATCAAATTTTAGTAATTTGAGAGGTTCGCAATGAAGAGGACCGAAATTAAGCATGTGGGTCGAAGTTAGATATCAGATTTGGGCTCATTTGGATCGGTTTAGGAGAATCCAGAAGTCCTAGGCTGGAGAGCCGTCTAGAGATGGCAGTTTGGAACAACAGACTGAAAGTAGAATTTCAGAGACAAAACTTTGGGGTCCGGGGTCTGGTGGGTTAAAGGGCGGCCAGCAATTTATAACTTCACTTTGAGCGTTAGGGTCTGTGGTACTGGGAAGGCATTCATTTTTCGCCATTTGCAACGGCTATTGTTGGGTGGAAGCTCGGAGAGGACAGCGCGGCAGTTAGGGCCCGGTGGATTACAAATTGGCATGAGGCCTACGCGGCAGGGTAAGGTTCTAGCGAGATTTGCAAGTCTCACTGACAGCTAGTAGCAACACCAGAAGCAGAGCCCAGAGCTCGGATGGGTGAGCGAGAATTTCTTTCAGAATGGTGGGTGAGGGGAGGAGTCCCACACAATGGAGCCTAACATAGATGAGGGTGTTCAATAGTTTAAATTACATCCCAGTGGTGAACGGGAAGGCAGAGTTCGGTGGGCGGAAGGACAGGCGAGAGTTTCCCCTCAGGACAGCGGATGAGGATAGGACTCTCGGGCGGTAGAGTCTAGTGTGAATGAGGTCGTTTTTGTTTGCATGACATCCCAGCGGCAAATGGAGATCTGGAGCCCAGAGATCAGAAGGATGTCGGGCATCGCAAAGACCTAAGGAGTTCGTGGTGAATTCTTGGTGATGAACAAATATTTCCCCAACAACGAATGAAGGACAGAATCTCAGGAACAGAGTTCCAGAGCTCTGGGGCCGAGAGGCCCAAAGGCATTTTTCCAATTTGAAATGCCCACAGCAAGAAGAAGGGCGGGCCTCGGTGGACAGGAGGTCAGGGTAAGTTCACCGTTTTGACACAGCGGTACTCTAGTTGACTTCCGAACAAGGAAGTCCGATGGCCTAGGCCCGAAGGGGAAATTTTCCATTGGAAGGAAGGTTGATCATTTGGTTTGGATGGCCAAGACAGGCCTCGGGGCTGAAGGGGATGATCTCCCTATAGGAAGAATAGCCGCGGCGAGGTGGAACTCCAGATCAGTGATGGGGGCACCCTCGAAGGTTTTCTTAAGTTTTCAAAACATAGGTTTTACTCGTGAGGCTATGGTTCATCATTTATTCATTGTTATCATGTTCATTGTCCATTTTAATCCTTAGAAATCATGAAAATAATGCTTAGGAGGGGCGAACGGAAAACCTACCTCGAGCACACGATGCAGGGAGATGTGGGATCCACCTACGATCGATGAAGTGATGTTGCAAGCGATGAGCGTGAAGGTGTCGAAGATGGTGGGCTCCTCTAGCAAGTTCTCTGATCACTCTTCAACTCTATCAAGTGATAATGATGAGCTTGAGTGGATCTTTTATATCCCTAATCACCATTAATGACCCTATTAAATGCAGGTATGGCGAGACAAAAGGTTGGTGAATTTGAAAAATTGGCAACGGTGGTGGGAGACCCGCGGTCCGACGATTGGGGGCACAGGACAGCGGCCGCTTTGAACATTTTGAGTCGGTTGGATCAGTAGCGGTGGAGAGAGAGTCGGGGCCTAGAGGGTGGAATTCTGCTGAAGATTCGCTGTTGTAGAGATGGTGGAACCATCATGGAATTCCAGACTCGGAACTCTGGTGGATCAGGCTCGAAACACTCAACTACAGTCAGGATTTCTCATAAACTCTCTAGACGGTAAATAAGGTGGCAGGACCCGAAAGGAGGGATGCCGCTAGAGGTTCGCCGTGAAGGATGGTAAAGTACTGGCGGAACCCCGGGAGCGGACCTCTAGGGTTCGGGGTCCAGAGGATTAAACAACCATCAGAATTTCCACGGATTTCTAGCAGACGACAAATGGGGGTCCAGAACCTGAGGTCCGGGGGGACACAAACCAAGCGCCATTAGGAATGGCAGGTGCAACGGGGAAACTCGGTAAGGGAAGCCCGAACGGCCAGGCCTAGTAGGGCCTGGGGCCATTGGCAGGGTCAAACTGCCATAGGGACTCTGCAAGGCACCAAAACATGACAAAATTAAAAGGGTAAGGCACAGTCAACTTATGGTGGGACTTTAAAGCAACATTGACCATCTGGGTCACCCAAAAAAAAAAGTGGGGGCATGCAAAATGAGGCAACAACAAAACAACCCGACAAGGCAAAAGAAAAGAGGGTCCCCATTCCGAACGGGGCATGTGTGCTAAGGGCACAACACATCCTAAATCAATAGATATCTCATTAAACATGTATCAAGCATAAAATTTGTTTCCTTATCCACATAAATAGCATTAGTTGCTACTCCTTGCCATGCAATAGTTGTAGGATCATCACATACTCACTATTGCATGTTTTTCATCTATTGCAAGGGGCATTATACCATCATCCATTCTAGGCTCACCCTTGTCCTGCACTTAGTGTGGGCAAGGGGTTAGAAAGCCTTATCCCCATATGTCACTTTTCATTGTCCCTTTTGACTAATCGTTAACCTTTCATGAACGTATAAGAGCAAGCTTGGGATGTGGACAAAATGTCTTAAGATTGACTCGCATGTGACATACTCCCTTTCTTCATGATGCAACTTATCAAAAAAATATGACTTGGCATAAGGATTTCTGAGTAAGCTCTCATGTTCTCTTTCTTCTACTTTAAAGAAATTTCTCATAGAACGGTGTGTAGCAACCACTTTAAAGTGGGGGCATACATAGACAACATCTTTGTGCAAATTTCATGGTGTGATTTACTTTTTCATGTGACATGTCCTCTCCTTAGTGGTGTCATTGGGTTTGATGCCTTCCAAGAGTGTATGATCAACTGAAGTGGCCTGATGCAAACAAAGCATCCCATGGATAATGATCTAACTTGAGAGAATAATGATCAATTGAAGTGGCCTAATGCAAACAAGGCATCCCATGGATAACAATCTAACACCCTAACTTGTCCTCTCTTCTAGGCATTAGGCATAATTATCCCTAAGAATAAGACCTTACATGAACAAAGAAAAAGCCCCTTTAACAAAAATTTTACATGACATTCAAAAAAATTTACAAAAGCATTACATTGTGGTGCCTTATAAAATTTATCAAGAGGATAAATTTGGTATGGTTTGTATAATGGGAAGCTGACACACTGGCATAACTTTCTCACTAAACCACTTCTTTGGGACATCTCACCCCGCAGAGGACCTGATGTTTTGTGGCCCTAGAGTGAGCACATTTTTTCTACCCCATTTTTTGTTCTTGCCATTGCATGATTGTGTGTCTTGATGGTTTGACTTAGGATCTTGGATCCTGGGGGATTGACTACCTTCTTTGATCTTTGTCACTCTTTGTAATCTACATCTATACACTTGAATCTCTCTTGAATGTCTACTTTAGTGTGATTTTGAAGTAAGTTCATCCTCTCACTAAAGTGGGGGCTAAATGCACCGTAGAAAAAAGTACCTCTTTCTTGACATGGGAATAATTCATGATAAATTGGACTTAATGAGGCCTTGATTCAGGTGTTGTGAGGTATTGTATGCATCCACACTAGGTCTTGGACCCTTACAAATCAAATAACATGCTTTTAAGAGTGTCTTGTAAAGGTGTTGTAAAGTGTTGTCAAATACTTTCATGCTCTTCTAGACTTAATAAACCCATTTCTACTAGCACGGTAGCTAGCAAAACAGCCATTGTGGGACCCATTTTCCATGCATGGTGAATCAATCCCATCCAGGTGGGACCCATTCGCCATGTGTGGTGAATGAGTCCCATTTGGCTCATTTTTTTACCTTTGAGCAGGAGAAAAGTGAAATTTAAGTTTAATCTTACTTCATGTTGGCCTATGATGAGGTATTAATAGGTGAAATAGGTGAATTTCATATAAATATAAGTATTTTAACCCTAATTCACATATCATATCATTATTCATCCATTATTCTTCCATCTCAAGTCAAGCAACTTAGGGTTTTATCATTTCAAGGCATTAAGACATCAATTTTCAGACATTCAAGGGCATATTCTTCATGTTTTGAAGCATACTTTCAAGATCAACATCATGGAAAGGTAATTGACTCCATTATTACATGTTTCATTCCATTCTTTCATCATTTTGGTTTAACTAGCTAAAAACGGTTTGACCAAGGCAAACCCCATGCCCTAACATTTAACATTTCTCCTTCTCTTGAGTGTTTGCAGATTTAGGACTCTTGGAAGCTTTGAAATCATTGAAGATCAAGTTGCAAGGCTATTCAAGTCTTCTTCTCATTGATCAAGTCAAAATATCATCAAAAACTCACTTTCAGTTTCAGAAATTAGAATTTCGAAAGCGGGTACTTGTGGAGAATCAAAGTATACATTGAAAGCTCTGGAATCCACCTTTGAATATTTAGAAATTGAAAAGTGGACCCATTTTCCATGAGTGGTGAATGAGTCCTACTTCTAGGTCAATTTTGTGTTTTCTGCATTTTTAGATACCCTTTTGTTAGAAATAGGTTCCGGCATAGTTTTGCAGAACTGGGACTAATTCTCCTAGAATGGCAAATGAGTCCCTCCAGGCCTAAAAATCAGCATCAACAACATTTCAAATGTCATTTCTAGTCTTCATCCACATTCCAAGTGCACACTTTCATTTTGATTCATTTCGGTTTAGTTTTGCATTCATTTCTAGGTATTGTTGCATTACATAATGTGTTTTAAAACATCACTTGTTTCTTAGGTTTTGCATTCATAATCAATCAATTTCTTAGCTTATTTGCATTTAGATCATCTCATTTAGCCTTAGTAACATTATACACATCTTAATTTGAGTGAACCGCCTAGATTCCTTTGAGTAGGGTTTATCTCTCTCCTTTTAGGTGAAACATCATAAGAGTGCATGAGTAACCTATAAGCCCTACCCAAAAATATACGGTTCAATATGAAATAGGAACATTCAAATTAAATGTTGTAAGCTATTTATTTGATTCTTGTGAACCACTATTGTGGAATCAATTATAGGTTCTTATACACATAATTTTCTATTAGTATATATATATAGTTGAATATGTATATGCATATATATGTATAAAAGTATATGTTGTCACTTGGATTTTGCACCCTATTGAATGTAAAACTAAAAAATCTAGTGCAACATGGGAATACCTTGTAAGGTGTGGGTCACTTGCAGACTGAGGTTAACCTCCGGAGAAGGCCGGCTTCCTTTGGGTATCACCTACACTAACGATTCAATAAAAGGAAAAGGGAGAAGGGGTACATGAATGAAACTAAACTATAGTGATACACCGAGTTTGATGAGATCAATGGAATACTTAGAGTGCGCTTGAAATTTGTCAATGATCAGAAAGATACATATCAAATTCTGTGACCTACACATTAATATGTCACAAATAGGCTTGATACACACACTTTTTCAATAAAGGAAAATACTTTCACAGAATAGAATCCATGTGTGATTATGTAAAAATAGCTTTGTGATTCATACAATGGTCTTTTTTACAAAGGAAGGCATGAAACACCAGATAAAGTCATAAAGGAATAAAAGAATTCACAAGATAACTTGATCATTAACCTGAAATGAACAACACTTTGCAAGAATAGTTACAAAAAATTGGAGCATCAACAGAGGCCAAGGTAACTCTGTATTTTATATTCCAAAATCAAAGTGAGTTACAAAACGTACACCAGCTAAGAGAGGATTACTAAAAATCACTAACTCTTTTTAGTGCACTATCTGAACTGTTTACAAAAAAGGAAAAAATACCTTATATATCAAAATGTGTCGGCCCCTTAGGGTTTACAAAATATCAGTCCTCGGGATAGATCTCTCCTTAGATCTTTTGATTGAATTTAATGTTGCACCCTGCGTGTCCATGTCGGTGAAGAGTCATTCCCCAGAGAAGTTTTTAGATCCTTTGTAGCTACCAAATGCATTTACTTTTATTCCTCGTGTCCTCCTTGAACCTCTTTGGTCGAGCGCTTTGAAGGCTCCTAAGCTCATATAATAGATACACGTTGCTTTTCATTCCGTTGTTGTTCTTCATCCTGGTCAGACTGCCACGGCTCGCTTTCAGATCTCTCTAATTGGTCGAGTATACTCCACATAGATTTTTCAGGTGGTCAAAAGCTCCTCCTATAGAATCACATGTCGGTGAGACACTGGCAAGTCAGGAAGACTTCTCGGTGAGGTCCAATAGTGATACCGATATCTGATTTCTATCGCTGAGACCACTCCATGTCGGCAAGACATTACTCCAACAGCTGGAAGTTACACCGATGTCATATATGTTGAGCAGACCTTTTCCATTCAGTGAGACCTTATGGTGAAGCTCAACCACTTCCCCAGACTCAAACATCCCTTTGGTGAGACACTAAGCCCTTGGCAAGACATTATACCAATATCAATTTCTCTCGGCAAGGCCTTCGCCAGTCACCGAGACATCTTGGTGACTTGACCTTCCTTTTGGCGAACTGGGATCCCATCAGGGTGACTCTCATGTGTCGGTAGGACCTCCTACCAAGCTTCTCACGCTACACCAAAGGCACCAATCTTTCCTATTGAGGAGACATCATATCGGCTGCTCGGATCTACAATGAAGTCTTTTATTTCCCCCCATTGACATCTCTCTTTGCTGAGACCTTCACTAGTCACAAGGACCTTTTTGTAGTCATACCAACTCAATGTTACACCGAGAGGTATCCTTTTATGCTTTGTCAGCGAGACCTTTTGCACTCGCCAAGACATCTCTCTGATGTAAAAACTTTCGCTGATGCGTGTATCCCCCTACCGCCGATTGGTGAGACATAAAGATCTCGCTAAGACCTTTCTTCGAAGGAGATCTTCATGCTGATGGGGAAACTCTTAGTCACTGGGACAATGATTTTGTCTTGTCGATAGGTATGTGCATATGAATTCCACTCGTTGTGATATTCCTAGGGTCTTGCCAATAGCAACACAGAAGCATATTTAACCAAATGCATTATGGGTCGAGGAGACCCAGATAATCTCATGCCGATAGGATCCCTATGTGAAGCATTTAGGATTGATGGAACCCCTGCTAGCCAGCAAGACATCTAGAAGGTCTTGCTGAATTTGTCCTTAGAGTATTTTCATGTTGAACTTTCCTAGGGCAAGCTCTCCAACTAAGTTCCCTGTGACCTAGCACCAGATGTAGGATTTTTTCCCTTGTTGTGAATGTTCCATTTGGCCTCTCAAAGATCTATCACATGATTATCCTACCTGATTGAACCTATAGGTGAAAAATGGGCAACATTTCTGGTGACCTTTACTGGATTTTTTCTTGCTAAAAATGGAAAAACAATAGCCAAAACTTTCCCATTGGGCATGGAGTCATTAGGAGGCTCAGAAAACAAATAAAAATATCAGTTTGCACATGGCTGCAACTCGCTTGAGACCATAGGACACAACAGGTTGCCAAAAGAAAACAAAATAAGGGAAAACGAAAGAGAATATTCACTATGCCATCGTAGCACCCAGGAAATAGAAAATAATTAACCTAAATCACAGAAGCACTTATTGGAAACATAACCTAACCTAATATGTACAATAGAGGAGCTCCATCAGACTTGAAAATAGGGCTTAAGGTGTATCCCATTGACTAGAATAGGGAGTACTTCCCCTTCTGTTGTAGCCAATTGATAAGCATTGTTCTCTTTACAGTCTCTGATAATGAATGGGCCTGTCCACATATTGTCAAACTTGGTGTGATAGCCTGGCCTACTTTTTAGAACATCCCATTTGAGCACAAGGTCTCCCGCCTTAAAAAAAAAATTGTATTCTTGTCAAATGTCTTCTTTGTTTGGAGCTAATGATACTCCAAAGCTTTCATTGCTCTGTCTCTTGATTCTTCGAGCTCCATGAGGTTTGCATATCTCACAGACATGGGGTCTGTTGTGCATGTTTTGCACACACACCCCGCCGTAGGCAGGGACCCCCTTTTTTTTCACTCCTGATAGGCTGCTATGATCTTGTCTTGTTTTGTGTGCCCCATTTCCAAGCCCAAATTTGTCATGTGCCTTCAAACGATCAAATCCTCTACCCAAATTCACATACTTGGGGTATTCAAATGCATGGAGAAATAAAGTCCCCTATCCCCTTTTTTCCTTTGGTCTTGCTTTGGCCGTTTTGAAAACATTTGTGGACCCTTGTCGGTCCAGTTCCACATTTTTGGCTTTGGGGACAACTTTTTGGTGGATTTGGGATGTGTTTGGGGTACGTAAATGAACTGCTAAGGTTTCGTCAACATTTCGTTAAGTTTAGATAATTTCAAAACTTTTCCTCTGGAATTCCCTTCCTCGGCTGTTTTGGAAACATCTGCGGACCCCCGTCGCTCCCGTTTCCTCAATTTTGACTTTGGGGGCAACCCTTTTTGGATCCGGGATGTGTTTAAAGTGTGTAAATGAACTGCCAAGGTTTCGTCAAAGTTTGGTTAAGTTTTGGTAGTTTCAAAACTTTGCCTCCGGAATTCCCTTCCTCCTTGGCTGTTTTGGAAACATTCGTGGACCCCCGTCACTCCCGTTTCCTCAATTTTCACTTTGGGGGCAACCCTTTTTGGATCCGGGATGTGTTTGAGGTCCCTGAGTGAACTACCAAGGTTTCGTCAATGTTTTGTTAAGTTTCGATGGTTTCAAAACTTTGCCTCCAGAATTCCCTTCCT
Source organism: Sequoia sempervirens (assembly GCA_007258455.2). Classification (NCBI taxonomy): domain Eukaryota; kingdom Viridiplantae; phylum Streptophyta; class Pinopsida; order Cupressales; family Cupressaceae; genus Sequoia; species Sequoia sempervirens. The sequence continues at coordinate 16,914,199 of VDFB02072274.1, read as the reverse complement.
CTTTGGCTATTTTGGAAACATCCGCAGACCCCCATCACTCCTGTTTCCTCAATTTTGACTTTGGGGGAAACCTTTTTTTGATTGGGGATGTGTTTGAAGTGCGTAAATGAACTGCCAAGGTTTCATCAATGTTTCATTAAGTTTTGATGGTTTCAAAACTTTGCCTCCGGAATTCCCTTCCTCCTTGGCTATTTTGGAAACATCTGTGGACCCATGTCGCTCCCGTTTCCTTAATTTTTACTTTGGGGGCAACCTTTTTTGGCTCTGGGATGTGTTTGATGTGCTAAAATGAACGGCCAAGGTTTCGTCCAAGTTTGGTTAAGTTTTAGTGGTTTCAGATTTTCATCCCCATTTTGTTGTTTTGGAACATCCAGCGGCCACCTCATTCCCGGCCTCTGAAGCTCGGCCCATCCATGGCCGTTTATGGGATTCCACCTCTCCGTGGCCGTTTTGAACATTTGTCGGCCACCTCCTTCCTGGCCTCCGAAGCTTGGCCCCTTCGTGGCCGTTTTGGAACATCCAACGGCCACCTCCTTCCCAGCCTTCAGAGCTTGGCCCCTCCATGGTCGTTTATGGGATTCCACCTCTCCATGGTCGTTATGAACATCCGACAGCCACCTCCTTCCTAGCCTCCT
>VDFB02072274.1:16847166-16906534 GCA_007258455.2 Sequoia sempervirens | reverse complement strand
CAACTTGTCTCCAAATTTATCCCAAGTTGCAATTGAACTGACTAGTGGGCTCCTATACCATTGCACATCTCTTCCCTTTAGTGAAACAACTAGTAATCTCACTGCAACATCCTCTTGGGTTATGTGATGGACTCCACATAACGAAGCCACATCTCGCATGTGTCCAATTGGGGTAGTTTGATCTTGTCCTGTGAAAGTTGGTAGACTCTTTAAGGCTGCCATTGGAAAGTCATTGTGTTGTGCCAAATTCAATGGGCTCCCTCCATTAAAAGAAACAAAGGGTTCATTCCTTGGAGTGTCCATTGGAGGTGGATGAGGAGGATTTGCTGGCACTCTAGATGAAACCAAAGATGGGAGAGAGATGTGTGATCCCACATATGGAGGAGTGGATTTAGTTCTTCTAGAATAAACTGATGTTGTCCCTGGCCTTTCTGTAACTCTGCCTTGTCTTCTTGGTGGTGACAGCTGCAAATATTCAAAAGGGAACAAGCTGCTCCTTGTCTGAACTCTTCTCATAAACTCAAGAAGGTGTTGATTCTAAAGTTCTTTCTCTCTACAGAGTCGCCAAGTATGCACAAATGACTTCTATAAAGCCTCGAACTTACTGGTTGCATACTAAACCAATAGCATAATGTGGAACTGGTCCCACTGGGCATGCCAGAATTATTGTCACTTGGATTTTTCACCTTGTTGAATGTAAAACTCAAAAATCCAATGCAACATGGGAAGACCTCGTAAGGTGTGGGTCACTTGCAGACTGAGGTCAACCTCCGGAGAAGTCTGACTTCCTTTGGGTATCACCTACACTAACGATTCAGTAAAGGGAAAAGGGAGAAGGGGTACATGAATGAAACTAAACTATAGTGATACACTGAGTTTGATGAGATCAATGGAATAATTAGAGTGCGCTTGGAATTTGTCAATGATCAGAAAGATACATATCAAATTTTGTGAGCTATGCATTAATATGTCACAAACAAGCTTGATACACACACTTTTTCAATAAAGGAAAATACTTTCATGGAATAGAATCCATGTGTGATTATGTAAACACAGCTTTGTGATTCATATAATGGTGCTTTTTTTACAAAGGAAGGCATGAAAGACCAGATAAAGTCATAAAGGAATAAAAGAATTCACAAGATAACTTGATGATTAACCTGAAATGCACAACACTTTGTAAGAAAAGTGACAAAAAACTGGAGCATCAATAGAGGCCAAGGTAACTCTGTACTTTATATTCCAAAATCAAAGTGAGTTACAAAACATACACCAACTGAGAGAGGATTGCTAAAAATCACTAACTCTTTTCAGTGCACTATCTGAACTATTTACAAAAAAGGAAAAAATGCTTTATATATCAAAATGTGTCAGCCCCTTAGGGTTTACAAAATATCAATCCTCGGGATAGATCTCTCTTTAGATCTTTTGATTGAATTTAATGTTGCACCCTGCGTGTCCATGTCGATGAAGAGTCATTCCCCAAAGAAGTCTTTAGATCCTTTGTAGCTACCAAACGCATTTACTTTTATTCCTCGTGTCCTCCTTGAACCTCTTTGGCTAAGTGATTTGAATGCTCCTGAGCTCATAATAGATACACGTTGCTTTTCATTTTTTTGATGTTCTTCATCCTAGTCAGACTACCACGGCTCACTTTTAGATCTCTCTGATTGGTCGAGTGTACTCTACACAAATTTTTTTGGGTGGTCAAAAGCTCCTCCTGTAGAATCGCATGTCGGTGAGACACTGGAAAGTCGGGATGACTTCTCGGTGAGGTCCAATAGTGATACTGATATCTACTTTCTATCGCTGAGACCACTCCATGTTGGTAAGACATTACTCCCATAGTTGTAAGTTATGCCGATGTCATATATGTCTGGGAGACCTTCTGCATTCGATGAGACCTTATGGTGAAGCTCAACCACTTCCCTAGACTCAAACATCCCTTTAGTGAGACACTAAGCCCTCGGCGAGACATTATGCTAATATGAATTTCTCTCGGTGAGGCCTTTGCCAGTCGTCGAGACATTTTGGCGACTTGACCTTCCTTTTGGCGAACTGGGATCCCATCGAGGTGACTCTCATGTGTCAGCGGGACCTCCTGCTGAGCTTCTCACACTACACCGAAGGCACCAATCTTTCCTATCGGGGAGACATCATATCGACTGCCGGGAGCTACAGTGAAGTCTTTTCTTTCCTGTCGTTGACATCTCTCTTTGCCGAGACCTTTGCTAGTCACCAGGACCTTTTTGTAGTCATACCGACCCAATGTTACACCCAGAGGTATCCTTTTATGCTTTGTCAGCAAGACCTTTTGCACTCGCCAAGACATCTCTCTAATGTAAAAGCTTTCACCAATGCGTGCATCCCCTTGCCGTCAGTCAGTGAGACATAAAGATTTCACTAAGACCTTTCTTCGAAGGAGATCTTCATGTCGATGGGGAAACTCTTAGTTGCTGGGACAATGATTTTGTCTTCCCAATAGGTATCTACATATGAATTCCACTCACCGTGATATTCCTGGGGTCTTGCCGATAGCGACATAGAAGCATATTTAACCAAATGCATTATGGGTCTGGGAGACCCAGATAATCTCATGTCGATAGGATCCATATGTGAAGCATTTAGACTTGATGGAACCCCTGCTAGCTGGAAAGACATCTAGAAGGTCTTTCTGACTTTCTCCTTAGAGGATTTTCATGCCAAACTTTCCTAGGCCAGGCTCTCCAACTAAGTTCCCTATGACCTAGCACCAGATTTAGGATTTTTTCCCTTGTTGCGAATGTTCCATTTGGCCTCTTGAAGATATATCACATGATTATCCTGCCTGATTGAACCTGTAAGTGAAAAATGGGCAACAGTATAAATTTCCATTACGTATATATAATAATGTCCTTCTTTCAAGGAACTGTTGTGTGCAACTATTCGAGACAGGTATCAAGAAAACAAGGACTGTTGTGGCAAGGCATTTAGAACACTATTAAAGAAAAGTAATTCAGTGAGCCTAAATGTGCTGAACCAAACAAAAAGTAGGAATTCATATTGGGTTCTACACTCAGATTAAAACCCTTCATTGTATTCAATCTTTTTGTTTGGTTTCCACTCATTCAAAGTGGTGTATTTGGCTTTTCAAAAAACATGTTTTCTACTCAATGGCTATTGAACCTTCTCTACATACACACATGTACTTGGACAATGATATTAGAAAGAAAGTAGTTGCACTTTGGAAAACTAGCCAAATTCCTATTATACTTTATATTGTTTCATCATGCAAACCCTAGGAAGATGCATTACTATAGACAAACATAAGCATATATGACAAACACATAGTCCAATGTACTCTCTTATGCTATATAATTGCTTTGCAGAAAAATAATGGAACAAAGAAAAAGACCAGCACAACAAATGCAACGCATGGAAAAAGACACCTACAAATGGTAAACAACATATTTTATTAACCTATCATATGCATGCCTCCATCATCTACATATAAGATTTACATTTTTCTTCATTTTTTCATGACAAAAGTGAACAAGTCAATATCAATTGAAGACTTAAACCATAAAAAAGTTGGCCACACATTCGAAGGTGACATTCTTGTTGTCTAAAAGAGAACATTTGACAAAGACAATGAAACAAATGAGGTAATGTGTGCCAATCTCACAAACCTCAAAGTTGAGATGAAAATTACACTAAATATCAGTGGAAACCTTGTCCAACAACATGAGCACAAGATAGTTCCAGGAATAGGGGTCTCAATACAACTTTCCAAATTGCACATAAAACACTTGATGACAAAGGGAACTATGGTTGCATATTAATATTGATAGACACTAGCACAGTTGAAAGCATGCCTCAATTTTCTAAAGACTATTACTTCATTCCAGATATGACTATAAGCCAGTTAGTAGGAACCACATATCAAAATACAACTGGAACAATAGGTGCATTAGTTGTTGGTGCTAATAGAGTTGGTAGCCAATATGCTATTGATATCAAAGATGCCAGATCAAAATCTGACAGAGCACGGGTACTAATCTCTAGATACCATATGCCACTAATCCATTTTAACCCATTTATATACCATTTTTCCCTGTACTAATTTTTTTTGTGACAATAACTAAGTTTATTTTTTCCATGCAGCTATGACTGCATTCATCTCATGAACAACAGTACTTGCAAATAATGTAACAACTTTTTAGGAACAAAACTCTAGCAATTCTTTTCAAAAATATCGTAAAAGCCACAAATGAAAAGAACGTGTTCCACATTTATTTGCAAATTGAACAACAAAAGAACAATGGAAAAGCAAACTGCATTGATGCAATCAACATTTATTGTAACTTTTGAAATATCTTGTTGCTTTCTCAAACAATTTCTATCATATTCATGCTTGTAACAATATACGTTTACATGTTTCAGGTTTCGGGGACATTAAGGGAAAAAATGCACTTTCAAATTCATTTGAAGCTTTCTGCCTGATATGCAATTACAGGTTCTCTAGTTATGGAATGCTACAAGAGAACGATGCTCACTGCAACTAATGTGACATAAAAGTCAGTTACATTTACTTACTCCATCCTCAAACTATCATCATAACAAATGACAAGAAAAAAATCCACTGTTTAGTTGAAAACCATGTCATGCAACAACTCTTGCCTACCTTCCAAAACATGAAATATGAAGACTATGTCAACAACAAGTCAAAATTTGTGTTTGCACTACGAGACTTTGATGTCAAAGACCATTTCAAGCTCAACCAAAACAATGTCATTACAAAATTCATTTTCCTTACTGAATGAATATCATATACTACAACAAGGTACAAAATAATACTGATACAAATACTTGTTTTTGTCCTCAATTTACAAAAAATGTTTAAAATTACCTATAACAATGGCTATCGTACTAATTTTATCAATTTTATTGCAGATGAGGAACAAACAAATGCACCTGCAAACCTACCTGATATTGCACCAAGTCGCACATCCCTTTTATGTTATGCTTAAGTTCTTGGGTGTTTAGCCTATATGAAAATATTTCATGTTATATGGATTAAAACTTTTACCATCTGTCACTTTACAGTCAACTATGTTTTCTCTTATATGTTACACAATGCTTAATTTTCTCCTTTGTCACTTCACAAACCTTAAAATCTAGTAATATAGTTTCTAAATATAAATGTAATATTGCTGAATTTACTATTACAATTATTGTATCTCAATTTCAAATACTTCATTACCAAATTGACTTTGATTGCTTTCTATTACAGCAAAAACTAAATCATTCATTTGTTAAACTAAATTAAGAAAATATGAGGTCATTGTGTATTCTGCAAAATACTTAATCGGTACATGCAAATTATAGGGACTTTGATGGTGGGGTTATGGGTACTGAAGCAGTTAACACATGTTAAATCCATTAAATGAAAATTGTGTGAGATGTATTAGAGAGCTACTAGGTATGCAAGCAGTGAATGCATATTTAATTCATGAAATATTAGGTGAGTGTTGGGTTTTCTTTGTGCTTATTATCATATGTTTGTTGTTTTTTAGAAAGCTTGTGCATTTTTAAACTCTTAGTTCTGCTTTTGTAGTGCCCATGACTGGCTCAACTATCTTCTTATGATACTTGATAACTAGAAATATTTATTGTTGTTAAAAATGATAATGATGCAAGTGGGTACAGTAAATTTCATATGCTTCTAACAACGTCGTCTAGACTCTAGGAGCGGTAAATGCATACAGAACCAATTAGTGCATAATCAATTCATGAAATGTGAAGCGAGTGTTGGGTTTTATTTGTGCTTATTCTTGTTTGTTTCTTACTTCTTAAAAAGCTTATATGTTTTTACCTTTACGTTTCCTACTTGAATCTCTGTTATTTTGTGGCAGTGCACTATTGGAAAATGACTAGTTTCTATGTTTATCATGCTTAGTTGCTGGTACAAGCATTGACAGAGAATGCTTGCAAAAATTTATCATGTTCATCTATTTTTTCCTAAATTTTAAAGTTGTTTCCGTGATTCAGGTTTATGCATAACATATTATATTAATGGCATACTATTTGTCATGAACTATACTCATTTTTTAAATTCTGTCATCTACCCTTACAATTCATATGCTTATGACCAAAGTAGCAAAAATATAAATATATGATAAATTTTGTAGATAGATATGATGCATCCTACAATAGTCAATGCATAGTTAATGCATTGAATACTATGTCAACAATAGCACAATTGTTATGTTTTATAAGCCTAGAGTTACATTGCACAATTGTTATTGCTCAACATAGTTTGTTAGCTACTAAATACTTGCAAAAATACATAAAGTACACCTAGTGCCATTTAATGCATTAGTTGTGGATTAGTTGAGAAGCCTATCATTTCCAAACTACATTATAAAATGGCAATAGTAGACTGCTTTGATGATAGTAGTCACTTTCCTTTCATCAAAATGCCATGCACATGAAGTTCATGATGGCAAGCTAATACAATTTATAGCATTATCATTTGTAATACTTGCTTGGCCAATGAAATTTTATTATCTTGCAACAAGTCTACTATTGATTTTACTTTCAGTAAATTCCAAAAATATCAGAGCATTATATACTTTGCATTTATGAACATGTTTTAATATTTGAAAAGCATTATTTATCTATTTTGCTAGCTGTATAAAGCAATCCTAATACCTTGTAGTGTGTGAATACTAGACAACTGCTTCTCTATGCTTTGTTGTGCTCCACACATTGTCACTGTGAACTGATTCCACTGCTCATGACAATGGAAAATGTGTTGCATGTGTCCCTTGATTGATGGATTACAGTACTAGTATATTGTTCTCACATAATCCAATATCTTTTTGGATCTTGTTTACTATAAAATCTTACAATGCATTAACTGTGGCTTGATTGGTTTCACAAGCATTTTCCTAGTAGCAGAGCCTCTAATAATTTCATAGTTATAGCTACTCCAGGGAATGGCTATTTTGCAATCTCATTAATGTCCTACATAAAAAAAAATCAATATGAATTGCATATCACATAATTGCAATTCTGTGCATGTCTTACATATCCACTCTAAACACTTACTATGTTGACAAATAAAATAGTCTAAATGAATTTACTTTACAAATACAAAAAAGATACACATGGCTAGAAAATTCAAAAATATTACACTCAATTGAACATCATAATTAAATACTAGTTAAAAAGACACTATACTACTCAAACTTAAACTTGTTGCTATTATTTACATTTTATATGTTTACTATTTTAAACAAAATAAAATACTTTTATATTTTAAATATCTTCATTTCCTCAAATGCTTCTCAATTACTAGTCTATTACTTATACATCTATATTACATATCTTCAATAATAAATAATTGAAAATACTTTTAGAAAGTCTAAATAAATTTAGTTTACAAATATAAAAAAAATTTAAAAAAATTATAATTTAAAATGCTTTTATATTTTTAATATGTCCATTCTCCATATATTTTTAATATGTCCATTCTCCATAATGCTTTCAGACTTTGGACTTATCACTAATATTTTCATCTTTTAAATCTTCCATCTCCACTCAAAACATTATTATATTTACAAATAAATATGTTTACTATATAATTTTGTACAAAAATTTATTCATATTCTTTAATAAGCACACAAAAAATCACTACAAACCTCCACCATCTACATTTTTCTTCTCAAATCATATTCTTTCCAATTCCATTCTTTCTCCATTTATGCATTCTATACAAGACTAACAATTTGCAAAGCAAATTGAGTTTTAAGAATTTTTTAATTTAGGTTTCCAGGGACTGAGGGGTATCCATTCCACCAAAATCCACTCGGGGCACGATCTTAGCCTCATCCCTTTTTAGGCGTCAGGGCTTTGCACTCAGCAAGACTTGATCCCTGGTGATCTCATTCCGAACCTTTCAACTTCACCAGTAGATCAAGGTATTAATTGTCCTAATTACTATTACAATTTATCTAATTTATATTCAAAAAAAAATTGATATTAATATTTAGCTATTCAATTTTCTTTTATGCATTTAATACAAAACTCCAAAAAGCAATTCACTAGGAAGAAGAAACATGACACACTGTCACTTGTTTTAAGAATTGTTTAAACTTGATACTTATAATTATTTTCATTTAACATTTAGGTATTGTTGTGCCCTTAGCACACATGCCCCGTTCTGAATGGAGACCCTCTTTTCTTTCGCTTTGTCGGGTCATTTTTTATCGCCACCTCATTTTGCGTGCCCCCTTTTTTGGTGTCTCAGGTGGTAAATATTGCTTTAAAAGTCCCATCATAAATTGAACATGCCCTCCCCTTTTTAATTTTGCTGCATTTTGGTGCCTCGCAGATTCACTCTGGCAGTTTGGCCCTGCCAATGGCCCCGAGCCCTACCGGGCCCGGCCGTTCGGGATTCCCTCACCAGGTTTCCCTACTGAAACTGCCATTCCCAGTGGTGTCTGCTCTGCATCCTCCCCGACCTCGGGGTTCAAGCCTCCGTTTTCCTTCTGTTTGAAACTTGCTGAAATTTTCTGAACGACATCCCGCTCTCCGGACCCCAAACCCCAGAGTGTCGCTTCCAGGGTTCCGACCGTGCTTCACCGTCTGTGATGGCAAACTTCCTACGGCGTCTCACCCCCTGGGTCCTGCCAACATTTTCGCCGACCGAACTCTGTGGGAGTCCCTGACTACCCTCGGGTGTTCTCAGCCTGACCATCCAAAATTTCATGTTGTTTCCGTCGTCCATGATGGTGGATCTTTGTCAGAACTCCTCCCTCCGGATGTTGGATCCCTCCTCGCCATTTCCGTCCCAACCGACATGAAATATTCACTTCGGCCGTCAGCTTACATCTCCTCGGCCATCAGGCTCCGAGTTTCCTGCCGCCGTCATCGTCTTTCAAACTCACCAACTTTTTCACTGCCGTACCTGCATTAAATACAAGCATTAATGGCGGTTAGGGGTATAAAATACCCACTCCAACCCGTCATTATCATTTCATAAGATTGCAGAGCGATTCGAGAACCTATTATTTGGAGCCCACCATCTTCGACAATGTCACAATCATCACCCTTAGTATTATTTCGTCAACCGTAGGTGGATCCCACATCTCCCCGCATCATGTGTTTGAGGTAGGCCATCCGTTCACCTCCCAAGCATTATTTTGGTGGTTTCTAAGGATTTAAATGAAAAACCAATCGTTAAGAGGGCATAAGGTAGGAAAACATGAGATTGTGCACAAAACCCATGTGTTAAAAAATTGAGAAACCTTCTACAAAGCCCTCACCGCCAATCCAAAGTTTGTCCTTGCCACAATTGTTCTTCGCGCAGGGAAAACGTCCTCCTCAGCCCCGAGACCATGCTTTGCCGTCTATTAATAAAACTTTGAACAAACCTGCCAATGGCAATGTCACCCTCCGGGCCCGTCTCATCGGACTTCCCCATTCGGAAGTCACCCTGGATGCCTCCGTTTTAAACTACAAACTCTCCCCTGCTTCCTGACTGGTGGAGCCCAACCTTCTCCTTGCCATGAGAACTTCATAGTGAACATACGACCTATGGGTCTCTTGGGCCTGGAATCCCGGGGTTCCCCGGGTGTTTTGCCATCGTCCATGACGAATCTCACCCAGCGTCTCGCCCTGCGGACCTCACCTTCCTGTTCGCTGTTGGCCTCTTGCGATTTAACTCATGTTATCCTTTTGGTCTCTGGGCTCCAGTCTTTGGGTTTTCATGCCTCATTATCTGTCGTTCCCATGGTGAACTCTTTCGGCCCCTCCATGCTCCGGGCCCCGCCCTTTGCTCCACTGTTAGCTTTTCTTTTTGCATCGGTGTCCTTCAGACCTCTTGGGCCCTAGTGTCTGGAAGTCTGCCCTGGGGAGTCCGCCTTTCTTCCATCGTCAGGGAGATCTTTGCCGTTTGCCAGAACCTCACATGACACACACTTTTCCTTTGTGATTTCACCCCCTCATTTTCATCTCTGAGCTCTGAAGCCCCGTTCGTCACTGGGATGCCGCATGAATGACTAGCGTCCTTCTCCTCGCCAGGCTCCATCGCCCGGGACTCCTATCCTCGCCCGCCGATATGAACAGAATTCTCACCCCGTCCCTCTGAGGTCTGGGCTTCGCCCTCCCAATTGCCGCCAAACTTAGAAGACGAAATCACCATGGCGAACCTTCATCTCGGGTCCAGTCCAACTCCTAGCCGTCAGCAAAACTTGCAGATCTCAGCGAAACACATGCCACCGGGTCCTTGCTGCCGAGCTTCTTCCCCCGGACTTCTGTCTGACGTTTTCCGTCCCAAACGGTGAAGGGCGAGCGCCTTCCTGGTGCCACCGGCCCGAACCCTTAGAGGTAAATTAACAAACTGTCAGCCACCCTTTGACCCTCCGGGCCCCATACCCCGAAGTTCCTTCTTCGGATTTCCATTTGCTGTCCACCATTCCAAACTACTATCCCCCAATGGCTTTCTGTCCTGTGACTTCTGAACTCTCCTAAATCGGTCCAAACGACTCCAAATTTGGAATCTAACTTCGACCCACATGCTGAATTTCGGTCCTCTTCATTACAGACCTCTTAAAATGCTAAATTTGACCGAAGTGAGTCTCCAAGAGCCTTTCGCCGTGTTTTCTCTTCCAAACAGCATTCCTACCAAGGAAGTTCAGCCCTCTGGGCTTGAACTGTCCAAATGCTCTTAATCAAAAGATCAAATAACATCTGAGGATAAAAGATCATGATATGCTTAGTTGATTGTTCGAAATAAATATTGTTTTCAAGATATTGACTAACATGAATGCTTTCGTGATCCATCGTGCTAACTTTTCCCTTGTTTGCAGAATATATGGAATCAGGTGCAGGCACTTCAGGGGCATCCGTTGAAAGGGACAGGGGGAAGAAGTCAGGAAGGACCCCTCGAGGGAAGGAAGACAATGACCAGATGAAGTACCAATTCCAGGGCAAGCCTCTCCACTCAAAAATCACTACAGATTGGAAGGAGATCACAGACACCAACATTGGCCAAGTTGACATCGATGAATTCACACAAATAGTCAGGGTCAACTCGACAACAAAGAATGCAAGATTGATAAGACATAGTGGAATAGCTAAAGCTATTGGATTCCCTCCATCCCTCATGGTGCTCGAATTGGTCATGGCTTATCGAGAAGCATATCAGGCTAACACAAGAACAATCGTTGATAAACAGGGAAATATTCTCGCTGACATGTTTCCTGATGGGATCACAAAGACATTCCATATTCCCACATTCCAAAAAATGGAGGTCCCTAACTTAGAAGAATGCCAGGCGGCATGCGATGATAATACGGGTGGCTGTAAGAAGTCAATAAATCTACATTGGCTCAAAGAAAGATGGGGAAGTGCTGTGAAAGTTCCTCAAGAACTCTTCTGCAGTGATTTCCATGAGGATTACCATGACCTGGTAACCATGTTGAGTAGGGTTATGGGCCTTCCTATGGCCGTCTACTTTCAGGAATGGATGGCATACTTCATTGAGCAGATCCTGCATTGAAATGAGGACGTCACAACAAAGGTTTCATTCTACTGGGGAGGAATCATAAGCAACTACTTCCATGAATAGTTTGTTAACATAAAGAAGAGCTCCAAATTTTATATGACTTCCTACCTTGTTTATTCCTTGGCGGATCGAAGACAGTACAACAGGTTGTTTGTGGCACCCGATCAGGAGCAGAAGCGGACACTCAAAGCCTATGATAGATATCTGTAGCTCTAATACAGGAACTTTAAAAGGCACTATTACAGAGTAAACGATGCCTTCATTAGCCATGTTATTAGATTAATTGCCGAAGACTTTGAGAGGAGGGTCTCCCACAGTGCCAGGACGCTTTTGAAATAATATGCCTTTCATTACATCCAATATCCAAAATTCACGTACATCCGTGCCCAGGGCTTTACTGAAAGGCCAAATAGATTGCCTCGATATCCCAATGATCGAATCATCCTCCTGGAGCTTTCTTAGCAACTCCAGTACCTATAGGCAATCTTTAGCAGCAAACATATAGAGGGGATCTCCTATCCCATGACCCTTAGCTAGGGCATGTATCGACTGCAAACTTCCCAATGTGGTGGTAACTTCGAGAAGGAGTTGAAGGATTACCACTTTTACCTACACACTGCTCGCCCACGGATGGACCCGCATGGTCATGTCAAGAAAGCACTGGGGCCAGCATATGCCCACCTTCACCACATTAAGGATTTATGGGCTGATTGCCAAGATGATAAGGAAGTGCGCACAAGGCACTACATGTGCATGATAGTACAGTTCATGAGGAAGGTGCAGCCATTTCCCGTACCAGACTAGGTCAAGGAGGATGAGGCCACTATCATGCACCCTAGGTACCCTACAGTCGCCAACCTGCCAATACCATCAATTGACTGGGATGAACAGGAGGTCGATGACCTAAATACCATAACCCAGCCAAACTTAACCCGTACCAAGGAGTGGATCGACGGGCAGGTGGCTCATTTAAAGCAATGAGGAGTAGTCTTGACTTATGAAGGGCTCAAGAGCAAGCCGAGTGCCATAGAAGATGTTTCTGCCACCACTTCAACTAGCAGACCTCCAAGTCTCCTCCGATCACCAGATCCAAGAAAAGAAAAGGAACAGAAACTGAGCAATCTCTAGACCACAAGGCCTATACAAGGAAAGAAACAAGAAGCTCACCTCCCAAAAGGCTCAACCAGGCAGGGAGCACTGTAGAACAACCTTCAACCCAAGAGAAGGAGGTGAAGGATATGGATCAATTACAGCCTCCCGTGTCTCTCTCTGCCCCTCCTGTTGCACCACCCACCTCTGTGGCTATGGTCACTGCATCCCTGTCGATAGTGGACATTTATGTCCATCTTGCCCCTTCGCCTCCGACTGAGTCTGTGATAGTTATTGACTCCTCTTCCGCCATGACTTCTCCCCCTTCCTCTACTACTATGTCACCAATCACATCGCTCCCTCTGGCAACAATAACAACGCCTATTCCCACTGCTACTATGCCTGAGGCTCTTACAAGGCACATGTAGAACCTTCCCCCTAAGCTCTCCCAAATCTAAATGGATTTGACTCTCCAGGCAGCCCTGGTGCAAGTCCTTGCTACAAACCTTTGATGATGACTGTGAAGAAGAAATGGCACAACAGCTGAAAGACACTAGGGTAGAAACAAAAGGGTCACCACATGATGAAGAAGGGTAGCCACCAGAAGAACAATAGCAAAAGGATTTGACTGAGGCTGAAACCCATGTTGTCAAAAGCCCCGAGGCTGAGTGTATTGAGGAAAGGAAGGAAGAAGAAACAACAAGAGAAGAAAGTCCCATTCAACAACCATCCTCTGGGCTGCGTATCAAATGCCTAGTGTTTGTCCATCACTCTGATGCTGAGGAGGAAGATGCTACCAAAGAGAAAGGAGAATCCCTAAAAGAAAAGGGAGCGAAAATATTGGCATTGACTGAGAAGGGCGAAGGTGACCACGATTCACCCAAAGGGAAATCTACTATGCCTGAGTGGTTGGAGAAGCAGCTCAAAAGAAAAGCCCATGTGCTGAAGGACCCCAGGGCAAGGTTAGAGGCCATCTTGGCTCGAGCCCAAATCATGACGAAGAAGGAGAAGAATCCCAAGGTCTGATCCAGGGTAACAATGGATGCTTCCAGCTTTCAAGCAGCACAAATTGCAGTGCCCACGATTGGCCAAGCTGGGGTAAGTTATAGCATCTCCACCATTGACTTAGGGACCACAACTAGAGAGCAGAAATTCAAGCACCTTGAGGATTTAGTGGCTATAGTGGAGCATATGATAAAAAAAGATAAAATCTCAAAGGATGAGCTCAAGGCATAGGTTGTTGCCTTAACAGATTACATACAACAATTTTCTTCAGTAGATGACTTGCCTACTACATCCACAGCTGCACCTTAGCTGCTTTCCAAAGAGCAGATCGATAAAATGGAAAGAAGAAAGAACTTGGAGAAGACCATAGAGGACTGGTTCCGATGAGTTTCATACGTCAGAAACATGGGAATTAGCTGGGTTGTGTGAATAGCCAACAAGTTCTTAGACCTGATGCATTCTCTGAAGAGCACAAGGAAGCTCTACACCAATTTCCCATGACCTGCGACTCCACCTTTACGAGGATAGAGGCTATCCTTCAGTTGCCTAAAGCCACGTGGGTGAAGAAGCTTGCATTTAAGAAAGAAGATCACTGGTGATGGATGTGTGGCACCGGGACTTCAACAACCGGAAGGAGAGGTTAGAGAAAATCATCAATAAGGTGGATCCGGACATTCAATGGATCAAAGAAATCCAAGCAGAATGTGCTCGATACCTTAAGCTAATGATGGACTATGATATGCCCACTGTACAAATGGATCCAAAAAAGATAAAACCCTACTTCCAGGAGAAGATGAAGGATGGGATGGCTAGTGAAACTACGATGGACTTTCTAAGTTTTGTTGCCCATGCCTTTGACCAATCAGAGTTGTTCAGAGACCAAGGCTCAAAGTATGATGAGGATTGGAAAAGGCTAGAGGATAATGCAAAGGAGTGGAGCTACCAGGTGCTGCGATGCGAAATCATTGAAATAGACAAGCTCCAGGTGATCGTCCTCAAGTTCATAGAGTACACAGCTTGCAAAGGATGGGAGGACAACCCTGACAAGGATGAAGAACTTCCTAAAGATTAGCTACAGTAAAAATAGCAATCTTCTAAATGACAAAAGAGCTACAGTGCCATTAGCAAGAGGATGAAATAGGGAAGAGACAAAATGTAATTTTAAATTGCTAGATATTGGGGGGTAGGTGAAACCCTATTTTGTAATGAATCTTGGCCACATAATAAGAATTAATCTTGGCCATTCATTGAATCTTTTGGACACTATAAATAGATCTCTCCTCTCATTTGCATGGGGAGAGTTGAGTTGTTGTAAAGACATGTTGCAGAAATTTATAAAGAAAAGGCATTGACTTGGTGTATTTTTTTGGTTTCTCTCATGTTACTTGATTCAATCTCCAATGTTAGATGTTTGACTTAGGTTTTAATGCTATTTTAGTTAGCTATCTTCTTTCTTTGGATAGGTTTTAGGAATGTTGTTCTATGATTATGAAAATTCCTACCATGTTGATGATTTCTTTGTCCATACTTTTTGCTATTTCCTGATAATAGATAGTTGTGCAAAGTTAGCTTGGACTTGAATTCAAAGATGCTCGAAAAAATTTATCTTTGATTCATGCATGTACATGGTGAATGAAGGATAAATATCTGCAGACCTTAGAAGATAGCACAATTTCCATGATACTGTGAAATCCCTAGTTAAGTGGGATATTGTTTTGAGAAGTTGTCCATTGCAGGAACTCCATTGTCACTATTCACAGTTAGTTGCAGACTTAGGAACTTTCCCTCTTCCTTGCCTTTTTCCATTTTTTTAATAACTAATCATGCTAAGGTTCATTGCACATTGTAAAGCCAAATCCAACAACAAAATGGGGTCCAAGACTGTTGTTTGAACCTACTGCCAATGCATAACAACTTTCCATCTTAAGAACTCCATTTCAAGATCCAACTTCCACACTTTGTAACCCATCCGTAAGACCGCCTTGTGATTCTAGCAAATCACATCAAACAACTGAGATATTCCAAGCACTATCAAGACCTAACATTAGAGACCTTGGGATAGTGTTCTGATATCTGATTGTGGAAGATTGTCTTTCAAGAGAGGTAGTGCACCTACACACTGTCTTTGTTGAGAAGTGCATAAAAAACACATCAACAGAACTGGTGCTAGAAGGATGGCCGACAGTGGAAATACCAGTTAAGGGTTAAAAGTGAAGCTGGATCGAATCGGATCATTCTCCTTGGAAATATTTTAAAGAGTTCTATGGTCAACACCAAACAAGGGAGAATTTGAAGAATTACAGCCTCTTATGAGGGAAAAGTGAGCTAAAGGAAGTAGCGTTGCCTCTTCCTCCTCCTCCATTCCAGTCCCCCTCATCCCACCCTCACCTTCATTTGGATGGCCTTCATCTTCCACTCAACCATGAGGATTTCCACGAGGATTACCATGACCTGGTAACCATGTTGAGTAGGGTTATGGGCCTTCCTGTGGCCGTCTACTTTCAGGAATGGATGGCATACTTCATTGAGCAGATCCTGCATTGAAATGAGGACGTCACAACAAAGGTTTCATTCTACTGGGGAGGAATCATAAGCAACTACTTCCATGAATAGTTTGTTAACATAAAGAAGAGCTCCAAATTTTATATGACTTCCTACCTTGTTTATTCCTTGGTGGATCGAAGACAGTACAACAGGTTGTTTGTGGCACCCGATCAGGAGCAGAAGCGGACACTCAAAGCCTATGATAGATATCTGTAGCTCTAATACAGGAACTTTAAAAGGCACTATTACAGAGTAAACGATGCCTTCATTAGCCATGTTATTAGATTAATTGCCGAAGACTTTGAGAGGAGGGTCTCCCACAGTGCCAGGACGCTTTTGAAATAATATGCCTTTCATTACATCCAATATCCAAAATTCACGTACATCCGTGCCCAGGGCTTTACTGAAAGGCCAAATAGATTGCCTCGATATCCCAATGATCGAATCATCCTCCTGGAGCTTTCTTAGCAACTCCAGTACCTATAGGCAATCTTTAGCAGCAAACATATAGAGGGGATCTCCTATCCCATGACCCTTAGCTAGGGCATGTATCGACTGCAAACTTCCCAATGTGGTGGTAACTTCGAGAAGGAGTTGAAGGATTACCACTTTTACCTACACACTGCTCGCCCACGGATGGACCCGCATGGTCATGTCAAGAAAGCACTGGGGCCAGCATATGCCCACCTTCACCACATTAAGGATTTATGGGCTGATTGCCAAGATGATAAGGAAGTGCGCACAAGGCACTACATGTGCATGATAGTACAGTTCATGAGGAAGGTGCAGCCATTTCCCGTACCAGACTAGGTCAAGGAGGATGAGGCCACTATCATGCACCCTAGGTACCCTACAGTCGCCAACCTGCCAATACCATCAATTGACTGGGATGAACAGGAGGTCGATGACCTAAATACCATAACCCAGCCAAACTTAACCCGTACTAAGGAGTGGATCGACGGGCAGGTGGCTCATTTAAAGCAATGAGGAGTAGTCTTGACTTATGAAGGGCTCAAGAGCAAGCCGAGTGCCATAGAAGATGTTTCTGCCACCACTTCAACTAGCAGACCTCCAAGTCTCCTCCGATCACCAGATCCAAGAAAAGAAAAGGAACAGAAACTGAGCAATCTCTAGACCACAAGGCCTATACAAGGAAAGAAACAAGAAGCTCACCTCCCAAAAGGCTCAACCAGGCAGGGAGCACTGTAGAACAACCTTCAACCCAAGAGAAGGAGGTGAAGGATATGGATCAATTACAGCCTCCCGTGTCTCTCTCTGCCCCTCCTGTTGCACCACCCACCTCGTGGCTATGGTCACTTGCATCCCGCCGATAGTGGACATTTATGTTTCCTCTTCCCCTTCCGACTATGTCGTGATAGTTATTGACTCCTCTTCCGTGACTTCTCCCCTTCCTCTACTACTATGTCACCAATCACAGCTCCCTCGGCAACAATAACAACGCCTATTCCCCTGCTACTATGCCGAGGCTCTTACAAGACACATGTAGAACCTTCCCTAAGCTCTCCCAAATCCTAAATGGATTAGACTCTCCGGGCAGCCCGGTGCAAGTCCTTTATACAAACCTTTGATGATGACTGTGAAGAAGAAATGGCACAAAGAAGACACTAGGGTAGAAACAAAAGGGTCACCACACATGATGAAGGGCAGCCACCAGAAGAACAATAGCAAAGGATTTGGCCGAGGCTGAAACCCATGTTGTCAAAGAATCAGAGGTGTATTGAGGAAAGGAAGGAAGAAGAAATAGCATGAGAAGAAAGTCCCATTCAACAGCCATCCCCCGAGCTGCCTATCAAATGCCTAGTGTTTGTCCATGACTCTGATGTTGAGGAGGAAGATGCTACCAAAGAGAAAGGAGAATCCCTAAAAGAAAATGGAGTAGAAATCTTGGCATTGACTGAGAAGGGCGAAGGTGACCATGATTCACCCAAAGGGAAATCTACTATGCCTAAGTGGTTGGAGAAGCAACTCGAAAGAAAAGCCCCTATGTTGAAGGACCCTAGGGCAAGGTTAGAGGCCATCTTGGCTCGAGCCCAAATCATGACAAAGAAGGAGAAGAAGCCCAAGGTCCGATCCAGGGTAACAATGGATGCTTCGGGCTCTCGAGTAGAACAAATTGCAGCACCCAGGATTGGCCAAGCTGGGGTAAGTTATAGCATCTCCACCATTACTTAGGGACCGCAACTAGAGAGCGAAGTCAAGCACCTTGAGGAGTTAGTGGCTACATGGAGCATATGATAAAAAAGATAAAATCTCAAAGGATGAGCTCAAGGCATAGGTTGTTGCCTTAACAGATTACATACAACAATTTTCTTCAGTAGATGACTTGCCTACTACATCCACAGCTGCACCTTAGCTGCTTTCCAAAGAGCAGATCGATAAAATGGAAAGAAGAAAGAACTTGGAGAAGACCATAGAGGACTGGTTCCGATGAGTTTCATACGTCAGAAACATGGGAATTAGCTGGGTTGTGTGAATAGCCAACAAGTTCTTAGACCTGATGCATTCTCTGAAGAGCACAAGGAAGCTCTACACCAATTTCCCATGACCTGCGACTCCACCTTTCCAAGGATTGAGGCTATCCTTCAGTTGCCTGAAGCCACGTGGGAGGAGAAGCTTGCATTTAAGAAAGAAGATCACTGGCTGATGGATGTGTGGCACCGAGACTTTGACAACCGGAAGGAGAGGTTAGAGAAAATCATCAACAAGGTGGATCCGGACATTCAATGGATCAAAGAAATCCAAGCAGAATGTGCTCGATACCTTAAGCTAATGATGGACTATGATATGCCCACTGTACAAATGGATCCAAAAAGATAAAACCCTACTTCCAGGAGAAGATGAAGGATGGGATGGCTAGTGAAACTACGATGGACTTTCTAAGTTTTGTTGCCCATGCCTTTGACCAATCAGAGTTGTTCAGAGACCAAGGCTCAAAGTATGATGAGGATTGGAAAAGGCTAGAGGATAATGCAAAGGAGTGGAGCTACCAGGTGCTGCGATGCGAAATCATTGAAATAGACAAGCTCCAGGTGATCGTCCTCAAGTTCATAGAGTACACAGCTTGCAAAGGATGGGAGGACAACCCTGACAAGGATGAAGAACTTCCTAAAGATTAGCTACAGTAAAAATAGCAATCTTCTAAATGACAAAAGAGCTACAGTGCCATTAGCAAGAGGATGAAATAGGGAAGAGACAAAATGTAATTTTAAATTGCTAGATATTGGGGGGTAGGTGAAACCCTATTTTGTAATGAATCTTGGCCACATAATAAGAATTAATCTTGGCCATTCATTGAATCTTTTGGACACTATAAATAGATCTCTCCTCTCATTTGCATGGGGAGAGTTGAGTTGTTGTAAAGACATGTTGCAGAAATTTATAAAGAAAAGGCATTGACTTGGTGTATTTTTTTGGTTTCTCTCATGTTACTTGATTCAATCTCCAATGTTAGATGTTTGACTTAGGTTTTAATGCTATTTTAGTTAGCTATCTTCTTTCTTTGGATAGGTTTTAGGAATGTTGTTCTATGATTATGAAAATTCCTACCATGTTGATGATTTCTTTGTCCATACTTTTTGCTATTTCCTGATAATAGATAGTTGTGCAAAGTTAGCTTGGACTTGAATTCAAAGATGCTCGAAAAAATTTATCTTTGATTCATGCATGTACATGGTGAATGAAGGATAAAATAACTACAGACCTTAGAAGATAGCACAATATCCATGATACTGTGAAATCCCTAGTTAAGTGGGACATTGTTTTGAGAAGTTGTTCATTGCAGGAACTACATTGTCACTATTCACAGTTAGTTGCAGACTTAGGAACTCTCCCTCTTCCTTGCCTTTTCCATTTTTTTAATAACTAATCTATGCTAAGGTTCATTGCACATTGTAAATCCAAATCCAACAACAAAATGGGGTCCAAGACTGCTGTTTGAACCTACAGCCAATGCATAACAACTTTCCATCTTAAGAACTCCATTTCAAGATCCAACTTCCACACTTTGTAACCCATCCGTAAGACCGCCTTGTGATTCTAGCAAATCACATCAAACAACTGAGATATTCCAAGCACTATCAAGACCTAACATTAGAGACCTTGGGATAGTGTTCTGATATCTGATTGTGGAAGATTGTCTTTCAAGAGAGGTAGTGCACCTACACACTGTCTTTGTTGAGAAGTGCATAAAAAACACATCAACAGAACTGGTGCTAGAAGGATGGCCGACAGTGGAAATACCAGTTAAGGGTTAAAAGTGAAGCTGGATCGAATCGGATCATTCTCCTTGGAAATATTTTAAAGAGTTCTATGGTCAACACCAAACAAGGGAGAATTTGAAGAATTACAGCCTCTTATGAGGGAAAAGTGAGCTAAAGGAAGTAGCGTTGCCTCTTCCTCCTCCTCCATTCCAGTCCCCCTCATCCCACCCTCACCTTCATTTGGATGGCCTTCATCTTCCACTCAACCATCTCAAATTGCATTTGCACCTCGTGTCTCTGACAGCCAGGGGATTGCTCCTCTCCCGACCCTTCCAGTCCAGGGCACATTCCAGTCAGCCGCGGCTCGAGTGTAGTCCCAGATTGCTATTTTATTGTAGATACAGCCCCAAGTAGCTATTTTCCAACAACAGATACCACCTCTGCCACCCTCCATGGCTTGGTTAGCACATAACCATTCACCGATACATTTCACTGCCTATAATGATATGCCCAAGAATCTGGAAGGCTTTTGTTTGAAGTTCCATCTACGCGACCTGCAAAGAACAGCTGAGGAGCATATCAAAATATTCGAGATAGCGATTACTGAAATGCAAGTTGACCACGAGGACGTTCTGTGATGCCTCTTTCAGCATTCGTTGGGGGAAGAAACTTTCTATTGGTACATCAATCTGCCGAGGGGATCTATTACCTCATGGACTCTAATGAAGAATGCCTTCCTACATAAGTACAAGATTCCCATTATCCCTTTGGAGCTTTATCAGCAGTTCATGTCTGTCAGAAGGGAAGTCAACGAACCTATTGGCTCTTTCAACGACCGCTTTCATCGGGCCTTCAAAAGCCTTCAGGACTCATACCTTCATAATGATGTCGCGGCTCTCCTAGTCTATTATGCAATATTAGACAACCTCACCTCGGTTTTGGTGAAAAGGATGCAACCACCACCCGCCTCATTGGTGGCGGCCTATAAGGAGGCTGTTGTTGCCAATGCAGACTTGGGGTAGAATATTTTCAGCCTGTTGCCTTCTCTGGGACTAGTAGCTCACCTGATGTAGATTCAGGGGCTTAACCAAGCATTTGCTGATCAAACCCCTCTTATGAACCAAGTACCTCAATTACCTATAGTAGCACATCTAGGGTAGCCACTGAATTACGTGCCTCCCACGCCTTCCTATTTGTAGCCCTAGCAGCAGTATAACTATTCTCAGGCGGCTCCACAACATCAGCCGTATTCCCAGCAGCCCCAGGCGCCATTATACCTATCAAGACCAGAGTTTCCTCCAGCTTATCAGAATCATTCGATAGTCCCGCCCGCTTTTCTCCAAAATCTGACGTCGTTGCCTGGGAACGGGACTGAGAAAGACAAGTTAGAGGAGTTAACTGAGTTGATAAAGAAAATGTCCATAGAAATGACACCTAAAGAATCAGAATAACTAGTTACAAGCCTCCTAGCATAATTTCTAGGCTAATCTTAACTGGGACAATCGAGACAATAGGGACAGCAGGGATAATCGAGAAGTAGGCACTTCCTCTGGGCAGAACTATGATAGGAGAAAAACGCCAATCAGAATGCAGAAAGGAGACCTTCTCAGAGGCAGAATCGCATGTGGAACACTAGGCCCAATAATAGAGGAGTCCCTACGCCTTTCAACCAACCAACAAGCAACAAAAAAATGACCAGTGGTGTATACCTAGCCGAGACAGCCTTGTCCGAATGGTGTCGAATTCATAAAACCAGCAGACATTCCGAGTTAGATTGTCCCGAGTTCCAGATAGCTGCTGAAATATTTCAAGTGGAAGTGCAGAATGCAGTGGACAATGCCGGCTGTAGATACATCGTCCCATCTGAGCCATATGATTACTCATGTCTCGTGGTTAATCAAGAGTCATTTTTGTGATGTGACCGCAATGAGCCTGAAGTCGAGCATGCGCTTGTTGAGGATGAAGAAGCGTAAGAGGTAAGTAATGAACAAACCTTGGCTCAGCTCTTTGATTCAGTAGATAATGGTCTGGTAGATGAAGAAGAACCATTTGTAGATGAGGTCCACATGTTCCATCAAAGGTTGACTCCCTACTTCCTTAGGAATAGACAGGCGAGTAGACCCTTTACAACTTCCACCCACCAAATAATTTTGCCACCCCGCCTAATTCTAATGCTAGCAACAACCCTAGAATTCCCCATATACCTACCTAATACCTCAACAAGAATAGATCTCAAAATCAGTCACAAAATCAGCCTCAAGGCCAACCCCAAAATCCGTTTAGTCAAATGAAGGTCCAACCTCCTATTTCTGTCGTAGGCCAAGCTTTTAGTTCAGAAATTGAGCAAATGGGTGAATATGTAGCAAAAGAGTTTAGGAAGGTAAAAATTAGTTTGTCAGCCTTCGAATTACTCAAAGTCCCTGCTGTAAGACATGCTTTCTTTAGGGTCCTTAAGGGGACTCCATCTTCTATTATAACTCTAGAATCGTCAGCCAAAAGAGTTACCTTTGAAGAGCCTAGGAAGGAATTGGAGACATAGGATAATATTGGGAAAAGGAAGGATGTTCCCGTGGATCAGTCCGCAAGTAAACAAATTGAAAAGGAGCCGGAGCAGACTAATAGGCAGCCTCCCAAGGACCAATAGTTTAGGTAGACCAAGGATATGGGCAGTGATAAGAACAAAGGTTAGATAGCTCACATGGACACGCCTACAGGCATCTTCCAGGGGAGACCTAAAACTCCCCCTTTTCTGACCACCATTAGAATTTTTGGAAAGAACCTACATAACTGCTTGCTCGATTCAGAAGCGTCTACCAATGTCATGCCTTGGCAGTATGCAAGGCCCTTGGCATCACTCCCACGCCTTCAAGAAGGAAGGTGACCCAATTGGACCAAACAGAGATCAATATTGTGAGAGAAATAAACCATATCCTGATGCAGATTGCTATAGACCGGGGCAAATACAATAGGTCATTGATATTCAAGTGGTAGACATTCCTGATGCATATGGAATCATATTGGGAAGGGAATTAACCAAGGTACTGAATGGATATACTACCACAGACCTTTCACACATGTGGCTACC
This sequence comes from Sequoia sempervirens, assembly GCA_007258455.2. Classification (NCBI taxonomy): domain Eukaryota; kingdom Viridiplantae; phylum Streptophyta; class Pinopsida; order Cupressales; family Cupressaceae; genus Sequoia; species Sequoia sempervirens. The sequence goes on along the minus strand of VDFB02072274.1, from coordinate 16,883,037 downwards.
ATGGAAGGGGTTGCCAAATCATATCCGTATTGACCGTGAACCCTGTATGAAATACATGATCACGGAGTACAATAATATCAACGAGGCGTTGTTTGCTGAGACCGACTTAGGGAATTACCACCCTTTCGCCTACCAAAATGAGGTTGAGCTTTAGGAGGAAGGTGCGGACGAAGTGTTACTGGTGTTGTGTAGTCCTTCGACCGATTCTACACGAATGCCCCCAGACACAGAAATGTTGATAGAGGTCGATGATGAGCCTGATAAGGACGACGACTGGGGACTACTCAGTGGCTTCCAGGAATTCATGGAGAAATACACAAGGGATCAGCTCAGCCTAGGGGCCTGAATGAATTTACAGGATCTCTTGTTACCAAATTGGTGCAGGGTTCACAATGCTGCCCACTCCGAGTTTGATTATTGCTTGTGTCAAGCAATAGTTGTGCATGTTAAAAAAATAGCTGCTCCTTAGATAGAAACGCCAAAGGAGGCACCAGTAGAACCAACTATTGATCAATGCATCGAACCAAAAAATTCCTCTAAGGTCATAGGGCCAGCCACCCAGCTGAAAGAGGATAGAAGCTTAATTAGACCTGAAGATAAAGAACCCTCCACATGTTGGACGCTTTGATTTGATGGATCCAAGTCCAAGCAAGGAGTCGGAGTTGGGTTCGAACTCATTAGCCCAACGGGTAAGACATTTCTGGCTGCCCACAGATTGTGGTTCTATTGTACCAATAACATAGCAGAATATGAGGCTTTAGTCCTTGGCCTTCTCATGGCCTCGAAGAAAAATGTAAAAATGCTGCAAGTCTTTGGGGATTCTGAGCTTGTGGTTAAATAGGTTAGGAAGTTGTATTCCTGTCATGATCAGAGACTTACAAACTATAGGCATAGGGGTTGGGATCTCTTCGAGGGCTTAGATGTGTTCAATATACAATTGATCCATCGTGCTCAGAATCGTACAACTAATGCTTTGGCTCAAGTAGCCAGCACTCTACAACCCCTCTCTCTATTTGGGCTCAAGAAATTCACTGTTGAGCTGACATCCACACAATCAGTCCTAGATAATGTTACCCACTTACAAGTCTTCAATGATGACAAGCATATCCTTCAATTCATCACAAGTTTCGATGTCTTCACAACTCAAATAATTGATGAAGCTGATCCACAGGAAGTCGAACTGGACATAGAAGGGGTTATTAACCTAAAAACTAACACAATCCCCAAAGGCATGGTTCAGTTGGAACACATATTTGACTTGGACCAGATCAGGGACTAGAATCAGCAAATGAAAAAGGAGGCCATAAGCAACTAATGTGATACTCACAACCTTGGGGCAGCCGAGGAGATCAGGAATGTTTTTATCGGCAAGGTGTGCACACCAGAGGAAAAGAAGGGAATCATGGATGCATTGCAAAGGTACCATCATGTGGTGGTATGGAGCTATGAAGATTTAAAAACATATGACACTTCTGTCATTACACACACCATCCCTCTTAAGATGGAAGTTAGGCCATTCTGCCAGTGGCAACACCCTATCAATGACTTGCTGGAACCTGTCATTTACAAAGAGGTACAAAAGTTGCTCTTAGTAAGAATCATTTTTCCAGTTAGGCATTCCACATGGGTGGCCAACTTGGTACCGGTTAGAAAAAAGAATAGGGAGATTAGATTGTGTGTGGATTTTCGCAATCTGAACAGTGCTTCGGAGAAAGACAACTATCCAGTACCTTCATTGGATGAGGTGTTGCAGATCGTCAATGGCTCCCAAATGATCTCTTTCCTCGATGGATACTTTGGGTACAACTAGGTAATGGTACAATATGAGGATCATCACAAAATGGCGTTCACCACTAAGTGGGGGACATTCACATACAGAAGAATGCCTTTTGGGCTCATCAACGCTGGCACCACCTTCTAATGCGCCATGGATATCGCCTTCAAGGACCTGATCGACAAGTGCATAATCATCTACATGGATGATTTGATCATGTTTTCTAAAAGGCGAAGCGATCACATCTCCGATTTATGCAAGGTATTTCAGAGGTGCAGGGAGTTTGGGGTTTCCCTTAACCCCAAAAAGTGCATTTTTGGAGTGACTGAAGGTAGATTGCTCGGGCATGTCATTTCAGAGCAGGGAATCTCCATAGACCCCAAACGTATCGAGTCCTTACTCAAAATCCCGCCCCTAGGCAGCAAGAAAGAATTAAAATATTTCTTTGGAAAGATCAACTTCGTCAAGAAATTCATCATAGGTTTCGTGGAGATTGTTAAGCCTCTCAATGCTATGCTAAAACAAGATGCCAAAGTTGAATGGGCACACGACGCCAAATAATCTTTTGAAGAAATCAAACGGGCCATCGTTGAAGCGCCTGTGTTAGTCTAGATTATCTGAAGCCTTTCTACATCTACTCATTTGCTTCAGAGCATTCCTGTGCTAGCATGTTGACCTAGAAGGATGATGAAGGAAATGAGCATCTGATCACCTTTATGAGTGCTCCCCTCAAGGATGCTCAATTGTGATATCACAACATTGAAAAGCAGGCGTATGCCCTCATCAAGGGGGTGAAGAAATTTAGACACTGCATCCTACGCAATAAGGTGTTTTCCATTGTCCTTGACCCAGTTGTAAAGATGTTGCTCATGTAGAATGAATTGGGCGAACGAAGAGCTAAATGGGTCACCCTGCTTCAAGAATATGACATGGAGATCCAACCGATGAAGCTAGTGAGAGAGCAGGCACTCACCCGCACAATTGCTAAAATAGCTACAGAAGTTGGACCCGAACTCACTGTGCAGCAATACTAGCTTGAGGATGTCTCCCCCGAAGAGTGGTACCAGAATGTTGTCTACTATTTACTGAACCATAAGTGTTCACCGCACTTGCGAGGAGTCCAAAAGTGGGCCCTGAGATTGAAAAGCAATGGCTACATGCTGCAGGGCTCCATTCTGTATAAGAAGAATCATGAAGGCATTTATTTAAGATGCCTTGGCAAGGAAGAAGTAGATCAAGTCTTGAAAGAGTTCCACAACAAATTTGGCACGAGCCATGGTTTTGGTTCTTCCACAGCACATCAGATATTGAGAGCAGGGTATTACTGGCCAACCATCTTCAAGGATGCCCATTGCCATGTTCGTTCATGTTACACATGTCAGACCGCTACCACCAGGGAAAAGAATGTTGTTGTCCCACTGTGGCCTGTGTTGGAGGTAAGGTCGTTTGCGCAATGGGGTCTTGACTTCATCGGTCTGGTAAGCCCTCCATCATCTGCGAGACACAGGTACATTCTTACCACTACTGATTATTGTACTAGGTGGATAGAAGCAATAGTATGTAAGCAATGCACAATTGAAGTAGTTACTAATTTCCTAGAAAGTTTCATTTTAAATCGCTTTGGTTGTCCTTATGCTTTGGTATGTGATAATGGACCTGCGTTTTCTTCATTGAAATTTGCGAGTTGGGCATTTGACTATGGAATTTCCCTTAAATTCTCATCTAATTACTACCCTCAGGGCAATGGCCTGGCCGATTCTACAAATAAAAACTTGATTACCGTGATAAAAAAGCTGCTAGATAGGAACCCCAAGGACTAGCATACCCAGCTCCGTTTCACCCTTTGGGATGATCACACTTGCCACAAGGCTGCCCTTGGTGATTCCCTGTTCCACCTTGTTTATGGCCTAGAACCTATATTCCCCATCCATTTGAAGATTCCTACTCTTTAGTTCATCAACAATTTTTATGAGGGAGGAGATCGTAGGGAAGCTCGGTTAGCTGAGCTCTTGCATTTACAGGAAGTCTGAGACCGTGCAATAGAAAATTTTGCCAAATATCAAGGCGTAGTTAAAAGAAGGTTCAACTGCCAAGCCAAGATCAAGGCCTTTAGTATTGTAGATTTGGTCCTGTATTGGGACAAGGCCCATGAAAAGAAAGGGGGACACAACAAATTCGACAAGCTTTGGCTTGGCCCCTTTCAAATAACTAAGATTTTGGGAGACAATGCCTTCCGCCTAAAGACCTTAACTAATAAGAATGTCCCGTTGCCATTCAATGAGCAGCACCTGAAGCATTACTTCCAGGCTTGAGCTCGTTCAAGCTCATCGTTGTAAATACTTGTACATAGGTTAGGGTAGTTTTCTATTTGGCTTGCTTGTGTTTTGTTTGCGTCGCTCTTTTGTTTTCTCCCTCCCGGCAGTTTTGTTTCGAAAGTTGTTTCCCGCTCCCTTTGCGGTAGTTGTGCTTGCTCGACAAGCGGTTCACTTTGTTGTCCATTCTTTGTGTTCTTCGGCTAAACATTCACTCTCGATTATCAGTTTTTGAATGCGGCCAGTGAATGATTTCCTTTCTTGAACTCTGCTCAGAACTTGATCCTTGGCTGGATCTTTTTACACACATCTCAGATCTTGCACAAAACACATAATAATTAGTTCTAAAGGACTATGCTACAGTTGTTATGACACCCTAGTGAGTGAAAAATCTCAAGTCTACTCCAGTGACCACTGTAGTCTCAAACCCATCATAGGCTTCAGTGCTTACCCAGTCAAACTGAATGATAAAAGAGAAATGAACATTGAAGGAAATATCAAAGCAAAAGAGCAAAGGAATTCTAAAAAATAAATGACCGTATGGGTGTTTGGGTAACTCTACCATGGCTATGGATGTCCGGCTGGCAGTAGAGCAATAGCTGTGAGATTATAGTGAGAACTTCATCTGGGCTATGGACGCCTGACTGGCAACAGAGCAATGTCCAGGTTACTTTTTGTGTTAGATGATTAATGTAGCTTGCTCGGTTGACTTGGTAACCCTGGTCACTATCCTAAGGAAATGAATGAATTCACTACACACACTTCTGAGATGTCCTGTAAACTCACCCAATTAAGATCTCGTTCTCCCAGATTCATCTTTGGAAGCCACTCCTAGTCTATGAAACTAGAGATTCTGGGTCCTGAATGAATATTTATCCCTAGAATGCTCGGGAGTGTTCTCCAATGGAGTCACCATTTGTTGTGCCCTTAGCACACACGCCCCGTTCTGAATGGGGACCCTCTTTTCTTTTGCCTTGTTGGGTCATTTTTTGCCACCACTCATTTTGCGTGCCCCCCTTTTTTGGTGTCTCAGGTGGTCAATATTTCTTTAAAAGTCCCATCATAAATTGACCATGCCCTCCCCTTTTTAATTTTGTTGTGTTCTGGCACCTCGTAGAGTCACTCTGGCAGTTTCACCCTGCCAACTACGCGGGCCCTGCCGGGCCCGGCCGTTCGGGATTCCCTCGCTGGCTTTCCCTGCTAAAATTGTCGTTCCCAGCGGCGTCCCCTCTGCATCCTCCCAGACCTCGGGGTCTGAGCCTCCGTTTGCCTTTTGTTCGAAACTTGTTGAAATTTTATGAATGACATCCCGCTCTCCAGACCCCAAACCCCAGAGTTTCGCTTCTAAGGTTTCGACCGTGCTTTGTCGTGCGTGACGGTGAACTTCTTGTGGCGTCCCGCCCCTGAGTCCTGCCAACATTTTCGCCGACCGAACTCTGTGGGAGTCCCTGATTGCCGTCGGGTGTTCCGGGCTCGACCATCCAGAATTCTGTGATGTTTCTGCTATCCATGACAGTGGATCTTTGGTGGAACTCTGCCCTATGGACCTCGGATCCCTCTTCACTGCCGCCATCCCGACCGACATGAAATATTCACTGCGGTCATCACCTTGCGCCTCCCCGGCCGTCGGGCCCCAGGTTTCCCACCACCGTCGTCGACTTTCAAACTCACCAACTTTTTTGCCAACGTACCTGCATTAAATACAAGTGTTAATGGCGGTTAGGGGTGTAAAATACCCACTCCGACCTGTCATTATAATTTCACAGGATTGCAGAGCGATTCGAGAACCTGTTATTTGGAGTCCATCATCTTCGAGAATGTCACGATCGTCACCCTCAGCATTATTTCATCAACCGTAGGTGGATCCCACATCTCCCTACATCGTTTGTTTGAGGTAGGTCATCTATTCGCCCTCCCAAGCATTATTTTTTTGGTTTCTAAGGATTTAAATGAAAAAACAATCGTTAAGAGGGCATAAGGTAGGAAAACATGAGATTGCGCACAAAACCCACGTGTTAAAAAATTGAGAAACCTTCTAGAAAGCCCTCATTGCCAATCTAGAGTTTTTCCTTGCCACGGCTATTCTTCGCATAGGGAAAACATCCTCCTCGGCCCTGAGACCGTGCTTCACTGTCCGTTAATAAAACTTTGAACAAACCTTCCAACGGCAATGTCACCCTTCGGGCTCATCTTGTCAGACTTCCCCGTTCGGAAGTCACCCTAGATGCCTCTGTTTCAAACTGCAAACTCTCCCCTGCTTCCCGACCAATGGAGCCTGACCTTCTCCTCGCCGTAAGAACTTCATAGTGAACATATGACCAATGGATCTCTCAGGCCCGGGATCCCGGGGTTCCGCCTTCAGGGTTCCCCAGGTGTTTTGCCATCATCCACGGTGAATCTCGCTCAGCGTCCCACCCTACAGACCTCGCCTTCATATTCGCTGTTGGCCTCTGGCGATTTAACTCATGTTGTCCTTTTGGTCTCCAGGCTTCAGTCTCTGGGTTTTTGTGCCTCATTATCTGTCATCCCCACGGTGAACTATTTTGGCCCTTCCGTGCTCTGGGCCCCGCCCTTTGCTCCGCTGTTAGCTTTTCTTTTTGCATCGACATCCTTCAAACCTCTCAGGCCCTGGTGTCCAGAATTCTGCCCCCTAGAGTTCTCCTTTCTTCCATCGTCAGGAAGATCTTCGCTATATGCCAGAACCTCACATGACACACACTTTTCCTTGGCGATTTCACCCCGTCATTTTGATCTCTGGGCTCCGAAGCCCCATTCGCTGCTGGGATGCCGCATGAATGACTAGCATCCTTCTCCTCAATGGGCTCTATCACTCGGGACTCCAGTCCTCGCCCATAAATATGAACAGAATTCTCACCCCATTCCTCCGAGGTCCGGGCTCTACCCTCCGATCACCACCAAACTCAAAAGATGAAATCACCACGACGAACCTTCGTCCTGGGTCTGGTCCAACTCCTAGCTGTTGGAAAAACTTGCGGATCTCGGTGAAACACATGCTGTCAGGTCCTTGCTGCTAGGATTCCTCCCCTGAGCTTTCATCTGACGTTTGTCGTCCCAAATAGCGAAGGGAAAGTGCCTTCCCGGTGCTACCGGCCCGAACCCTCGGAGGTAAAGTAACAAACTATCGGCCGCCCTTTGACCCTCTGGGCCCCAGACCTCGGAGCTCCTTCTTTGGATTTCTGTTTGCTGTCCACTGTTCCAAACTACTATCCCCCGACCGCTTTCAAGCCTGTGACTTTCGAACTCTCCTAAATCGATCCAAATGACTCCAAATCTGGAATCTAACTTCGACCCACATGCTGAATTTTAGTCCTCATTACGGACCTCTTAAAATGCTAAATTTGATCGAAGTGAGTCTCCGGGAGCCTTCCGCCGTGTTTTCCCTTCCAAACAGCATTCCTTCCGAGGAAGTCTGGCCCTCCAGGCCGAAACTGTCCAAATGCTCTTAATCAAAAGATCAAATAACATCTAAGGATAAAAGATCATGATATGCTTAGTTGATTGTTTGAAATAAATATTGTTTTCAAGATATTGACTAACATGAATGCTTTCATGATCCATTGTGCTAACTTTGCCCTTGCTTGCAGAATATATGGAATCGGCTACAAGAACTTTAGGGGCATCTGCTGAAAGGGACAGGGGGAAGAAGTCAGGAAGGACCCCTTGAGGGAAGGAAGACAAGGACCAAATGAAGTACCAATTCCAGGGTGAGCCTCTCCACTCAAAAGTCACTACAGATTGGAAGGAGATCACAGACACCAACATTGGCCAAGTTGACATTGATGAATTCACACAAAGGGTCAAGGTCAGCTCAAAAACAAAGAATGCAAGATTGATAAGATAGAGTGGAATAGCTAATGCTACTAGATTCCCTCCATCCCTCGTGGCGCCAGAATTGGTCATGGCTTGTTGGGAAGCATATCAGGCTGACACAAGAACAATCGTTGATAAAGAGGGAAATATTCTCACTGACATGTCACCTGAGGGGATCACAAAGACATTCCATATTCCAACATTCCAACAGATGGAGGTCCCTACCTTAGAAGAATGCCAGGTAGCATAGGATGATAATTCGAGTTGCTGTAAGAAGTCAATAAATCTACATTGGCTCAAAGAAAGATGGGGCAGTGCTACGAAAGTTCTTCAAGAACTCTTCCGCAGTGATTTCCACGAGGATTACCACGACCTGGTAACCATGTTGAGTAGGGTTATCAGCCTTCCTGCGGCTGCCTACTTTTAGGAATGGATGGCATACTTCATTGAGCAGATCCTGTATGGAACCGAGGACTTCACAACAAAGGTTTCGTTCTACTGGAAAGGAATCATAAGCAATTGCTTCCATGAGCAGTTTGTCAACATAAAGAAGAGCTCTAAATTTTATATGACTTCCTACCTTGTCTATTCCTTGGCGGATCGAAGACAGCACAACGGGTTGTTTGTGGCACCCGATGAGGAGTAGAAGCGGACACTCAAAGCCTATGATAGATATCCACAGCTCCAATATAGGAACTTCAAAAGGGACTACTACAGAGTAAACGATGCCTTCATTGGCCATGTTATCAGATTAATTTCCAGAGACTTCGAGAGGAGGGTCTCCCATAGTGCTAGGGCACTTTTGAAATAATATGCCTTTCTTTACATCCAATATCCAAAGCTCATGTACATCCATGCCCAGGGCTTTACTAAAAGGCCAAATAGATTGCCTCGATATCCCAATGATCGAATCATCCTTCTGGAGCTTTCTCAGCAACTCCAGCACCTACAGGCAATCTTTAGTAGCAAACATAAAGCAGGGATCTCCTATCCCATGACCCTTGGACAGGGCATGTACGGACTACAAACTTCCCAATGTGGTGGTAACTCCGAGGAGTTAAGGGATTACCACTTTTACCTACACATTGCTCGCCCACGGATGGACCCACATGGTCATGTCAGGAAAGCGTTGGGGCAAGCATATGCCCACCTTCACTACATTGAGGATTTCTAGGCCGACTGCCAAGATGATAAGGAAGTGCGCGCAAGGCACTACATGTGCATGACAGTACAGTTCATGAGGAAGGTGCAGCCATTCCTCGTACCAAAGCAGGTCTAGGAGGACGAGGCCACTATCATGCACCCTAGGTACCCTGCAGTCGCCAACTTGCCAATACCATCAATTGACTAGGATGAACAGGAGGTCGATGACCTAGATACCATAAACCAGCCAATCTTAGCCCGTACCAAGGAGTGGATCGACAGGCAGGTGGCTCATTTAAAGCAACAGGGAGTAGTATGGACTTATGAAGGGCTCAAGAGCGAGCCGAGTGCCACAGAGGATGTTGCTACCACCACTTCAACTAGCGGGACCTCCAAGTCTCCTCCAATCACCAGATCCAAGAAAAAAAAAAGAACAGAAACCAAGCAATCTCTAGACCCCAAGGCCTATACAAGGAAAGAAATAGGAAGCTCACCTCCCAAAAGGCTCAAATAGGCAGGGAGGGCTGCGGAACAACCTTCAACCCAAGAGAAGGAGGCAAAGGATACGAATCAATTGCAGCCTCTCGTGTCTCTCTCTGCCCCTCCTGTTGCACCACCCACCTCCCTGGATATTGTCATTGCATCCCCACCGGCAGTGGACATTTCTGTCCATCTTGCCCCTTCACCTCCGGCCGAGTCTGTGATAGTTATTGACTCCTCTTCCGCCATGACTTCTCCCCCTTCCTCTAGTGGTATGTCACCAATCACATCGCTCCCTCTAGCAACAATAACATCGCCTATTCCCACTGCTACTATGCCCGAGGCTCTTACAAGGCACATGCAGAACCTTCCCCCTGAGCTCTCCCAGATCTTAATGGATCCGACTCTCCAAGCAGCCCTTGCACAAGTCCTTGCTACTACTCAACCTTCACAACCACCGACAGGGCCACCCACTATGGAGACCACCATGCTAATCTCAAAAGAGTGGGAGGATCGAGAGCGAGAAGCCTCGATGCCTATTGAGGAGGAGGCTAATGAATACCATGAGCACCCAGAGTACGAACACCAAACTATCGACAGGGTGGTTTATGAGGAGGAGATGGGCTCTTCCAAGAGTGGGGATGAAGAAGGTGGCTCGGGTGCTAAGGAAATCATACAAACCTTTGATGATGACCTTGAAGAAGAAATGGCATAATTGCTAAAAGACACTAGGGTAGAAACAGAAGGGTCGCCACATGATAAAGAAGGGCAGCCACTAGAAGAACAGTAGCAAAAGGATTTGACTAAGGCTGAAACCCATATTTTCAAAAGCCCCCAGGTTGAGTGTATTGAGGAAAGGAAGGAAGAAGAAATAGCATGAGAAGAAAGTCCCATTCAACAGCCATCCCCCGAGCTGCCTATCAAATGCCTAGTGTTTGTCCATGACTCTGATGTTGAGGAGGAAGATGCTACCAAAGAGAAAGGAGAATCCCTAAAAGAAAATGGAGTAGAAATCTTGGCATTGACTGAGAAGGGCGAAGGTGACCATGATTCACCCAAAGGGAAATCTACTATGCCTAAGTGGTTGGAGAAGCAACTCGAAAGAAAAGCCCCTATGTTGAAGGACCCTAGGGCAAGGTTAGAGGCCATCTTGGCTCGAGCCCAAATCATGACAAAGAAGGAGAAGAAGCCCAAGGTCCGATCCAGGGTAACAATGGATGCTTCGGGCTCTCGAGTAGAACAAATTGCAGCACCCAGGATTGGCCAAGCTGGGGTAAGTTATAGCATCTCCACCATTGACATAGGGACTGCAACCAGAGAGCAGAAAGTTGAGCACCTTGAGGAGTTAGTGGCTACAGTGGTGCATCTGATAAAATAAGATAAAATCTCAAAGGATGAGCTCAAGGCACAGGTTGCGGCCTTAACAAATTACATACAACAATGGTCTTCAGTAGACGACCAACCTACTACATTCACGGCTGCACCTCAGCTGCTTTCCAAAGAGCAAATCGATAAGATGGAAAGAAGAAAGAACTTGGAGAAGACCACAGAGGACTAGTTCCGATGAGTCTCATACGTCAGAAACATGGGAATTAGCTAGGCTATGCAAACAGCCAACAAGTTCTTAGACCTGATGCGTTCTCTAGAGAGCACAAGGAAGCTCTGCACCGATTTTACTGTGACCTATGACTCCACCTTTCCAAGGATCAAGGCTAATTTTTAGTTGCCTGAAGCCAAGCAGGAGAAGAAGCTTGCATTTAAGAAATAAGATCACTGGTTGATGGATGTGTGGTGTCGGGACTTCGACAACCAGAAAGAGAGATTGGAGCAAATCATGAATAAGGTGGATCTGGATATTGAATGGATCAAAGAAATCTGGGCAGAATGTGCTCGATACCTTAAGCTAATGACGGACTATGATATGCCCACTGTACAAATGGATCTAGAAAAGATAAAACCCTACTTCCAGGAGAAGATGAAGGACGGGATGGCTGGTGAAACCATGGTGGACTTTCTAAGTTTTGCTACCCACGCCTTCGACCAATCGGAGTTGTTCAGAGATCAAGGCTCAAAGTATGATGAGGATTAGAAAAGGCTAGAGGATAATGCAAAGGAGTGGAGCTACTAGGCGCTGCGATGAGAAATCGTCGAAATAGACAAGCTCTAGGCGATTGTCCTCAAGTTCATAGAGTACACAGCTTCCAAAGGACGAGAGGATAGCCCTGACAAGGATGAAGAACTTCCTGAAGAGTAGCTACAGTAAAAATAGCAATCTGCTAAATGACAAAAGAGCTACAGTGCCACTAGGAAGAGGACGAAATAGGGAAGAGACAAAATGTAATTTTGAATTGCTAGATATTCGGGGGTAGGTGAAACCCTATTTTGTAATGAATGTTGGCCACAATAAGAATTAATCTTGGCCATTCATTGAATATTTTAGACACTATAAATAGGGCTCTCCTCTAATTTGCATGGGGAGAGTTGAGTTGTTTTAAAGACATGCTATAGAAATTTATAAGGAAAAAGCATTGACTTGGTGTATTTTCTTGGTTTCTCTCATGTTACTTGATTCAATCTCCATTGTTAGATGTTTGACTTAGGTTTTAATGCTATTTTAGTTAGCTATCTTCTTTCTTTGGATAGGTTTTAGGAATGTTGTTATATGATTATGAAATTTTTTGCCATGTTGATGATTTCTTTGTCCATACTTTTTGCTATTTGCTGATGGTAGATAGCTGTGCAAAGTTAGCCTAGACTTGAATTCAAAGCTACTCTAAAACATTTATCTTTGATTCATGCATGTACATGGTGAATGAAGGATAAAATAACTACAGACCTTAGAAGATAGCACAATTTCCATGATAGTGTGAAATCCCTGGTTAAGTGGGACATTGTTTTGAGAAGTTGTCCATTGCAGGAACTAAATATTCACTATTCATAGTTAGTTGCAAACTTAGGAACTCTCCCTCTTCCTTGCCTTTTTTTCATTTTTTTAAATAATTGATCTATGCTAAGGTTCATTGCACATTGTAAAGCCAAATTCAACAACAAAATGGGGTCCAAGACTGCTGTTTGAACCTACAGCCAATGCATAACAACTTTGCATCTTAAGAACTCCATTTCAAGATCCAACTTCCATGCTTTGTAACCCATCCATAAGACCGCCTTCTGATTCTAGCAAATCACATCAAACAACTAAGATATTCCAAGCACTGTCAAGACCTGACATTAGAGACCTTGGGATAGTGTTCTGCAATCTGATTGTGGAAGATTGTCTTTCAAGAGAGGTAGTGCACCTACGCACTGTCTGTGTTCAGGAGTGTAGAAAAAACACATCAACAAGTATGTGTAGGATCATCATGGAAAAAATATGCCCTTAAGTGGCAAAAAATTTAGAAAAATCAGAGTTAGGTAACTTGATGTAAAAAATTGAATAAGTTATCTATATTATTTAAAAAATATGTAAGAATAGCATCTGTAGAAAGTTGAATGTAATTTCTAAACTACTAAGTTTTTTCTAAAAAAAAAATCTATTTGGTGAAAATTTAAAATTTCAATGCAGTAAAAAATAAGTAGGTGTCTCTCTGACCACCCTAACCATAATAAAATGATAATATTTTTTAATAATATTTTATATAATAAAATGATAATATTTTTTTATAATATTTTATATATAACTAGTGGACTCATGTCTAGATGTGATGCATATTGGGTATGTGCAGGATCATCATGGAAAAAATAGGCCCTTAAGTGGTAAAAAAATTAGAAATATCAGTGTTAGGCAACTTAACGTAAAAATTTGAATAAGTTATCTATATTATTTCAAAAATATATAAGAATAGAATCTATAGAAAATTGAATGCAGTTTCTAGACTACTAGGTTATTTAAAAATAAATAAAATCTATTTGGTGAAATTTTAAAATTTCAATGCAGTAGTACTTAAATTTCAGGGAAAAAATAAGTAGATGTTTGTCTAACCACCCTAACCATAATAAAATGATAATATTTTTTTATAAGATTTTATATATAAGTAGAGGACTCATGTCTAGATGTGATGCATATTTTTTTATAATTTTTTTCCAAGTAAATAATTAATTATAAATTTTTTATTACAAATTTTAAAAACTATAAAAACTTATGTTTGACCACCTTAACTTGGTCAAAACTTCATGAAATTGAATTTTTCTTTTTTTAATCCTATAGTATGTGAAGCATAGAATGTGACGATGTTTCAGATTCAAAAATGTGATATTATTTGAAAGTTATAAATGTTTTTCAATCAGCCTATTGGTTAGGACTTTAGTCATAATTCTAATAGAAAATGAATAATAATTATTTATTAAATTCAAATTAAAGCATAATTTATATTGGTGGAAAGCTAAGAATCTCCTCTAAAACTCTTTTTGTTTGATCAATTTTGGGTAAAAAAAATCGCGCCACATACCCTACAAATACCCATAATATTGCCACTTTTTGGCCCATCATGATCTTGCACATACCCTATTTTTTTTAATTTGTTTCCAAGTAAATAATTAATTTTGAATTTTTTATTACAACCTTTTAAAAATATAAAAACTCATATGTCTAACCACCTTAACTTGGTCAAAACTTCATGAAATTTAATTTTTCTTTTTTTAATCCTATAGTATGTGAAGCATAGAATGTGACACATGTTTCAAATTCAAAAAATGTGATACCATTTGAAAGCTATAGATGTTTAACAATCATCCTATCGATTAGGACTTTAGGCATAATTTTAATAGAAAATAAATAATAATTATTTATTAAATTCAAAGTAAAGAATAATTTATATTGGTAGAAATTTGTGAATCTCCTTAAAAAACCCTTTTCATTTCATCAATTTTGAGTAAAAAAAAAGTCGTTAGCCACATACCCTACAAATACCCATAATATTGCCACTTTTTGGCCCATCATGATCTTGCACATACCCATTTAGTGATTATTGGTCTTGTTTAACTCCTGTAAAAAAAATATTTTTAATAGTTTTTTTTAAATGATTTAAAATTCACTCTTATATAAAAAAAATTAATTTAGCAATATTGGTATTGGTGACCTCTGGGATGACCCAGTGCTTCACCTCTATGAGCATCACCTAGATGCAATGAGTGCTAAGTGGACCATTCATTATCATGAGAGATGCGTTCTTGTGAACCACTACTCATGAAACATGGGTCAATGAGTTTGACTCAAAAACTAGAATGAGTGGTTGAATACTGATAGCAATATCATAATTTGACACATTGTGGAAAATACCTCCTACTTATCAATTGATGAGCTAAAGAGGCTCTATAATTAATGGTTCATAAGGCACAACACTTGCTAAAGGTTTTGCAAATGGGGTTGCAAGCTAGGTGGGCTTAACCTTGGGGAAAACTCTATGGTTAAGTGTGCTTGAGTTGGAGCAATACTGGGGTGGGTGACCTCCTGGGACGGCCTAGTGTTTCACCTTTGTGAGCATCACCTAGATGCAATAAGTGCTAAGTGGACCATTCATTATCGTGAGAGATGTAAAGAGGACTGTAAACTAAATTAATTTTTTTTAGAAGACTTAAACAAGACCATGATCACTAAATGTTAAATTAAAAGAATTCTAATTATTAAGTTTAAACAATTCTTAAAATATGACTAAACATACAAACAATTATATAAGAATGTGATATTTTAATAAAAGTATAAATAATTTATAAAAAAAACACTAAATATAATTTAAAGAATTAAAAAATATAATTCTTTACTATCTAAACTTAAAAATAATTATATATATAAACATTTAATACATTATTATTTGATATTTATATTTTTTTTAATTTAAATATAATTTAAACTTAATACTTAAAATTTAACATTGTATAAATCTTTAAATTATTTTAAATAATAGTATTTAATGTTGCAACAAATATATTTTAATAAATTTTAATTGTAAACAATAAAAATGTAAACAAATTTTAATTTATATTTAATAATATTTATAATAGAATATGTTAAATTGTAAATAAATTATATTTAATTTAAACTCTAAAACAATTTTTAAAAATTTATAAAAGCTAAATTTAAATCACTTTTAAATAATTTAAAACAGTAATTTTTTTTACTAATTTCACCAACAGGCGAACTACAGTGGAAGCCAAATCTCTGTTAACATTTTTGTCTTTTTAAAAAAATTGACGGGTGCATACCTGTTTGTTGTGTTGGCAGTGGTGGGTTGTTGTGCTGATAAAGTAACGCATGATATTAAAGAAATTCGTTAGTACATTAAGGGGTTCATGAATATTTACTTGGCAGAAGTATTTGCGCAACATTTATTCATGCGTTACATTCTCATGCCCATAAATTGCTTGCTTCACTGTAAACCCTTTCGAGTCCATGCATGCACAACCCGCCATTACCAATGCAATTCCATGCTGGTTTTCATCATCTGTGGATGCTGGATTCCCAAAGCTTTCCTCAAATTCATCATCCAAAGCCCTCTGGTACTCCTCCTCCCAATTCCTCTCTGCAAACAAAATCTATCATTTTAGCATTTCTGTATCCAAACAAAAGTTTTTGTTTCTGAATTTTCTGTTGGGTGGGAGTCCAAATGATCCTTATTGTTTTTACTATTATTTGGGGAAAAAAAGCACGTCTCTTCTCTTTTGGAAATGGATCAATTAGTACAGATTGTTGTTGCACTTCTGGGATCAACTAATACACACTATTCTGCATTTTTTGGTTTGATTTTTTTTCTTTATTTTGTGATCAATATAGATGCAGGTATGTTGGAATTGATGTCTCCAAAAGTGTGTTGAATGAGGCTAGAAGAAACTTGGCAGAGCTTGTGGAAGGACTGGAACCTAGTGTCGTAGAATTGGTACATGCTGATTTTATCAAGGGTTTGCACCAGGTGAAAAGCTGTTATCCTGAACAGCAACTCTACCTTGTATGGCTTGGAAGCAGTGTAGGCAATTTGACAAAGGAAGATGCTGTAAATTTTTTCAATGATGTTTTCAAACTTGTTTGCATGGGTAAGACTCTAATGATACCATATTCATTGGTTTTCACTTGTTGTTTATAAAACTTTGAATGAAACGTGACTAATTCTCAAATTTAAAACACAATGATTTAAATTGATTTCCACATATTAACTCTAAAAAACTTATGCACAAATTTAAATATAATGTTTAAAGCTTAAGTATAAACTTTGAAAATAAATGCATATATTAAACTGATGAACATTTGCATCCAAATACATTCAATCATGCCATAACAATCCTCAACACTCATGCCACAAAACCATGCCCTGGTCAAGACCATCCTACTCACAACCTGCTAACCTTGAAACCTTATTCCCACAACGTGTTCCACTTGATTTTCCTCTTTTTTCTCCTTTTTCTCATGTTACTTTCCAAGTCTCACATGAATTCTAATATAAGCCTTAACAGGTGGTTTTCAAACCATCACACCCTTTCACAAAGGCTGCATTTAATTATTTAAATAAATAATTATGTTTTTACCTTCTTAGGAGAGCTTTTACATATATTCTTTATTAATATCTCTTTTAATCAAAGGATCATAATATCCTTTGTTATCCCTTTAATTATGCATCTACATCACAAGTCAAAAAACACATAATCAATAATTAAAGAAGCTGATAATGAACACAAGTATTCTTCATAATATTTATATATATTTACTTCACCCATATCCTTTAATTCATAGATATATCAATTTTTCAATTGTATTTGAAGTTAACAAGTAATTACGAGAAAATATTTTTTTTTTTCAATGACAGGAGCTATACATACAAACATCTTAGGAATTTACAATCAAACAAACTAATGGTATTTTATGTTTTTACTCACATGTATTACAACCTTATCAATTTTCTCTCATGCAACCAATTTTCTTTAATATAGATATTTTAATCACTTACATGTAATTGCAAAATTAAATTCACAAAATTATTATCATATGTTGACATAACACTTACCTAGTAAATGACATGAATATCCCATACTATGTAGTCACTCACCCTTGAACTACATATAATATATATTTAATATATTCTAAGATGACAATCATGCATTTTGGACTACATGAGTATCCTCTTTTCATATACAATATTGGATAAGCCACATGTACAAGGTTATTGGGTTGATCAAGTCCAATAACAAAGTACATCAAAACACGATAATCTTGCAATAAATCTTAACAATAATAGAACAATAGTAACTATTAACATGCACAGTCCAAAATATTAGGTCTAATCTTTCATGTTCTTAATTTAGTCCAAAGATGAAAAATGATGATATCACAAAATATTTTTTGTTCCTTATCTTGTATTTACTAAGTCATCTTAGGACATATGGATTATGATCCCACCACACTTCCACTATGTCACTCTAATACTAATTGAATAGACAGTATGCCTTGGAATAACATATCACACTCATATTTAAATAGAAATCCCAAGTCTTTCTTGTACTTATTTTAAATTCATTAATTCTTTTCTTATTTAATATTGTATAAGATAGTTTCTAATATACTTTAACAATATTTATTCTTATATCAAGGCTTCTAATCACATGCTTCTCTTACCATCCATATTTATCCTATTTCACTTTCTTCCAATTTTGACCCCTTAGCCATGTTAAATTTAGTGATTAGATAAGTGCACAGAAAATTAATTCAAAATCAGACACAGAAACACAACATATACCCTGGGAAAACCCTCCTCTTGAGGGAGAAAAACCCAGCAACAAAGATCTCTCTTTTATATATATAAGTAATGGCAGTAATTCTCTTTATAATGAGGCCAATACAAGGCCAATATCCAACATCAACTCTAGATGCAATAACAGAAGATACTCTGCTCTTCCTTGAAATCTGAATCTGCACTTAGAGAAATTCACAATTTGCTCTTGAAGGAATTCACACTTGAATGAAGGAATAATTCGAACTTGCTTGATAATTGATTTGAAATTGAATAATAGTGAACTCCTTATATAGATGACAAAAGGATAAATCCGAAAGGATGTGATCTTACAAAAATGAAATGTCAGCCTCTTCTAGACGTCTCCTTTTAAAATAAAAAATCATGCCACTTAGGATGAAATCGGCTATTAATAAATATGACTCTTTAACAATAACAAATAATAATAATCATTATTTAATGTTTGTCTTCTAAATCGAAGTGCCTTCTTATTCGTGCCTTTAGAGATCTTATAAATTAGATACAATTATCTAATTTCTTCAATGAATATCGCTGGAAGTTTCATCGAAGTTTCTTAAACATTAACACTCCCTCTCAGCTGAGGAGCACACTTCTAGCAGCTCAAGACATATCACCTCATTGTGATGTCAAATATCACCTCAATGCGATATAAACCATAATGGCTACAACCATGCTATGGTGAACAAAGGAATATCACCTCAATGTGATATTGGATATCGCCTCAACACGATATCTACCATAATGGCTACAACCATACTATGGTGAGTAAAGGAATATCACCTCAATGTGATATTGGATATCGCCTCAACACGATATCTACCATAATGGCTACAACCATACTATGGTAAAAGATAGATATCACCTCAACGTGATATTGGATATCTCCTCAACACGATATCTACCATAATGGCTACAACCATACTATGGTAAAAGATAGATATCACCTCAATGTGATATTGGATATCACCTCAACACGATATCTACCATAATGGCTACAACCATACTATGGTAAAAGATAGAAAGGCTCACTGATACTGAGACTCGTTCTCAATCAAGGCTAGATTCTCCACCATAGCAAGTTTATCTCGAAAGTATACAAACTTTATCCTGGAGAGAGGCTTGGTGAGAATATCTGTTGTCTGCTCATCAGTGCTGATGTACTTCAACTGTACAGCCTTTTGCAGTACCATATCTCTGATATAGTGGTACTTGATCTCAACATGCTTTGTTCTGTCATGAAACACAGGATTGACGGACAGCTTCACGCAACTCTGATTATCACAATGATAGTAGGCTCCATTGACTGTCCAAACAATCCTGCAAGGAGCTTACGAAGCCACACTACTTCCCGAGTTGCCATACAAGCTGCAATATATTCAGCCTCTGCTATACTCAATGCTATAGATGACTACTTCCTGCTGCACCAGGAAATCATAGCAGAACGCAAACTGAAGCAACAACCAGAGGTGCTCTTCTGATCTGCGACACACCCTGCCCAATCAGAATCTGTAAAACCATGTAACTTCAAGTCTGCATCTGAAGTATACCTCAACCCATATCCAACTGTTCCACGCAAGTATCTCAGGATATGTTTAGCTGCAACAAGATGTATCTGTCTTGGATCACACATAAATTGGCTAAGTGCACTCATTGCATAGAAAATATCAGGTCTAGTGTTAACCAGATACATCAAAGACCCAATCAACTGTCTATACAATGTAGGATACACCAAGTCTGAATTAGCTATAGCCTCCTTCAACTTATGAAGGTTGGTCTCCATTGGTGTAGACATGGATTTGCAATCCATCATTCCAAATCTCTTAAGTATATCAATGGTGTACTTCCCTTGACTTAGAATCATCTCATCTGGTTTATGCCAGACTTCTAAACCAAGGAAGTAATGCATGAGCCCAAGTTCCTTCATCTCAAATTTTGAAGTCAACTCCTTCTTGCACTCGAGAATCAGGTGATCTTCTCAAGTAAGTATCAAATCATCAACATATAAAACCAATATTAATGCATCACCATTGATTACCTTGAAATAGAGATTTGAATCAGCATCATTCTTCAAGAAGCCCAAACTAGATAGGTACCGATCAATCCTTTCGTACCAAGCACGAGGAGCCTGCTTAAGACCATACAAGACCTTCTTCAGCTTACACACATGTGACTCCTTCTCATGAACTTCAAAACCATTAGGTTGCTCAATGTAAACTTCTTCCTCAATTACGCCATTGAGAAAAGCTGTCTTCACGTCCATCTAATGAATCTTCCATCCTCTTGATGCATCAATGGCAATGATAGTTCAGACAGAAGTGTAATGGGCAACAGGAGCAAATGTTTCTTTGTAATCAACTCCCTCTTTCTGAGAAAACCCTCAAGCTACAAATCTTGCCTTATACTTCTCAATGCTCCCATCTACAGCATGCTTGATTTTGAAGAGCCATTTTGAAGATACCACTGATTTTCTCTTAGGTCTAGGAACAATGTCCCAAACATCATTCTTCAGAATTGATTGATACTCCTCTACCATTGCGTCTCTCCAAACCTGATGATTGAATGCTTCTTCAACACATGAAGGCTCTGAATCAATAATCTGACTCATCAAGGCAACATAATTGAAGAACTTATAAGGCCTTTTACTTTCTCTGAATGTGCCTCTAGGAGTTGCAAATCTTTCTGCCTCTTGCATAGTGCGCCTAGCCCATAGAGGTCTCTTTCTTCCAATGACAATGTCAGTAGGCCCATCAGTAGGCTCCAAGGGTTCAATAGGATCATCATCTTCTTTTGGTTCAACAGTCTCCCTCTGAATCTCAGGAGCATGGTCAACTTCCATATCCTGAGGAGACTCTTCGTTACTGATCTCCATGTGAGTGCCCTTGGATCTCCTAAATGCAATGTCTTCCTCAAAAGTAACATCCCTACTAATCTCGATTAACTTTTGTCCTGGAATGTAAATTTTGTAGACTTTAGATGTCTTGCTATAGCCCACAAAAATGCCCTTCTTGCCAGAAGGCTCCAACTTAGTTCTCTTCTCCTTTGGAACATGAATATAAACAGGACACCCAAATATTCTTAAATGACTAACTTCAGGCTTCTTCCCTATGAAGGCTTCTTCCTGAGTTATATTCTCCAAGACCTTGTGAGGACTTCTGTTTTGCACATATACAGCTATCCTGGAGGCTTCTACCCATAAGAAAGTCTACAAATCTTGATAATGAATCATGGCCTTTGCTGCTTCTATGATTGTCTTGTTCTTTCTTTCTGCAACACCATTCTGCTGGGGATTATAGGGAACACAGAACTCCCTCTTGATCCCTGCATCCGTACAAAAGTCTAGAAAACTACCAAAGGTGTATTCACCACCATTGTCAGATCTAAGGACCTTAATTCTTTTACCAGAAAGGTTTTCTACTATGGCTTTAAACTCCTTAAATCTAGCTAATACTTCCTCAGACTCTTTAGACCTCAAGAAATAAATCCAAGTTTTCCTAGAGTGATCATCAATAAAGAGTACATAATACAAAAATCCGCTTGAAGACGGAACAGACATAGGACCACATAAATCTGAATGGATGATATCTAAAATACTCTTAGATCTACTTTCACTACTATGAAAAGTGGCTTTTACATTCTTACCTAGAGCGCATCCCTTGCAAGTGCCTTCATGCTCCTTGTCAAACTTAGGTAGACCTATCACCATCTTCTCCATAATAGGCAAGGCACGAAAGTGTAGATGCACCAATCTTCGATGCCAAAGATCACATAAGGAAGAAGTATCATCAACCAAGGCTTGAAGAGGATGAGTGCAAACCCTGTAAATAATTTCATGTCTCACTCCAATAACTTGAGCATCTTTGAAACTAGAGTTCTCCATCCATACAAGAACTTTGCCTTTTGAGAAGGCAATTTGATATCCTTTATCTTCTAGGGCTTAAATAGAGATGAGATTGCACTTGATCCCCAGAACATAAAGAACATTGCTTAACTAAAGTGTAATACCTAAATCCAAATGGAGAGTAGAGGTCCCAATCCCTTTCACGGTGTAGCTAGCATCATCTCCAATGATAACTTGTTCCAAAGAGTCTTTCTTCACCAAATTTGATAAGTGCTCCTTGAATCTGGTAATGTGACGAGAAGCACCACTGTCAATCAATCATGTGTTGGTGTTGGTGGCAACATTGCTTGACAAGGCTGAGCAAAATAGATATTCATCCTTCTGAGGAGAAACATTCTCCACATCTCCAACGAAGGCTTGGTGCTTAGGTCTGTCAGGGCAATGTTTGGCAAAGTGACCAAACTTGTCACACCTAAAGCATTGAATTTTAGACAAGTCTCGCTTCTTCTTGGGAGGAGAAGCATCATCATTTCCTTTATCATGATTCCTCTTGAAGTGTCCCTTCTTTCCACCTTTTCCTTTCTTCTTCGAAGCTTGGGCTGCAAGAACATGGATTTCTTGATTAGAAGAACTTGGGCCAACACCTCTAGCCATCAACCTTGATTCCTCTTGGATGCAATCAGCCCTCAAACGATCAAACTTTGGAAGTTTAGACCTTGCACTAATTCCTTGAATATAGGACTCCCAAGATAATGGCAAGCCATTGAGTCCAAGCATTGTCAAATCTTTATCTTCAACCATATGACCAATAGTGGAGAGTTGATCTCTCAATTTTGCAATCCTCATGAAGTAGGCGATCACGGTCTCTCCTTTCAACATCTTCACATGATGAAGTTGTTGCTTTAGCGCAAGAGCCTGACTGGTGTTGTTGATTTCATACATTTCTTCCAAAGTTTTGAACATCTCCCTAGCAGTCTTCAACTTGGAAACAATAGGAACGATGTGGTCTTTAACGGAATCAACTAGCAACTTCTTTGCTTTGATATCTTTCTTCCTCCATTGCAGCTTCTCTTCTTCCTCTTCAAGTTCGGGAACCTTGGTCTTCGCAAATTCAACCAAATCATTCTCCTCCAATGTAAGCATGATTCAAAATCTCCATGAGGTGTAGTTTGAAGCTCCATCGAGTCTATCCTCGATCTTCAATCTATTCACCATTTTGAATGTTGTGAAGATGGATAAGAACCTTCAAAAGAATAGAATAAGTTGTGAAAGCACAAATCTAACCACAATCTTTTTCACACCCGCTCTGATACCATGTTAAATTTAGTGATCAGATAAGTGCACAGAAAATTAATTCAAAATCAGACATAGAAACACAACATATACCCTAGGAAAACCCTCCTCTTGAGGGAGAAAAACCCAGCAAAAAAGATCTCTCTTTTATATATATAAGTAATGGCAGTAATTCTCTTTACAATGAGGCCAATACAAGGCCAATATCCAGCATCAACTCTAGATGCAATAACAGAAGATACTCTGCTCTTCCTTGAAATCTGAATCTGCACTTAGAGAAATTCGCAATCTGCTCTTGAAGGAATTCGCACTTGAATGAAGGAATAATTTGAACTTGCTTGATAATTGATTTGAAATCGAATAATAGTGAACTCCTTATATAGATGACAAAAGGATAAATCCCAAAGGATGTGATCTTACAAAAATGAAATGTCGGCCTCTTATAGACGTCTCCTTTTAAAATAAAAAATTGCGCCACTTAGGATGAAGTCGGCTATTAATAAATATGACTCTTTAACAATAACAAATAATAATAATCATTATTTAATGTTTGTCTTCTAAATCGAAGTGCCTTCTTATTTGTGCCTTTAGAGATCTTATAAATCAGATACCATTATCTAATTTCTTCAATGAATATCGCTGGAAGTTTCATCAAAGCTGCTTAAACATTAACAAGCCATACCTTTGTGGTTATGTGATTCAAAAATTGTTTTCTTTCTAAAATTACAAGTCTTCTAAATGAATTTCAACAATGTTCAAAAATTGTTTTCTTTCTAAATTTCTAAATGAAGTTTCACAAGATGATCCTTCCTTGGAACATTTTAAACCATATTAAATTTATTATTTTTTGTCAAGGTTTTTTATGCACACCTATTCAAATTTTTTTCCTATAGAATATATAAATTATACCTCTATATATGAAAAGTCACATGCTTGTCAGACAATCTCTATCTTTGATTTATTTATTCTCCTACATTGTATTTTATTGTATATCTAAAACCAATCATAAGAAAAGAAACTATATATCATGGTTTATTTGAGGCTAGGAAATATGTCTAACATACATAGTGTGCCCTAGCATAATAAGGTGGCTTAATAATTATCTCTTATAAAAGATTTTTCTTAAAAAGTGATTTCTATAAATTAACTCATGAACTTTGACCATGATTAGTTATTAATGTTTTGCAAATTAAAGAAGTTTATTTTCTAAGAAACAAGTGATCCGTAAAGGGGGGATTTTACAAACTTCACAAACCAAGAGAACATAAAAACTAATACTAATTTCAAACTAAACAAAGAGGATATCATTAAGCCCAACTTAAGTACACCAATTAGTATAATATTAAAAAAAAATTAATAATTCTGATCAAATTATTGAATCTTTGGATTACCAAATAAGCTAGTATTGACATATCACAAAGTGAGTGTTGAGCCCAGAGAATAATGTTTACCTTTCAAGAACATGAAGGAGTCATCTTGTAGAGATAATTTAACGGTAAGGGTAAATCATAAATAAACTATGAAATCTAAAAATAGTAGACTTTCTCCATTTATCTCTCTTTGTTATATTGCGGTTCTAGGGTATATTCTATGTGGAATCTCTATAAAATAAATGTTAATGTGGAACAAAAACCGCAACAAGTGATATGCCACTATATTGTGTCGATATTGCATCCTTTAGAAGATAGTCCCAAGGCAAGGAGACCATGCACCACACAAGCATAGTTAGTACTCAGTAAGGGAAATGACAACCTAGCATGACTACAACCATATAAAGACTTGTCACTAGAAGGAAAATTAGATGAGTGGATAGTTGGTTCTGTATTAAATCCCATCTTTTCTTAATCTAAATATTAGACACACTAGGATTGAATTAAGGACTATCATCAAATATTGCTTCATCTTTCCAACACCAGTTTAAACATAAAAGACAAAAGAAGAGTTTGTAAAGTCACACCCCCATGCATCAGAACAAAAGGACAATAAACATAGTTTAATTCCTAGCTAGTAACCACAACTCCAAAGAGCTATAAGTTTCCTGAATCTGACTATTATATAGGTACCGAAGAGGCCAGTGAGTATGTGCACAAGTTTTAGATAATTCTGTATATTATTGTAAGTTTATTTCTTCTTACATTGTATGCCCTTCAAGCAGACAGACAAGTTCTAAACTCAGCGATTGAATATCACGTAGGAAACTAAGAACTCTTTCAATGTCTCTGACTACTGCTTGCTTGTGTGAGTCATTACTGGTGATACAGGTAGAGTGAAGGTCAGAATTGAAGTAGATATTGCTAAAAATAGAGTGTAAGACATGAAGCAGATGTTGCTAACTATAAAGTTTTAGTTCAAGCTTTTCAAAGCAAAGAAAGAGTGTATATTGTGCATCTTATTGCCGCTTTCACTAATGTAGAGAATTGTTAAAATAGAAACAATGTGTCACCATAAGCGAGAAAAGATTAATAAAGAAAACAATACTACGGTAAAAATTGGCAGCGTAAAGTTTCAAATTAAAAGAATGTAGTCTAAGGTTTCAAGCAAGTGAATAGTAATTTCTAATATGGATTTATTGGAATGTGAGAGTAGTTTTACTGGGTGATTATTAATCGTAAATTATTTCTTTTTGAAATGAATTTACAAAAGGTGTTATGGCTAAGTAAAAGATGCATATTTTTTGATCTGTTTTAAAATTTTACCTCTCTAAATTAATAAATCACAAGGAAGGATATTATCTCCTTATAATTTAGTAAATTTTTGTTTCAAACGCAATAATAGTTCTAATTTCACATTTCTCCCAAGGTTAAAAATATTATCCACAATAATATTGGTGTAAAAATATCAACTCTACTATCAATTTAAAAATATTATTCACAATAATATCAAAATTAAAACATTAATATTAGAAAACAAATTATAAATACATATATATATATATATATATATGTATATTATTTCACAATAAAAGAAATAATAATTATCTTCATATCATATATGGATTTGTGATGGAATTACTTATTCAAAACATAGTGTTAACCCTAATTTAAAGAACATTATTATTTTTTATTTTCTTTAGGGTTTTTTGTTTTTCTAATATGCAATGTAATTAGATATATAGTGCAGCAAGGATCAAAGGCTCTGATACCAAATGAAACGTGACTAATTTCCAAATGTAAAACACAATGATTTAAATTGATTTCCACATATTAACTCTAAAAATTTTTATGCACAAATTTAAATATAATGTTTAAAGCTTTTGGTTTAGTAGTCTGGGAGGAAAGCAAACTTGGCTGCTCTACACGAGTGTTGGTTCCACTGGAACAATGCTCAACACTCGTGCCACAAAACCATGCCCTGGCCAGGACCATCATGAGTGCATGCACTTGTACCCTAGGTTGGACATCCACTGTAGGAGTGCCCCTTCTCCATCCTACTCATAGCCTGTTAACCTTGAAACCTTATTCCCACAATGTGCTCCACTTTATTTTCCTCTTTTTTCTCCTTTTCATCGTGTTACTTTCCAAGTCTCACATGAATGCTTATATAATCCTTAAGGGGTGGTTTCCAAACCATCACACCCTTTCACAAAGGCTGAATTTAATTATTTAAATAAATAATTATGTTTTTACCTTCTTAGGAGAGTTTTTACATATATTCTTTATTAATATCTCTTTTAATCGAAGGATCATATTATCCTTTGTTATTCCTTTCATTTTAAAGGATTATTTCATAACTTTCTTTTCTCTTGGGAAAAAAGTCACATGACATTGAATATGATTTCTAATTGTACCCTTTGGTATCACTTTACTAATAGTATTGTTTCATGATTCAAAAATTAAAGTAGTGGATTCATTACTTATCATTATTATGGTTTACTATTATCAACCTTATATCATCTGCAACATACCCATATCAACAAGTTATGTTATTTTTGTTAATTGATGTAACGCCCCGCTGTGTGAACCCCAAAGGACAATAAACAATAATTATAGCACAATTTTTTTTTTAGATAACATAACATATTAAGACATGACATGAATTTCATTTAAGTAGATTCAATAACACATACATCCCTTGGGGTACACGAGGAGTTATTACGAGACTGAGATCCACACAACGACAATAAAAAATAAAATCCAAAGATATAATCCATAACAAAATAACTATTAACAAATATAACACATACATGATAAAGCATTGATAAGAAACCATCTATGTACATAAATACAACATATGTATGATTAACTTAACACATTGAATAATAACTGCGATGGCCATTATCCACACCGAGTTTAACATTACATTACAGTACAATCCTCAAGAGGTACAATGATACAAAAGTGTTTCCAATATGCACAGAAACCATACAACAAGAATCATGATACAAATGAATAGATGAAAACTGGCTCCATGGCAGATACAACTCTGAGGTCACCGCAATAGCACCAAACCGCACCTCTCGATCCTTGACTGGGGACCCAATGGGGTGCTTAGCACGTTCCACCCGACCATGTGAGTCTGAAGACCCACCCCCCATGCTAGGAGCTAACAAGAAAGAGACCTCAACCAAGAACATCCGAACACGGAACCACAAGACTCAACAACATACAAAAGTATCATAAAACTCAAGATTTACAATGACATAATCAAAAACACACAAGAGTCAACATAATAACTTAAAGTCATAAATCCCATCACATAAATCAAAGCAATGACTAGAGAACAAGTAACCAAAGGATGATCATGAAACACTTACAAATCAAACTGAATTAATAAGCATAATACAATTCCAATTTGCAATTAAACAATACAATAATATTATATAACAGAGTCATAAATCAAATATCAATGAGATCATACAAGACCACAAAGTACACCAAAGATATATCAAGGAAATAATCACAACTCGATATAAATCCATATATCAACAATCTAAACCAACTCCCATAACCTACTTCCAGAGGAACACAATAAAGTAAAAAAACACATGGGCAACTAGGGGAGAGTGTCATCGCATAGTCCTACATGGGTTATCCTGTGCTCTTCCTCCCAACTGGAGGTGCCAGCCCCCATCTATGGCTATCCTGTGCCCGTCCTCCCAACTGGAGGCGCCAGTCCATAGGGTGACTCATGTGGAGCCGTAGACCTCTCGTGAAGATGAGGTTATGACCTTGCCAACCACGGCCTTCTTAGCCTTCCATTAGTCTGCGGAAGCACTAATGAAGATGAGGCATCCATTTTTAAATCTTATAATGATATTACTACCCAACCCTCCTAAGTTAATTATTAGGTTTTCACTTGATTACCAACTCACCCGTGGGTTATCCTGTGCCCTTCCCCTTAAACGGGGCACTGGCCCCCATGAGGAGCCACTCTCCCTAGAGACCCAACAACATAAAAACCAAGGGTTGTACAACATAACAAGAACATTAGATCACAATGGAGAAGCATGTGAGGCATTACCCATCTCGCTATAAATACATAATCAAAGTCTCAACAATTCCCGTACAACCCTTTTTAAAATCATGAACCAAAACACTTGCCACATCAAGGGCACATAAAGAGAGAGAACATCAACTATCAATCATCTCAAGCCTCTCGAAGATTCTCAAAAAGTTTACACTAGGGTTTCCCCATCAAAGAACTGACAACAATAATTGCAAGGCCACAAGAACTATTTCAATTCAATATATAATGAGTGAATACATCAAAATAAGATCAACAACTCAAGCAGAACCATCAATCATGACAATGATAACATTAACCGATTTACCACATAGGGTAAAGAACAAAAGAAAACATATGGGTTCCCAACGAATAGCAACATAAATTAAATGAGAGAAAATCTCCAACTCAAAATCAACTCACGAAAAGTCACATCGAAAGGGTCTATCATAACAATCCATAAAACCACACATTCAAATACAATATAACCATTCATTCAATAAGAAGTAACTTGAAACAATCTAAAAAGAATATTATTTTAAAGATCAATCATTTCCAACCTTTAAGGATATCACAATATTGCAAAGTGAAGATATAATCTAATGTTTTAAGTCATAAGACACTAATCACAAATCAACAATGGTGTCACCTCAAATAGGGAAACGCAAAAGAAAATCAACCTTTAATTCAACAAAATCACTTAACAAAGCCTAAAGCCACCAACTAGGTATTCCACGGGAGACCTCAATTTTCTCCTCACAAGAACCCCCTTATAGTGGTATGCAAATCACCTTCATAGCAATGACAACAATTATCTATTCACAATTCTGAATAAAAGAACCAACCTACTTAATGACTAAATCAATTACCATCTCAAGATTCTAAATAAGTATCCATAAAGAGAACTTACAAATCAACCACTAAATGAATATAAAGGAAGTCAATTTTCAAAAGATTAAAATCCCATTTCACCTATAACCTATCCAACTCAAGAATACCCTAATCAATCTCTAGTCATGCCCATACATTTAAATTTCTCCTTTCATCTATCAACATAATTGAAAACTACTTAATAGTTGGGTAGTTAACTCATTATTATTTCATAACTACTTATGTCCAAAACATTAATTCCATTTTCCTTTCATCATACTAACTTAACACTCACTTCCAATATTTAAATTAATTGTGAAAACCATTTAAGACCAATTGTCTATACTTTAAAATGACAATAATAACAATACTCTAAATACTTAAACTACATATTAGAACTTACCACCTTAAAATCTTAAATCTATCTAAATAATTCACACACATAAATACCTTTTAAAAACCACTACATATCTATATATTTTAATTCTTTTCAAGGAGGGAAAGTAGAAAGAGAATAGATCTTTTCTAAGAATCCAACAAGTCTACAAAACTACAACTTCACAAAATAAGAATAAAAAGATAACTTATTCAATTCTATATTAAATTCTATTTCCACCATATACACATTTAAAATAAAACGATCAATGCTGGTACATATATATTCACAAATTGCCCTTATATTAACCTATCAAAGTTCACAATTTATCAAATTAATAGAAGTTCCTTTCTATTTGCATATCTTCACTATAATAAAATTTTATTTTGATCGTACCAGAAAATAACCATACTGATTACAGACATAAATAATTGATAAAATTAACAATTAAATTAATGAAATCTAATTGAATAAATTACTAAATATATATAAATATATATATATATATATATATATTCATAATAGTTTATACATGCATTAAAATTTATATAAAATTTTTGTTTTAAACAACAATTACCATATACCCTTTTAAATGGGAATTAAATCCCATACCAAAAGCATGGACGAAGGGCCCAGCCGCGACAGTCTACGGACTGTCACAGCAGTCCGACGGACTGCCGTGGACAGTCTACGGACTGTCACAACAGTACGACGGGCTGTCGTGATAGCCCATAGGCTGCCGCACCATTACCACTATCGGCTGGGTGGTGGGTACGACCAAGGCCGAACCATCACCTAGTCTGCATTTTTTTAAAAATAATTTCAAATCAAATTAGATATGGCAAAAAATTTGAATCTTAATTAAATTAAATTTTTCTTATACTTTCTTTACATTTATATATATATATATGTGTGTGTGTATACATCTATATATATATATATCTGATATCTATATATATATATATACATATATATATTGCATACAAAAATATTTTGAATACAGAGAAATAAATTTCAATTGTACAATTTACTGTTTCAATATAAACATTTAAACACAGAAGATATTTGTAAAATTTATCTACATATGAGGATTTACACAACCCCGAATTCCCAGACAGGACATTTTCTTTTATTGCTTTATTATTATTTTTAACACAAAACTACAGTAACACTGTTCAATTCTAGAATCCCAACAAAATTTCACTATAAATCAATAACAATCCCAAACCCTAGTAAAATTTTCTTGATAGAAAAACAATCCAAAACATTTCTAAAGATTCGAGAATTTTCTACAAGCA
The DNA here is from genome assembly GCA_007258455.2 of Sequoia sempervirens. Classification (NCBI taxonomy): domain Eukaryota; kingdom Viridiplantae; phylum Streptophyta; class Pinopsida; order Cupressales; family Cupressaceae; genus Sequoia; species Sequoia sempervirens. The sequence continues at coordinate 16,851,648 of VDFB02072274.1, read as the reverse complement.
TTAAATTTCAAATCAAGGAGAAAATTTCATTCACAACAAAGAATTCTTATTTCGTTTGATGCTATAGAAAGAGAGATAATTTAAAAGAAGAAGGAGAACCTGGCGTCCTACACCTGGAGAAAACTATAGAAGCTTTATCCTTCTTGTCGATCCAATCCTCCGTGAACGATTTTTTCCCGTCGTAGCTCCAAGATCCTCCCTCAACTTAAATCTTGTTCCTCAATGAATTCTCCAAAATAATAATAGAAAAGAATGCAATACTACAACAAAAAAATGACTGCCAAAATTTCTCCAAAATCTGTTGGAAGAGGATCCCCCCTACCAACCAAATCCCCTAAATAAAATCACACACAAAAGTCTCTTCCATTTCCTCTTCCTGCGGATGCCAAAAGTCACTTCTCCAAAAATAAAATTTAAATACATTCAAATCCACAATATTGAGCTTTTTATTTGTTTATTTATTTATATCTTCACAAATACTTAAATTAAATAAATGCATGCACATTAAAATAATTAAAATCAACCATTTGAAAGATTCAAAATAAATGTAATATTTTTACCACTACTACTAATATTTATCTATTGCTTTATTTATTTATTTTTTTCATATTCTCCAGTTCTCTTCGACTTCCAAATGCTCTAAAGGTGAAGTTTCATTTCTTGCTTTAAAACACTTCAGCTTCCTATCTCCTTATCCATTTAAATTTCTTATTATAATAATTATCTTTTCAAGATTATTTTGTTCATAATTATTATTAACTTCAATTTAACACAACAATTTAAATCAATTTATCTAATAATATCACTTTTACTTTTAACGAATTAGTTTAATTTGATGATTTGTTCTAAATCATTTGATTTGATTTAATTAATTATTATTTTAATTTCTAATCATATTTTAAATAACCTTGCAAATCACTTATGATTTAATTAATTATTTAAACATGACTACTAACATATGATATTTTTCACACAATCAAATAACGAAGCACACACAAATACTCATGCACAAGTCCAAAACAACCGACACGGAGGGGCCTTACAATTGATATTCATTCCAATGATTGTGCTCAACTGATCATAGTCTTTCTTGGCTCTGCATTGATACTATAGGAATTATTGAGTGGTAATTGCTTATAATGACGATCTATTGTGGAAGCTAAATCTGTGTTAACATTTACATTAGCTACAGGAGTTATTAAAATCACAATTCTAAATTTAGCCGCTCGAATAAAATGGTTGCATGCACTGCAAGAGTATTCGAATGAAATGGTTGCATGCTATTTTAGTTAATAAATTGGCATGCAACTATTTCATGGTCAAATAAAAAAATAGGGTTGAAGAGATTCATCAATTGTACATGCTTTTCTTAGTTTTCAAAGTTTATAATATGTCTTGTACATATCAATGAAAGCATCATGTTTAATATACCTTTGTTTTGACTTTAAACAATGTTTTCTCTTTGAATGTGCTCAAATGCATAAGTACAAAGCAAATAAGGGTCCATGTTATAACTTTGGACCATTTTTTTTTACTATTGAATAAGATTACAAATGTAGCTCAAAAAGCATCAATTCTTACAATTCTGACAAAAAGTACTAATAGTAAACCAATACCTGAACCACAACTACAAACAAAGTAGCTTAGTCATCTTCAACCCAAAAATCTGAGCAGTTTAATAAGTCTAGTAGCTCATACATCACATAGGACTATCACAGACAAAAAGGCAGTCAGTATGCATAACTTTTATATGATAAATGGAGGATGAGTCATGAATCTCAGATATAGAACAACATCATAAAAGACCAAAACTTTGGACCATTTGAATTTTGATGCATTGCTTTGTGTGCTTTCCCATGCTCTATTTTGCTTTTTTTTATTGATAGCACATCCCACCTAAATTCTAATCAATAATACAACCAACAAAAATAATGGTAATCTTTGATACCCATACGTTCATGTTGTTCATGTCTGTATAGTGTAAAAATGAACAAATTTCAATTCCATAGTGTTGTTGCTTCTGATTTAAGATGGGTGTCTTTACAAGTTTCACATATTATACTGAGGATACATCTAGAATGGTTAAGGAAAATGTGATTGGAAGAAAAAAGAGAACGTGCCAGGCTTCATTGGTAAAACCTTTTGATAGGGACTTTAAGAATTTCTCTCTGATGGTCATTCAAAGAGTATTTCTTATCTCACTTAAATTAGCTTCGATGTAATCTCCAAATTTCATTAGTATTTCACCTTTGGTTTTGTTTTGTATATAATTTTTGTAGAAAGGAAGGTTAATTTACTTGTTAGAGAGCCAAGCCCTGTATCCACATCCCTTGGTGACTATATTAAAATACAATATTTCTCTACCTTTTTACATATGCACCCATATCCTATTTCAAAATGGCATCCCTATAGCTGCAAGCTCTAGTGATTTTTTATTAGAATGGCAAAAAATTACATTTTTCCTTGTATCATGAAGATTCAGTTTATTGCAGACATTTTGAGGACTTGAAAAGATTTAAACCATGCAATCCATTGGTTGTTTTGATCTAACATCGTGTGAAAGATTGTGACCTAACAACTTTGTAAAGGGTCCCAAGATTAATGACAACCATCAAATGTTGATCTATGGTTCAAAAAAGCCAGCAAGAAGCAAAGGCAATTTTGATAAGTGGCTAGGCAAAAGATCTCCACTATTGATAGCTCCACATTAGCATTATTGGGTTGACTATGTAAGTTACATTTTTTGGTGGAGAGTTGTAAGTAGAAGGTTTTGAGATTGGCCAGTTGGATATCTAGTAGGCCCTGTAAGTTACTTTTGTTTTGAAAAGCTATGAAGGTGACATGTCATCAATTTTGAGTAGATGTTAGATTCATTCTCATTGCATGGTTCACAGAGCTTTGGAAGGTGTTAACCTTACAGCCAGGCATAGTTCACTAGAGCCCGTGATATCTTAGTGGAGTCCACAAATCAACATCTTGCCATGCTTTAATGAAAAAATAAACATAAAGGAAGGGTGAATGCTATCAATAAGTGTTGATCAATGAATCATCCCTTGTATGTTTCTAAACTATTGGGGTTATTCATTGAGTTCAATCATTGAAAAACAATTTGATTCTTTAAAGCATAGTCACACTTGAGTAGAAAAAAATCTATTTTATTTGAATCATAAATAAATTATGGATCTGAATATAGTGATACTGCTGTTCAAAGATTCAATTCAAAATTTACAGCATAGACTCTCAAACTAGAAGAGTCTAAGCTACTTTCCAAGATATAGATTGAAAAAATGATATGATAAACTGGATACCTAAAATCCAGATCAACAAGGTAAGTTAATGTTACAGAAGAATATTTAGATAGAAAAAAATAAATTATGATGAAATACTTTTGGGGTTGCAGCATAGGAATTTGAAAAATCCAATATTTCCATCAAGGAAGCAAACATTCAAGCATAAAAAAAGATCTCTCAGAAGGGCTTAATATATTAGATATTTCAAATTCCTACACATCAATCCCAGAAGTATTTCATTGTGATTCAAATGTTATGACTTCATGAAATATTATAGAATGAAAATCTCCTAATATCTGCAAATAATCAAAATAGGTCAACATAACTAAGAAATATAGCTAGTAAACATATCAATAAGAGTTTTACCTAGAGAAACCTTGCTTGGAAACACAATAGCTATTTACCAACAGAAGGCTAAGTACAGAAAGAATGGAGGAATCAATATGACATTAAGTGATTCAAAGAACCTACTAGGAAAGTGACATCTAGCTTACCAGAGAGAGATCTACACTCCTCAAGGACATTAGCTCTAGATATTCCTACACAAAACAATTGATCTGGAGGAAAATATAAGCAAAGAAATTTGAATTTTTCTATGCAATGAAGGGTTTGTAAGAACAAATACTAAAAAATTCAAAGAGTAGTAGGGGTCAATTTCAGAAGTTGCCATTTACTTAGTTCTAGTTTGATTAAAATCAAGGGTAACCCTTACAAAGTGCTTTCATTAGAAAAATGCATAATGTTTTCTCCTTTGCACATCCAATACATAACTGAACTGATCGAGCATTAGATCAAACCCATTGATATCTACATCAATTGATACATGGCCATGTGTCATAGCTGTAGTCCTAACAAAAGTTGCAAGCACGAATTTGTAAAATACAAATCTTTGTGGCATGAAAGAATACAGTATAGAGATGGGATAGAATCATGCATGTAGGATATTTCAAGAACACATTCTTGCTTAAAGACAAAAAAATCATAGTACCTGGAGAAATGGAAATACAGGAGCCAATACAAAGATAGAAATAAGGATGCGATTAAAATTAAGATACATGAGTAAATAAATAAAGGCATGGGTAAATTGAATATAATTGTAATCACCAAATATTGTGGGTACAGAGACAGAGACATGATTCCTACTTGTATACTACAGTTTCCTAGTAAACATGCAAGAAATCCTTTGTAAAAA
>VDFB02072274.1:16782041-16847066 GCA_007258455.2 Sequoia sempervirens | reverse complement strand
TTTGATAAAATTCTTTGGTAGACATGTATGAAAAATGTGGTAGCATAGACAACTGTCACCATCTGATATTTATGCAGTTGTAGTATGTTTTTGTGCAATGTAATCAGCGATATGAATATAACCAACAAAAATCTATTTTCTATAATTCATGGATTGAACTCTGTATTTTATTTGCTCTCAATGTCTGTATGCTATGGAAATGCCATTACATTTTTAAAAAAAGTAGTTTCTTACTATTTTTCTTCAATTTTTTATGGTTTTTTGTAAATCTACCAAAAAACCCTAGTTTTTCTACCAAAAAACAATATTTTGAAAAAAATCAACTAAAAATAAACAAATCTAATTGAAAATTTGATAAAAAATAAAGAACTTTACCTGTTAGAGATGGACTCCAAATCGGATATCGGATTTCGCTCTCCACTGTGCGCCCGCCGCCGATGAGCCAAAAACAAATGAGAATGAGTGTTGGTCGCGGGCCTTTTTTTATATATATACTTAACAAAATCGGATATCCGATTCCCAGAACTAAGTTTCCCTTTGTCTGGATCGGAATGAGTGTTTTTTTATATACTTCAACAAAATCGGATATCCGATCCAAATCAGATATCCGATTTGGATCGGATATCTGATTCCTAAAACTAAGTTTTCCCTCTGCCTCGGTAGTCACCCCAGCTCCAAAAAGTCAACTCACCATTTTCGTGTTTTTGAGTCGTAGAAACACGTATTTTTTTCTCCATTGCCACTTTTTGGCATACCATGATCCTGCACATGCCCAGTAGTATAACATGATTGTGTTATTATTTTCTTTAGGCATTTGATTTGCCTTGGGCATCCAACCCGATAGGTTGGACTTACATGTCAATGCCCACAAATGTGTTTTTTGCAAATTCTCAAAAGTTGACACAATGTCAAGCGTGCTCTTCATCAAGTTGCATGCATTTAAATGTCAAGTTAAAATAATAACATGATAATGTTAAGCTCTCTCTTAGATTTATAACCATGTCATTTTTCTATGTTTCAACTATGTTAAGGTTTTGATTTTGATTTTCTTTTGTTAGTGTGTCCATTTTCTGTCAAAAATATATATATGGTATTTTTGGCTTCGTTTTTTGATCGTTTATTAAAATTTGAAACAAACTACACATTTAGAAACTGGACTCTATTTTATACATACTAAATTTTTATTTTTTATGTTTTATTAGTTTCCAAAACATTAGGGGGGAGCACACTCAATTTTTTGTTTTTTAGGATGTGTCCACTTTGAAAATTACTAAAAATTCATATATTCATTAAAAAATTAGTAGAAAAACAAAGAAAAAACTACATGGTGTTAGCTTAGTTTTCACTAAAGAGATTTTTGAAATATGAAAATAATTTAATATTTTAGGGGGCCACACCAGATGCTATGTTATGTTTTTTTGATAAAATCAAGAGCACTTTGTGTGGCCCCCATATTTGAACCACTTAATCTCCACCATTTAAAAAAAATAGTAGTTTAGAAAGTAGATTCAAAGAACTACAAATCTTTTTCTTGTTGCATCTTCAAAGTTTGAGTGTAAATATCTTCAATTTCTCATCCAAGATCAAATTTTCTTGATTTAAAAAAAAAAATAGCCACTTAAGACCCCCTTTTGGTCCACCATTTTCCTACACATACCCTTGAGTCATATTTTAAATTGATATAGAATGTTACTAAAATCGAGAAACTAAGGAATATGATAGCAAAAAAAATATGAGAAATCATAATGGTTTATAATTACTATTAAAGTTTGGTTTAAGTTAGTTACAATGTTTGTGAAATACATTGGTATAAATAGAAGTTTTAACTAAAAATAAACTCACAAGTATCACCTAATAGGACAAGTGTTGTGGTGTCTTAAGTACCATATAAATAATATTAAATAGGAGACTATAACTTTAAGTGAGGTAGAATATGAAATATCCAATTTTATTTGTAATTACATGAGAGACTAAAAACTATAGAAAATGAAAATATCCTACTTGTACTATGCTATGCACTATGGTACATGTACCCTCTATGAATCTTATCATAAATTGAGGTGTTGCACATGTTGTAATTATGTCTATAATTAAGAGGAATATAATGATAAAGTTTGTTTATGGATAGTCACATTCTAGATGTTATATTGAGGATAAAAATTTATTAACACATGACAAGTTTCTTATTTATCAATTCATCACGAAATTTCATTCAAAATAGATAAATGTTATAGGGTAAAAACATAGAGTAGTGTAATACTTTCAACCAACAAAATAGTTTCAAGTGAAACGATTTCACTCTAGAAACAGTTTCAAGTGAAATAGTTTCACCCAAAACCATGTATTATTTAAGTGGCACATATAGTTTTGGGTGAAACCCTTTCACTTGAAACCATTGAATTATTTCTTTTCAATTAAAAAATTGAAGTGAGATTTGATTTACATGTACATTTTGAATAATGACATGTTCTTGTGCATATTAGAGGGAGGCACCTTTTTCCTTTAGTTTATTATCACCCAAAATTCATGAGTGGTTGATTGAACTCATTCCTTCTTCTTATTCATTGAAATAAATTATACATCTCTTCCCACCTATCATCAAGTCAACTTTTATCTATTATCAATATTTCACATTCTATATATATATATATATATATATATTATTTATATATATGTGTAGAGGTGAAGAGTACATTCAAAGCACTTTTCCCCACTCATTTTGGAATCACTTTGACCTTTTGTCCAAAATTTAATATTTTTGTGCTCAATTTGTTTGTTTCTATGCAAGATTTTACATTCCTCCTAAACCTAAATAAATCCAATTCCCCATTCCCTAATGGTCTAGACCTAACCCTTAATCTTCTCATTCCCAATCTTAAGTCAAGATTTCTTGGGGAAAAAGCACAATAGTGTGTCACACTTTCAACCAAATAAATAGTTCTGAGTGAACTATTTTTGGCCAGAAGATACTTGACTGAGTGGCTTTTGGCCGAAACCACGCAACACCGATGTGACAGGTACCTTTTCTATCGAAAAGGTTTCGGTTGAATACATCCGACCAAAAACATGAAAATAATGAGTGTATTTGGTATTTATAGCTTGAAAATATCAAGCAATTTTTGGCCGAGTATGTTTTGGTTGAAACATACTCGGCCAAGCAAGCCTAGTTGGCATCCTACTTGGCAGGCAACTCACCCTTTTTCAGAATTTTCTGAAACATTCAACTTTGGCAAAGTATTCCTCCAATCAAAATGATTTTTCTGCAAAAAAAAAAGAAAAATACCCTTTTTTAGAGCTCGGAGTGGTGAATCCAAATATATAATTTTTTAAATATTTTGATTAGTTTTAATATATTTTATTTTTAAAATAATGCAAGTAGGTTGTTCAATTTAAAAAAAAAAGTTGATTAGAAATTTAAAAAAATAGTAAAAAATATTAATTTTTAAAAAAAAATATATGGGGCACAAGAGGAAAGATTCTTCTTCAAAAGGTTATAAATTTTTTTTTGAAAAATGATTAAAAAAATTGACAATAGTTGACAGCCCATGAAAATTGTCAAATTTTAACAAGTTTGACTTTAAAACATTATTACGAGAGAAATATACATCAAAATTTGATTTTTTTTTCCATGCACAAGTTATTGAAGTTACCTATTTGGAGGGAAAAAAAAAAGAGGGAGAAATGAAGTTTTTTCAATTTGTTTCTTGACAACCCATGAAGTCACTCTTTTATGAAATTTTTAGCATTCTAAAATTTGCCTTTAAATTGATAAAAACATAATGAAAACAATTTTTTTTTAAATTTGAAAAATTACAGGAATAAACTTCATCAATAGTTCTCCATTTCATTAGTTTACACCATTTTGAAATTCAAAACATAAAAACCATTTTTATGTGGTCAAAGTTCATAATTTTTTTTGTCGTTGGCCGATTCCTTTATAAAGTGTGACACAGGTTTGTGCTTTTACCCCTTGGGTGGCCTTCATCATAGTTTAGGGGTATTAAGACAACCTTAACCATCATTTTCAAAATTCAAATTTAATCATGGGCTCAAGATGACTTCATTCCACCCTAAATTTTACACATGGAATATTCAAATTCAAAATTTATGTTATTATATAAAAATGACAAAGCCCTAGATCATTTGTTCACATCAATTGGAAGTATATTATTTAATCATATATAGTATTCACATCTAGAGCAATTACTATATCGACATCTTCACACATAGGGATAGGCACATAAGAACTTTTATAGAGCTTGGTGTGTCTTTGATCTTGTTCAAACCTTGTTGAACTAGTACAAAAGGCTCATCTCTAGTTAAGATGGGTTACAATTTCCCCCACATAATAGGAGGTCCTAATAATGCTTTTAAGCATGGTCACCTAGTCCAAGTTTACACAATGAACATGTTTCTAAATAAAAAGACATAAAATTCACATTGGTCACAATTGCAAGTTCAAGGCTGCATTGAAGGTTTAGGTTTGCGCATGCAAATATTGGGGTCACCTATGTAGTTTTGATCACTAACGAAGCAACATTTATTTTCTAGAGTATTAGAACCTCATTATTTCCCATCTAATAGAAAATTCCCAAGTTAATTCATAAAGTACATAACTATTGCATTTAGAATTTCTATTTTCCCTCCTAGAGCGAAAAGTACTTGTCTCTCTTTATCAATTTCAATACATGTTTTGGTGTTTTTATTAAATAAATTGTTTTATCTAAATCAATTGTGATACCACTATTAATTAGTGATTAGCCCAAATATTTTACATGGGTTGTTATTTACATGTCTACTTGATATGAAATATGAATGATTTGCATGACCCCTATAAGAGTGTTAGTAACAATTAATGATACTTGAATTAGTAAATTTTAAATTATAACATGAATATAGAGATATTTAGGATGGAAATAGTCTCATTGAGCCAATCATTGGGGATTTATTATAGGGTTACAAGTTGATATCTACATATGTGGATTTAATCAATGTCTTTTGACTAAGATTCTATAAAATTGTTGTATTCATTCACAATTGTCTTGATAAAACTAACAGTTAATCTTGATGTTATGTCTTCCATATGATTATGTCATAATATTCTTTAACATGCAAAGTAAGGTGATGGTAGGTTATTTTCTCACAAGCATAAGACCAAGTTATGAGGCTAATTTATATTCATATCATGGTGATACCTCATCTATTACCAATGCAATGGTTTGTCAATCCTTTAATTTATTAAGAGAAACTAAAAGTTGGTAGGATTCATGAATGCAATAAAAACCATTTATTTCCTCCTATATATAATCATCTAAAATTAATAGGTAGCACTCAACATATGATGAATTCAAATAAAAAATTCCAATGTGTGAGTGATATTTATTTTGAGTTAATAAATATAAGACTTCTTTATCATTTTTATGTATATTTGATTGTTAGATCATTAAATTAATACACTATAAAAGGAAAAATTATATATATTTAAATTATCCTTTTTTTTAATGTAATTTGTTTACAAATATGAGCTCATATGAGAAACTTTTAGATTAAGACAAGATCCTTACGAGCGATATCATGAGACTAATACAATTAAAGTTAGGATATTGTATAAAAAGGACAAATCCCTAGATCATTTGTTCACATCAATTGGAAGCATGTTATTTGATTATATAAAACATTCACATCTAGAGAAATTATTGCATCAACATTTGCATACATATGTGAGAGATAAATATATAGGCATATGTATTATGCTTGACATGTTTTAAATTTTGTTCAAAATATTCTTAAATTATTACACAAGGCTTGTCTCCAAACAAGACAAGTTGTAGTTTCCCCCACTTGATAGTAGTTCCTAACATGGTTTTAAGCATGGTCACCTATTCTAGATTTATAGAAGTGGACAAGTTTATGAATAAACAAGATGTAAAGTTCAAGGCACAATTGTGGGTTTAAGGCTACGTAAATTTCAAGATCACAAATGTGAAGATCAATATCACCTAAGTAGTTTGGTCCCTAATGAAACACAATTTATTTCTTTGTTTATCAAAGCCCCACTATTGTAGATCTAATAGCAAATTCCCAAGTTAAATCATAAAATGTACATTTACTCTAGATGTAGAATATTTGTTGCCCCTCATATTATGCTAAAATTACTTATCCTTCTTTATCAATTTTAATAATATTTTGGTGTTTATCTTAACTCTTCTATCTAAATTAATTTTGATATTGATTATCATTATTAATTGATAAGCCCAACAGCTTTATAGAGGTGGTTATTTTTGTCTACTTGATATGAAATATGAATGAATGTGTAATAGGTCAAATTAAATGTTATGAATGATTAATTAAAATGACTAATTAGGTGGATGAAACTTGTAAAATGTCAATAACAATTCATGATTGCTTGAACTAGTCAATCATATAAAAGCACGAATCTAAAGCTATTTAGGGTGGAAATAATCTCAAAGTTTTCTTATTAAATCAATCAATAGAGATTTTCCTATAGGCTTAAAAGTTGATATCTACATAGGTGGATTTAACCCATATCTTTGATTAAAATTCTACAAAATCGTTAGATTCTTTCATAAAGTTCTCAATAGAACTAATTCTACTTAATCTTGATGTTGTGTCTTCCATATTATTAAATTATAATTTATTCTTCAACATGTAAAATAAGGTGATAGTAGGTGACATTATTTTCTCATAGAAAAATGAGCAAGTAATGAGGCGAGTCTAACACTCATATTAGGAAGTGATAGAATCCATTATTAATGCTATTATTTGTCCATCCTTTGATTTCTTAAGGGTACGTAACAATTGGTAGGATTCATCCATGAAAATCATTTATTTTCTCCTTTCTAGAGTCTTCTAAAACAAATAAGTAACACTCACCATAAGATGGATTCACATAAAATTTGGTCTAAAATGTGAATGATATTCATTTTGAATTTATAAATATATGATTAATATTTATATTTTTATGTATATTTGATAGTTAAATATTAAGCTAATAAAATATAAAAGATAAAACTTATATATATATTATATATTTTTTGGTTTACAAATTCTTTATAAATATGAGCTCATATGAACGCCTTTCAGAAACTAATACAAGCTCTTGTTGACAATGAGACTAATACAAGCTGTTTTGAAACATTAAATGAAAGATCTATACTAGAAATTACTTATGATAGACTAAAAATGAAACTCGAAAATTTACATACTCAAAAACCACATTAAATAACCTTTTAAATCTCTACAATAAAAACCTAATACCTTTACCAATCGAATTCAAGTCTCCTTCCTAACTAGAGGGGAGGGTCCATTCCAATTGCAAGTTCACGATACCAGATTCAACATTTCGGAGCTTCAACCACACTTCCTGCAACTTTCTCCCATCTTCATACTGGACGATGCTGCTGTCTTTGTGCAAGCAGTTACTTTCGCACGGAGACAACACTTTCTTATGTTTACCTTGTTTCTCAAACAGGGGCTTCAAATCAATTTCAGCATCTCCCATTTTATCATCTCGCCTCCATGTATCATCATCCCACAATTCCTACACCATCCAAAACACCAGGACTTTACAATACAGAAATCATCACAGACCGGATGTTTGTAATTCTTTTCCAAAACATTACAAAACCATTAAGAAATGCCTCCTTCCTAACTCGAGGGGAGGGTCCATTCCAATTGCAAGTTCAAGATACCAGATTCAATATTTCGGAGCTTCAACCACACTTCCTGCATCTTTCTCCCATCTTCATGCTGGATGATGCTGCTGTCTTTGTACAAGCAGTTACCTTTGCATGGAGACAACACTTTCTTATGTTTACCTTGTTTCTCAAACAGGGGCTTCAAATCAATTTCAGCATCTCCCATTTTATCATCTCGCCTCCATGTATCATCATCCCACAATTCCTACGACATCCAAAAAACCAGGACTTTACAATACAGAAATCATTTTCCATTACGTAATCAATCAGGAAGAACATCTTACCACTTTGAGCAGGCTACAATCAGTATTCTCTACAGAAAACGTAAAAGTTTCCTTCCAAACTGGATTAAGATCATTGTTTTTAACTCGAGTCCTCCGCATCTGTGACAATCCTCACATTAATATCCCATATCATATGCATGTCACAAGAAAACAAAAACGAAACAAAAAAAAAGATGCAACTTGGATTACCCACATGATTTCCAAGGGTGAGGATGACATAAGGATCACTGCTTATGAAGTCTCTAACTGCTAAATCGGTTGCCTTGACCACCTGCACTTTGAGAATGCAGGTCATCTCTGCCAAAACTACAACGCTCTCAACTTCAGGCTTCCCATGTTTCCCACTTATCAAGGCATCCCATTGACCGCCATGCTTAATGCTTCATTAGTCTAAAGTTCGAATAAGGAATATATTGTAAAGCAGGGAAATCCAATATTATAAACGAAAGCAATCATTTAAAAAGGAAAAAATGGTAGAAGGATCATAAAACACTGTAACGTGGATAGATAAAACTAGGAAAGAAAGAGAAGCTAGTATGACTTTCTGTTTTTAAATATGCCATTATTAAGGGAATAAAGTAGAAAAGAGAGATGCTAAAGTTGCAGAAGCACACTTTAATCACATGTATTACAGGTATTGCTGAGTCGGAGAAAATTGGAATTCTATCAACAAGCGTGTCAAATAATGCAATCTTGTTTGGTTTGAAAATGTATTACAGGTATTGCTTGATGTCTTCTTCATGAAGGTCTCTTTTATAGGAAATAAGCTCACAGAATTGAGAGTTAAAGTGAAGGTCTTCAATATTATAAGGAATGAGATTCGAGTAGCGTCCATAGCTCTCAATTTTTAGTATTTGGCTGATAAATATCAATAGAACTGTAAAAACAAAGTTTGATTTGGAATTCTTAAAAAAACAAGTTTTAACTTTAATTTCTTTAATCAACAAGAATCAAAATGTTCCAAATGACTTGGGTTCTTTTTTCTATTCCCTTCAAACCTCTATCATTCACTCGGAATATGGTTTAGATAAATCCTACTATAGTACCTATATATTTCAAGTAAATGAACTTTTTTAATATGGATATTATTTTAGCAACACAAAGATGGTATAAATGTGAAAATTGCAAACTCATGCCCTTTTTCTTTATGCTGTGGAATCATGATGACTATGTAGTTCTTAAATAGATTGATTAACATGTAAGATGTTCTATTTCACATGGAAGTTGGCAAAGAAGCTACATGACTCCAATTCCATCATCACATATTCCTAGACATTGATCTCAATCCTTCAATATTTTATTTGCTACTTTGTTTCAAGTGGGAAAGTATATATTTGATCAAAATCATCTCCACATCCATGGATTTGAATGTTCTTTGAACTTTCAAATTTTAAATTGGGCCCCCTTCCCTCCATCTTTAATAACTATTGTGAGCTAACTATGGTGTATTTAAACACTAACCCTAATTCAAATGAATTGTCTAACACACATCTAACAACTAATAAGGAGAATAAAAAATTCAAGGAATAAAAATAATCTCATTACTTTAAAATTGCTCATCATCTTAAGAACATATTACATACTTACACGTTCTCAACCTTAGTTTATTGTCAATGAATTGATCCATGTAAAGCTTTGAGTTAGGAGAACATGACCCTCAAATTTAGTAGATTATCCAAAGGTGTTACTAACAATTCTTGTTCCTTACTAGATCCAAAGTGTACACACGGAGACAAACAAGTTTTAGATAGTAGATTTGGTTCAAATCAAGTTTGAGAACTATAAGTTCAATTGTGTGGAGCAAGTTCAAGTATGTACACATAGATATCATTTAAACACTTGTGGAAGTGAACCTAGATAATATATAATTAGATTTAGAAGTCAACAACATTCATCAAACAAGTCCAAAAATTATGGTCCCTGAATGAATGGATTCCTAACATTTATATGGTGAGATCTTCATCAAACTCAAAGCTAAGTGTTATGCATTTAATTAATTTATTTTTGTTTGAGTGTTAGGGCTTTGTGTTGACTGTTAGCTTTGTTGAGAATCTTTTACATGCTACGTTTTAAATAGAACTATTCCTCCTAGAGTGTGTCATAGAGAAGAGGGCCTAAACCATTGAGATCTTTCTAGGAAAGAGATCTATCATTTCTAAAGTTGTCTTAAATAAGTATTAGTTGAAATTTGATTTGGAATATAAGTTTTGAATATTGATCATAGTAAATATAAACCCCCACTATTATTTTAATATTGAATTCTAAATTCTAAATGTTTTTGATAAAGGAAAAAATGGGTTTTACAAGGACCCAAAACCATAGAGTTTACAGAGAGTAAAAATAAGCATTAAAGTCAACAAAGACAAAAAGGTTGCATCAAAATAAAGCCCAAGAGACACAACAACCACCAACCCAAGGCCAGCAAGGGCCACCAAAAGACCCAAACAAAAAAACCAGCAAGAAACCCCCAGCTAACCTAAGAACTTAAGAACTTTAGCAGCCTTAGCTTCGAGATTGTGCATATCTTGAATCCCCTTCTTCAAGACCTGAACCATCTGGGGCATATGAGGAGTCTTCCTCTTCATACTGGCTTTTGTCCGCTTGCAAATACCATCATCCTCAGTACTGCTCTTGTCCTTATTCGCAACCAGATCCACAACTAGAGAACCCTACTGTGAGTTCTCCAGTTTCTCAGGCATTGCACTAATGATGATGGCATTATGTTTCACCATTCTATGATTTTGCTCCATAATATTTCTCATAGTGTTTTTCATTTTACCTATTTCATCTTCAAGACATTTGAATTTTCCTTCATTTTCCTCGACCTCTGTTCTCATTATATCCTCCTTCCTCCCACACTCCACAGTTATAAGGGAGCTAACTTCACCTTCCAACTCCTCCAACTTGCCATTGAGGGCTCTATTTCTAACATTAAGGTCTTTAATTTCATGAAATTTAAATTCTAAATGTTGATTTATATATTTATTCAGATTTTATTTCTTAAAAATATTATATTGTGTTGAATATGGAAATTGACAAGTTATATTTGGCATTAGTGCTTACATTTAGGAAAATATTTATTGAATTTAATTGTTAAATTTAAACTAAATATAATATTTAAATATTTAGTAGCACAATAAACAAATTTAAAATTTTGGTGATCAAAATATTAGTTGATAAAAGCTATTTTATTGAGTAATGACAAGAAAAAAAAAACTAAATTGAAATAGTTCATTACATGTATTATAATGATTAGTTATTATTTTAATAAATTTATCCTTTAATTTAGATTCTTGTTTATTTATTTATCAATAAAAGTGGTTGTGAAGGGCCATGTACCCTTTTTATTAGATTCTACAAAGGTTTACATATATTGTAGGTCCTTCTATGGGAAACTAGCAATAATCTAACCATAAACCATACAAAATGAAGCCCTATACAAAATGGCTTCTTGGCTTTCTATTTCTAACATTGTCAAAGTTACAACGCTTACACCAAGAGACACAAAAAAATGGAATAAACTAAGCATGTCTAGATTGGAAGCCAAACATCCCAGCCCTTGGCCTAACTTCCTTCCCCTTCACCTACCTCCATCATCACATAAGAGTTCACAAGTGCGAAAGATTAGTCCACCATGCCATCTGCATTCTCCTCTACAAGGTTTTTCAAGAAATTTATGCCCATCCGAGCATGGTTGCATTGTTGGGTCACGTTTATCCCCAAACCCCATATGACAAAGGGGACCCAAGCTAGTTTCTACCTCTCAATGATTCTTGAACAAATTCCTCTTCCTAGTGTGAAGCCTACTCTTAGAAAGGCTCGACATAGGATATCCTTCATTTCCCATCTCCAATGTGGTGAAACTAGACTATCCATGATTTTCTCCACAACCTTGTTTCCTCACCCACATCTAGCAACATTGCCATAAACATCGATGATACGTCTATGTTGACATGGTAACATGTCACCTCATTGGTATACACATTGCATAGAACTAGCTCAATTTCATGTATCACCAACCCATAATTGAATTTGAATATTACCATTAACTACCTCTACGAAAGCTCCCCTAGAAAGGCCATTTGCCTCTTTTTCTCCTTCAGACATATTGTCATATCCATCCTTGCTTTGTGAAACACTATATATGGTATTAACAATGAGTCACCCATCCTCTTCTTTAAACCCTAGCCATAATGGTTTCCAATCAATCTTTAGTCCTCCACATTTTTCTTTAAGGAGGATGATTATCATTTGTCCTTCCACATTTAAGCTATTGCACGATTTTGTCCTCTCCTACAGCTTGCCCTGTGTAACTCATTCTACTTCTCTTCTGAATCCAAAACAACCTTGTCCACTCCTATATCGATTGCCACATTGGTAGCTTCCTCTACCTTCACGTTACCATCTCGATAAATGTGAGATTTATTTTTTAAACCAAGTATTTGTCAATCACCCCAACCATTTATTTAATTTCCAATTTGGATTATGGTTATTGTGAATTCCATTAATGATGTTTTGAGAGTCCCCTTCTAAGTGGAAACTATGAAGATTTAATTTTTTTCCCATCTCCGGCTATAGGAAGGCAACTTGAAATTTTGCCTCATTGTTTGTTGCTTTTCCTAGTTTCCTTGTTGCCACCAACATCATTTTCCCATCCCAATTACTAATAACACAACCAAATCTTGCTATTCCAAGATTTTTGTGTGATGCCCCATCAAAATTTATCTTGACCCACCCCTCATCCAAATGTTTCCACTTTACCTCTTTATAGGATATGTCTTCTCAATCAACCCAATGGAAGAGGAATTCTTAACTATCATAATGGGAGATAAATCCCCCACTTGAATAAGAAGAGGAATTCCTAGATGAGGGATGGGAAGGATTAGGGATTGTGTGGCTTAAAGGCCTTAAAGAACTCCCCTAATAAAATAATGGGAGAAGGGATACTCCCCCACTCCACCAACACAACAGATATCACTCAATTGAGCTGATGGGAGAGGAATCCCTCAATCAACCCATGGAATGAAACATGACTCCTTGATTCAACCAATCCAATAGGAGATGAATCATCAAAAAATAACTTAATTAATGGGAGATAAATCTCCCTACAAATTTCTTTATAAAATCAAGGTTCCCATCTCTTTGAGATGGAGAAATAAGATACCACCACCCTAACAAAGGATGCCCTTTAGTGGTGAGTTATAATGAATTGATTGATTTTGGTTATCCAAAATTTAGAGGAATTTAGGGCACTATGACAATTGATCAATAAATCAAGGGGTTTGATTTATATATTTAAGGAATTTATTAATTATAAATTTAAAATACAAGTATTTTTGAATCATAGCCTTGGTGAGGGTTTTAGGAGAACTCATGATGTTTATTAGGAAATACCATATATTTTTCAAAACAATCCAATGTGGCTACTCATGGCCATTCTTGAACATTAGAAACGATGGTTTAGAAAAAATCCAATGTGGCTACTCATGGCCATTTTTGAACATTAGAAATAAGAGTTTATATTTCTAATGGTTGTAAATGGATATTTTTCCTTGACTCTTCTTAAATAAAGACCATTAGTCACTATTTTTCATAACCTTATACTAATATAGATAAATGTTAACTTAAAATTTATAATCACACTAGTATATTCATCTTATTTTATTCTTGCTTATACAATACTCAATTTATTAGAGCTCATAGTTGATTTTAGTCACATTTCTACATCATCATTCATCTCTTCTCTCACTACAAGTTATTTAAGATGGATAGGAAGGAGGTAGAAGTAACTTCTAGTCTAACTCATATTATATTTTTTATTCTTTCAACAATCTTATGTACAAGATTTAGGAGTGATTGTATTGATCCAAGTGGGAATTGCACATGCTTCTCTTAAAGTCATGTGTGAGGGATCTTTATAATGCAAGGAGAAAGTTTATTAATTTACTCTACTAAAGTTAGTTATTGTATGTTAAATACTTTATATTTAAAATTACAAGCTAGGATGATTATTAGATTGTGTGATAGGTGTTAAATTCCTCTTATTTTCCTCTATATTATTGTTATTGGCTCTAGGTTACACTATTCACAAAAATATATTTTATTTCTCTAATCTTTGTAACTTTTCAAGAAAGCTAGAAAACTAGTCTAATTTATAGTGGTCATGGTGCGCTCCTTTTTTTTACATTTTTATGTTGCCCATCTATTTAGATAGACCCCTACTTTCTATGATCATTCACATACACAATTTAGGATATTCCACCTATATAATAGAGGTATCAACTAATGAGGTATGAATTCCCCAAAAAAGAGGGGAGGAATTAATGGACTCAAATGATGAAGGAATAAACCAAGAGGAGAGGACTTTCATGTCAAAGGAGTAAGATCAACAAAATAGATTGGAATTTAAGAGCTCAACCAATAAGGGGTAAATTCCTAAATGAAGAATGGAAAGAGAGTGAAAGGTGATTGATATAAAGTCATTTTTTTTAAAATCAACAATTTAAAATTAATAAATAGCACACTAATTTTTTAATAGAATAAATTGTGGGCCTTTGGGGATAAAAATGTTAAACTAATCATTTAGAAAAAGAAGGAAAATGGAGTTTATGTACTTGATTGGTATGTGTAGGACCTAGAGATACCCCATTCATGTACTAAGGAGATGACTCAATTTATATAATGAGAGGTGAGTGCTAGTGAACCACCCTTCTAACAAAAATAAGATAAATGGTCATTGATAAACTAAAGTAATCAACTAACAAATTGAATATGAGGTATAGAAAACCACTAGTATGATGAAATTTCTTAAAGAAAGGAGAAAAATCCATAGGAAAGGAAGGGGAAGACAGGGGATGATTGATTTAAAACTTCTCCCCTAATGAAAGGATAACATGGGGTGAATGATATAAAGCTTATTATTTAGATCACCTAATGGGAGAGGAATTCCTTGTTGAAGAAGGGATCTAGGAGGACAATGGGTGAGTGATATTGAAATACTGATAAAGATAGACCAATGGAAGAGTAATCCATTTATAAAGGAAGGGAAATATCATGTGGGTTAAGTGATATTAAACTAGTTTTCCATATTAACCAATAGTAGATGACTCTTTTAACAAAGGGGAAATAAGGGTGAGAGTTTAGTGAGAAATAAATCCTTGTCCAAATATACCAATAAGAAATGATTAACTATATGATGGAGACAAGAAGGAAGGGTTTTGAGTGAATTTTAATCATTATTTATTATAAAAGGATCTAAGAAAGTTTCCTAAGTACTTTCTTAATGAAGATTGATATGTGAGTGATTAGAAAGTAGTTGATTTTAGTTTGTCAAAATAAGGTCTGTAGTAATTTGATCAGTGGGAGAGGAGTGATTGTAGTGAAAATAAGGTGATATTAATCTTTTTTATTATCTCTTAAAGGAAATTGACCATAGGGAGAGTAATATGACCTTTAGATTCTCAATTGATGTAACAGAGAAGTATCTAGGATCATCACATGAGTGCATACATGCATGAAACCAATGATTTATAAATGCCCTCTTCCTCAATGATAGGGAGAGGCATACATTTTTTTCCATAAGTCATATTCCATCAAAGAGATACCAAGTATAAGTACTAAGTGCTTTAGTTAAGGATCAAATTCAACATTTTCTACCTAACTGAACTAAATTTATGAGTTAGAGAGTCATTTCATGGAGTGACTAGTAACCCACAAATTTGTTGGATGAAGCATGAGAAATGATAAGGGATGAACCATCAAGAGTTGTTTTTATTATAGAATACAATAGGTTGATGATAATAGGCATTATTTGTACCTAAAGTTAATCAAAGTTCATCTTTCAATTATTATATATATATATATATGTTATCCATAACATGTTCTTGACTAATGATCAAACATGAATTGAGTTACTAACAATTAATGTCCTAACATTCATAGTCATATGTCATCCTCATACACATCCACACCTTAGATTATTTTATCACTTACATCCATATCATATCATCATATACATTCATATCCTAATATCCTTTGTCATCTACATCCTCATAAGCATCCATTTAGACCATCTTTTACATCCATTCTTCTAAGTTTAGATCAAAATTTACATCTACATCACACATCCTTTATCAACCACATCTTCATACACATCCATCATCCTACATATACACCACCACTTAAATTCATATCATAATTTCCTATCATACCATTACTTTGTCTAAGTCCTAGGTTTAGATATCTTCACATACATTCATATCCTAGGTTAGACTACCATATACATACATTTCACAAAATTCCATTGTCATTTTCTTCTCGATAGACAGCCATTATCTTATATTTTTATCATCATACCAAACTCATATCATCCTTATAGACACACATATATTAGATTGTATCACCGCATACATTAACATTCATAACTTCATTTCTTCCTTCATATAAATCTATACGGTAAATAGACTATCACCTACATCCATATCATACCAATATATCATAACATTCATTTTAATTTACATTAGCATGCACATCCATTATCATAACTTATTTATCATCATACTAACATCCTTTTGTCTAGCACCTACATTATCATCCTCATACATGTCCATCATCTTACATATAGACTATCATCTTCATTCATAACATTGCGTCCTTTTGTCATCTTACAACCTCACTACATCATCCCACATATCGAATTCAAGTCTCCTTCCTAACTAGAGGGGAGGGTCCATTCCAATTTCAAGTTCAAGATACCAGATTCAACGTTTCGGAGCTTCAACCACACTTCCTGCATCTTTCTCCCATCTTCATACTGGACGATGCTGCTGTCTTTGTACAAGCAGTTACTTTTGCACGGAGACAACACTTTCTTATGTTTACCTTGTTTCTCAAACAGGGGCTTCAAATCAATTTCAGCATCTCCCATTTTATCATCTCGCCTCCATGTATCATCATCCCACAATTCCTACACCATCCAAAACACCAGGACTTTACAATACAGAAATCATCACAGACCGGATGTTTGTAATTCTTTTCCAAAACATTACAAAACCATGTTTTCCATCACGTAATCAATCAGGAAGAACATCTTACCACTTTGAGCAGGCTACAATTAGTATTCTCTACAGAAAACGTGAAAGTTTCCTTCCAAACTGGATTAAGATCATTGATTTTGACTCGAGTCCTTCGCATCTGTGACAATCCTTACATTAATATCCCATATCATATGCATGTCACAAGAAAACAAAAACGAAACAAAAAAAAAGATGCAACTTGGATTACCCACATGATTTCCAAGGGTGAGGATGACATAAGGATCACTGCTTATGAAGTCTCTAACTGCTAAATCGGTTGCCTTGACCACCTGCACTTTGAGAATGCAGGTCATCTCTGCCAAAACTACAACGCTCTCAACTTCAGGCTTCCCATGTTTCCCACTTATCAAGGCATCCCTTGACCGCCATGCTTAATGCTTCATTAGTCTAAAGTTCGAATAAGGAATATATTGTAAGGCAGGGAAATCCAATATTATAAACGAAAGCCATCATTTAAAAAGGAAAAAATGTTAGAAACTGGACCGTGGATAGATAAATCTAGGAAAGAGAAGCTGGTATGACTGTCTGTTCTTAAATAAGGGAATAAAGTAGAAAAGAGAGATGCTAAAGTTCACGTGTTATATTACCGAGTCTGAGAAAATTGGAATTCTATCAACAAGCGTGTCAAATAATGCTTCTTGTTTGGTTTGAAAATGCCGCTTTCAGACTCTTAGGCAATAGTTCGCTTGATGTTTTCTTCATGGAGGTCTCTTTTATGGGAAATAAGCTCACAAAATTTGGAAGTTACCCATGAATTTATTAGGGTTAAGTGGAAGCCTCTCAGTAGTATAAGGGATGAGATTGGAATCTTATCTTTCGTAATTTTGATAAAATGGATAGCCTTCAGTTTTCAATATTTAGTCTCATGTTCTTGAATTGAATTGCAAAAGCAAAGTTTGATATGAAAATCTTAAAAATAAAAACTGTAAGAGTTTTAATTCTAATTTCTTTAATCAACAACAATTGAAATGTTTCAAGTGATTTGGGTTCTTTTTTTCCATTCCTTTCAAACATCTATTATTCACCCAGAATATGGTTTAGATAAAATATCCTACCATAATACACCTAAATAGTTCAAGTTAATGTATTTTTTTAACATGGATATCATTTTAACAATGGAAAGATGGTATAAGTGAGAAAATTGCAAACTCATGCCCTTTTTCTTTATGGATTCATGATGACTATGTTGTTCTTAAATAGATTGATTAATGTGTAAGATGTTCTATTTCACATGAAAGTTGGCAAACAATGGTTCATGACTCCAATTCAATCATCACATATTCCTAGAAGTTGATCTCAATCCCTAAATATCTTGTTTGCTACCTTGCTTCAAATTGGCAAGTACATATTTGATCAAAATCATCTCCACACCCATGGATTTGAATGTTCCCTGAACTTTAAAATTGGACCCCCTTCCCTCTATCTTTAATAGCTATTGTGAGCTAACTAAAGTGTGAATAATCACAAAATGTTGGGATTGTGCAATGGATCATAGTGGCATTGTGAAGGTTGTGCATGGATCTTGTAGCTCTTTTTGGCATTGTATTATTTTTGAGATATTAATAATACCTTGATATCATGTTGTAAGTTATAATTTATGGATATTGGAGCATCTTTAGAGAGGCTCAATAATGTTGTAAATGTATATTTATTTCAATGTAATGTTGGGTAGTATTCCATCTATGTTTGGGATGAGAATAGGATAAATCCACGAAGTTGGGTCCACTTAACGTGGAAGCTTCACACTTAGGAAAAAATCCCTGATTGGGCCGAGGGAAATGAGATCCTACTTTTTATGAAACGAGATCTTGTTTTGCTTCAAGACCCCGAGCAGAAAATTGAAATGGGATCCCCTTTTTTGGTGGCATCCTGAGCCAAGGACTATGAAACATGATCTCGTTTAGCATGAAATAGGATCCCATTTCGAAAAGCTATTAATTTTTTCAGATGGGGTTTGTGGCAGATTTTGTGAGTGAATAAGTGTAATGGATTGTGGTACAGACATGCTTATGATAGGTATGTTTATTTAATTTTTTTCTCCCAAGGTATGTCATGTAGTGAAAGTTATGAGATCTTTCTCTTTATGAATGAGAGGGACAAAATTAGAAGGTATCTTGGCACCTTTTTGAATTAGCATGACACCTTTTTGTAATATGAAGATAGTGATAAGGATTTGCAGTGAAAAGAAGTTCCAAAAATCTCATTGCTTTAGGATCTTGTTCAAATTCTTGTAGTTCCTCTAATATTGGGTCTCAATTAATATCTTCATCAATACAAATAGACCATGAAGATGATGGCATAGGGTCGTCATATGGACCTTGAGGTGGTTGTTGTGAAGATTTTCCCAACTCATGTTGACTACCACCCATGGTTGTTTGCATGTTTGACTCAGTTTGATGAGATTCCATGATTTCCGTATATTGTGACCTTGTGATTGGAATAGAAAATTGTTGTGGATATGTAAATTCTTGGAATTTAAGTTTGGATACTATTTGAACAACTTTATTTGATAAGATATAACTATTGGATACAACCAAAATAGGTCAAAGTTAATCTAGATCCCCAAAATGATATTGATTAAGATAGAGATAGTTCACTTGAACTAGACTTATGATTCCAATAAAAAATGATATATAAAGATAGTACCTTACTTGAACTATGCTTGTGAGTCCAAACAAGATGATAGATAAATATATGCTTACTTGAGCTAAACTTATAAGCCTCGAGCAAGATGATAGATAAATATATACTTACTTGAACTAACCATGTGAGTCCAAGCAATATGATGGATAAAAGATATGCTTACTTGAGCTAGCCTTGTGAGTCCAAGCTAGATAGTGGATAAAAGATATGCTTACTTGAACTAGCCAGGTTGTGAATCCAAGCAATATGATAAATAAAGATACGCTTACTTGAACTAGCCTTGCAAGTCCAAGCAATATGATAGATGATAGATATGCTTACATGAACTAGCCTTGTGAGTCCAAGCAAGGTGATAGATAAAGATATGCTTACTTGAACTATCCTTGTGAGTCCAAGCAAGATGATAGATAAAGATATGCTTACTTGAACTATCCTTGTGAGTCCAAGCAAGATGATAGATAAAGAGTGGAGTCTTCCAACTCAAGAGTAGCTAAATATCTTAAGCTAGTGTATCCACTGATGATATATGCTAACTTAACACCTTACTTGAAATAAAAAAAAATTCAAGCAAAGAGACAAGTTAGAGATAAAAGATAAGAGATCTAGATCAAGCCTTAACAAATTTTGATAATATCACTAATAATGATATGTTGATTTGTTAATTTAGACAAGCTCTAAAGATTGTGTTCTTTGCCAAGCCTTTAACAAAGATAATAGTTTAAGGTCTAATGAAATAGTGCAAAATATTTTTGCTATAGGATATATAAAAGCATTGTTATGGTTCCCAAAAGTGGTTTTAAGCAACGTGATTTTATTTTGGACACTTTGTCTTAGCAAGAGATACCAAAAATGGTTGTTGACCTTTTCAACATATAAAGATGCATCAAACATACTAACAAATTTAAATCTAAGAAGACAAAGACAATAGCTTTTCTTGTTTTTCCTTTAATTTTTGTTTTGTTTTGGAATGTTTTGATTTTTACAATTTTTGAGTTTTTATAATTTTGTTCAAAGATGCAAAAGATAAGATTTTCTATGGCTCAATTTGGATTTTGTGTCCCCTTTTGGTTTCAAGTGAGGAAGGTGTTTTGAAACACTCAAACACACAAGACTCCTAAATAAGCCTACTCAAGTGGGTTTATCAATCCTTGTAGGTACAAAGAAACCACAAGAAAAAATGGCCAAAAAGTTTCAACTAGGCAAACAAGCTCAACTAGGGGTATCCTCTATATACCTCAAGGGTACATAAGGCCTAATTTGTAGATGAAAGTGAATATTGTTAAATAGCTAGGAGGAAAGGGTAACCCAATCTCCACTTCACTTCTGTAAGGTGTAAATTTATTAAAGGCTTGGCCCATATTGATAATATTCCACTTCTCAGAAGCGTGTATTTTGATAATTCACCCCTCACTCCTTGTACTCCGTTAGAACATGGGAGTTGAGGTCGTCCCCTAGGGTGATGAAATCTCTAGACAGACCTCCTAATAATAAAACAAGATTGCTCATTTGTTATCCTCAAGATCACCCTAAGGTGTGAGATGAAAGAATACATAAGTAGATCTTGGGGATTAAAAGGCATTGATTTATTTTGGATCCAAATCCAAATGTGAAATATTGATTTTAAATCCAATTTCCAATGTGAAAATACACACCAAAAAGATTTTCTAATGCAAAAATAGTTTTAAAAAATGGGTTCCTCACGATTTTTGATAGATCTTACAAAAATTTGTTAAAAAATGCTTTGGTATGAAGTTATGAGTATTTGAAATTTCAAAAAAAGAAAGGGTAAATTTAAATGAATGTACCCAATTTTTGGTGCACGATCTGAAAAACACATTCAATCTATAGTGAAGAGCTCCAAACCAACTTTCCAATGCCTTTTGAATTTTGAAAATCCGATATGTTATGCAAAATTTATGCCTGATTTTGTAAAATAGTTTGTTTGTAAAAATATAAGTAAATCATAAGTTCCATTCCATTGATCAAATGCACCATTCTATGGATCAAATGCACCATTTTATGGATCAAATGTATCGTTTTATGGATCAAATGCGTCATTTCATTAAATTAGGTTATAATATCTTTCAACATGCAAATTAAGGTGATGTTAAGTGACATTATTTTCTCACACAAGCATAAGACCAAGTAATAAGGCTAATTTACATTCATATCATGGTGATACCATCTTTTTGGGTCAAAATTTCTCTATAAATATGAGCTCATATGAATTCCTTTCAAGTAATATTATGAAATTAATACACGCTCTTGTTTACAAGCTCCTTTGAAGAAATGCCTCCTTCCTAACTCGAGGGGAGGGTCCATTCCAATTGCAAGTTCAAGATACCAGATTCAATATTTCGGAGCTTCAACCACACTTCCTGCATCTTTCTCCCATCTTCATGCTGGATGATGCTGCTGTCTTTGTACAAGCAGTTACCTTTGCATGGAGACAACACTTTCTTATGTTTACCTTGTTTCTCAAACAGGGGCTTCAAATCAATTTCAGCATCTCCCATTTTATCATCTAGCCCCCATGTATCATCATCCCACAATTTCTACAAAATCCAAAACACCAGGACTTTAAATTACAGAAACCATCACAGACGGAATGTTTGTAATTCTTTTCCAAAACATTACAAAACCACGTTTTCCATTACGTAATCAATCAGGAAGAACACCTTACCACTTTGAGCAGGCTACAATCAGTATTCTCTACAGGAAACGTAAAAGTTTCCTTCCAAACTGGATTAAGATCATTGTTTTTGATTCGAGTCCTCCGCATCTGTGACAATCCTTACATTAATATCCCATATCATGATCTGCATGTCACAAGAAAACAAAAACAAAACAAAGAAAAGATGCAACTTGGATTACCCACATGATTTCCAAGGGTGAGGATGACATAAGGATCACTGCTTATGAAATCTCTAACTGCTAAATCAGTTGCCTTGACCACCTGCACTTTGAGAATGCAGGTCATCTCTGCCAAAACTACAATGCTCTCAACTTCAGACTTGCCATGTTTGTGCCCACTTATCAAGGCATCCCTTGACCGCCATGCTTAATGCTTCATTAGTCTAAAGTTCGAATAAGGAATATATTCTAAAGCAGGGAAATCCGATATTATAAACGAAAGCCATCATTTAAAAAGGAGAAAATGGTAGAAAGATCATAAAGCATCGTAACGTGGATAGATAAAACTAGGAAAGAAGAGAAGCAAGTATGACTTTCTGTTTTTAGATATGCCATTATTTAGGGAATAAAGTAGAAAACAGAGATGCTAAAGTTGCAGAAGCACACTTTAATCACATGCAGGCTGGTCACTCCTACCTGTCATATGAAAATTTTATGAAGGTTTGGTCATATAAACGCCTGTCAAAAAAATTGTTTAATTAATAAATTTTTATATAATTTTTTTTATAAATGTAATATCTTGAAAAATTAGTAATAAATATAAAAATCTACTGTTATAATTAACAATTAACAAAAGTTTCTAAGTTCATATTAAAAACAAATCTTGTTAAATATATTTTAAAAGTTAAAAATAATTATATTCTATTTTGAAAAGATTCTAAATTAATATATATTTTTGTAACAATATTATAAGTCACATATATTAATATAAAAAAATGATAACTATTATAAAAATGTCAAAAGTTTCTAAATTCGTTTTAGAAAATATTCAAAAAAGTTATATTCTATTCTAATTTAATTTATCTTTTTATAATAAAAATTATAAAATGATATATATTATAAGTTAAAATACTATATTATATTTTGCTTACAATATTTTTTTTAGGTTTAATAAAAATATAGCAAGTCAAACTATACGGTCTAATAAATTTTATAACTGTAATATACGGTCTAAAATTGAAAAAATGGTCAAATAGACCATCAAATTCCACGCTTGATCACATGTATTATATTACCAAGTCAGAGAAAATTGAAATTTTATCAACAAGCATGTCAAATAAAATGCTTCTTGTTTGGTTTGAAAATGTCGCTTTCAACTCCTAGGCAATAGTTCGCTTGATGTTTCCTTCATGAAGGTCTCTTTTATGGGAAACAAGCTCACAAAATTTGGAAGTTATTAGGGTTAAGTGGAAGGTTCTCAATATTATAAGGGATGAGATTGGAATCTTGTCTTTCATAATTATGATAAAATGGATAACTTTCGATTTTTAGTATTTAGTTGAAAAAATATCACTTTAGACTCATGCTCTTAATTTGAATTGTGAAAACAAGGTTTGATATGGAACTCTAAAAAAAATCTTTAAGAGTTTTAACTCTATTTCTTTAATCAATAGTGACTTGAGTTTTTTTTTTCCTATTCCCAGGTATGTGCAAGATCATGGTGCGCCAAAAAGTGGCAATATTATGGGTATTTGTAGGGTATGTGGCTGACGATTTTTTTTTCATCCAAAATTAATGAAACGAAAAGGGTTTTTAGAGGAGATTCTCAGCTTTCCAAAAATATAAATTATGATTTAATTTGAATTTAATAAATAATTATTATTCATTTTCTATTAGAATTATGACTAAAGTCCTAATTGATAGGCTGATTGAAAAACATCTATAACTTTCAAAGTATCATATTTTTGAATCAAAATATCGTCACATTCTATGCTTCACATACTATAGGATTAAAAAGGAAAAATTAAATTTCATGAATTTTTGACCAAGTTAAGGTGGTCAGACAGTGAGTTTTATATTTTCTAAAAGTTGTAATAAAAATTCATAATTAATTATTTACTTAGAAAAAAATTACAAAAAAATATGCATCACATCCGGGACATGAGTCCTCTACTTATATATAAATCTTACAAAAAAATATTATCATTTTATTATAGTTAGGGTGGTTAAACACCTACTTCTTATTTTTTCCCTAAATTTAAGTACTCTTGCATTGAAATTTCAAATTTTCACCAAATAGATTTTATTTATTTTTAAATAAACCTAGTATTTTAGAAACTACATTCAATTTTCTACAAATTCTATTCTTACATATTTTTGAAATAATATAGATAACTTATTCAAATATTTACGTCAAGTTGCCTAACATTGATTTTTCTAAATTTTTTGCCACTTAAGGGCCTGTTTTTTGCACGATGATCTTGCACATACCCTCCCTTCAAACCTCTATCATTCACTAGAATAAGATTTGGACAAAATATCATACCATAATACCTATATAGTTCAAGTAAATGTATTTTTTAAGATGGATATTATTTTAACAATGGAAAGATGGTATAAGTGTGAAAATTGCAAACTCATGCCCTTTTTCTTTATGTCATGGATTCATGATGACTATGTTGTTCCTAAATAATTTTATTAACATGTAAGATGTTCTATTTCACATGGAAGTTGGCAAAGAATGTTACATGACTCCAATTCCATCATCACATATTCCTTAGTTAATATCATGGGTGAATTGTACAAATCTTAATGTTTAGATCACCTAATAGGAGATGGCATTTTAACATTTAGAAAATTGAATTTACTTGTTGGTTGTCGATAATTAATTTGCGATAAATTAAAGAAATGAATATAAATACATGTTTTTTCACCATTTGAAATCCTAAAAAAAACTAATGAATCCTAAGACAATTGATATCATAATTGAGCATCCTAAAAAGAAGTCAAGAGTAGAATTAGTAGGATTATTGCAACATTATTTCAATCAAGTGTTATGCATCAATTTTTCATGTGAGTTTATTCATGTTTCATGTCCATTTATTTTTTTAGCACTAACACTTGTAAGAATTCAAATCAAGCTTCCAATTCTCTTTGAAGGTGATGAGTACAATGACTTCAATCCTTCAATGAATGCAGATCTGAGTGGTAAGTCACAACATTATCAATTTTTCATTCCTTTATCCATTTTCCTCTGCCCAACCGAGGGTAACCACTCTTTTATATCATTATAACCATTGTGGAGGTAGAAATACCAAAATGGGATTTGACTTAGGAAATCCCCTATATGGCACAACCCTTTCCCCTCTTCCTTGTGTGCAAATTATTGATTTGAAATGAATTTGGGAAAGGATTGAAGACCTAATTTCTCAATCAAGCATTCAAGCCTCACAAGTCAACAAATTAGGGGAAGTGGAATTAATCAGTGACTGATGAAGTTCTAACACTGAGTATAAAAAGGAAGAGCCTAAAAACAAGGACCAATTGAGATCTAAATTCTATTTTTGAAGGTCTGCATTCTTGGGTCTAGGGCGCCAACACCTCTTTCTAGCTAAATCAAGCTCAGATATAAATGATAGGTTCCTTTATGTCTACACTTTGTTGCTCTATACTCTTTTCCTAGCTTTCTTATGTGTTTTTCTACAATTATAATAGTTTTTTTCATTTTCATAGTTGACCTAGGCACATATTTATATTATCAAATTAAGTCAATCAACAATCAATTAATCAATATCAAATCATCCCCCAAAGAAAGAACCAAAACCTTGATCCACCATTTTGGTTCTTCTATTGACATTAGTAGCCAAGTGGATGTTTGTGATCATTTTTGGTTCCTTCCATTGTGATATAGGAGAAGGTGTGATTTAGACCCTGGATCCCCTTTTCGCACATCACAAATAAATTCAACAATTCCTATCCAATTGAACTAAGTTGATGAGTTGGAGTGTCATTTCATGGAGTAAATAGTAACCCAAAAATTTGAGGGATGAAGCATGAGATTTATGATAAGGGGTGAAGGATAAATTTATTTATATAATAGAATATAATAGGTTGAGGATAATAGGCATTAAATCTAAAGTTAATCAAAGTTCATATTTCAAGTATTATATATATATATATGTTGTCCATGACATGTTCTCACTTATGATAAAACATGAATTGAGATAATAACAATTAATTTTGTAGATAAATGGGGCATAACACATGGTGAACATTAGATAGAAGAGGATCCTATAAATAAAGTGAACAAAAAATTCTTCCTAATCTATAAAACCTATTTTTTTTAGGTTCAAAGTTAAGCATAGGGGGTGAAAATTCCAATCTCACTAGTATAGTATAAAATTGTAATGGTATATTAGAGTATACAATTAAACTAGTATAATCAATCAAGTACTTGAAATAATTTAGTAAATTTATATAGACTACTATTGCAATTAACAAACTAGGGAATAAGCTTGCAAAAAACTATATTTAAAATCATGATGAATTCTAATTACTAATTTAAAGCTAAGTAAAATTTAGTTGCAATGTTTTAAAAATATATTTGTATAAATAAATAAAATAACTTAAAAAACTCACAAATATCACCTAATATGACAAGTGTTCTGGTTACTTAACTACCCTAGAAGGTGTCTCAAAGTATGAGACTATAACTTTAAGTGAGGTAGAAGATGAAATATCCGATTTTATTTATAACTACATGAGAGAAAATAAAAATTATAAGAAATAAAAATATCACGAGTACTATGTTATTTGTTATTGAGTATTATGTACCCTCTATGAATCCTCATCAATAAATTGAGACATTGTGCATGTGCACTCATGTCTATTAAGTAGAAAATAATGATAAATCTATTTATTTATGGATAAGTACATTCTAGATGTTGTATTGAGGATGAAATTCGATCAACATGACAAGTTTCTCACTTATCAAGTCATTCCTATTAGTACATTCAATACAAATAAATGGTCTCTTATAAATTTGATAGACACATGCATTTGCTAGATTGAACCCCAAAAGAATTGATGTTGATGCAATAAGAACATCCTCCACCCATTCCACCCCCATAGTGGTATCCTTATCCAATAATCCACAATAGTATTATTTTTTAATTCTTTGATACTAAATTAAGTCATGGAATCATTGTATAGCTAGAGCCTTCTCCAATACAAATAAAAAGGTATCCCAATGAATAGGTTTTCAGGGGCATAAATAATTTCAATTAATTACAATAGAGCACTTGATTATATGGTAATTAGTCATTATAAATAGAAGGAATGGTCATTGAATATCCCTTAGCATCATCAATCACTTGAATTGAAGTGCTCCCATGAAACATGGAATATGGAGTTCATTATTAATTGATGTGAACAATCTAATAATTATTTTATTTATGTGATAAACTAACTTGTTTGTTGGAACAAAAATTAGGTCAATGATGTCAAGTTAATGTGCATGGCAAAGGGAAGGTATCTTTTCCCTTGGTGTATCATCGTGCCCAACCTTCATTAGTGACCAATTGAGCCCATTCCTTTTTCTTCTTTATTGAATTAAATTGTACATCTCTTCCCACCCATCCTCAAGTGAAATTTTGTCTATTATTAATATATTACATTAAATATACATTTTCTTTATGTGTGTGTAGAGGTGAAAGTGTATCCCTAGCACTTTTCCTTAGTTAATTTTGAATCACCTCGACCTTTTGTCCCTAATGTTATAATTTGATGCTCAATTTCTTTATTTCTATACAAGATTTACCATTCATCCTAAATCTAAATTGAGTTCCATTCCCCATTCCCTAAGGATTTAGACCCAACCCCTAATCTTCTTATTCCCAATCCTAGGTCAGGATTGGTTTGGACAACCTTGAACTTAGATTAGAGCCACTAAGGCATCATTAAACCCATTTTTTAAAATTCAAGTTTAATCATTCAAGCAAAAGCTAACTTGAATCCCACTTGACTCACACATAGAATATTTAAATTTAAATGTTAGAATATTGTATTAAAATGAAAAATCCCTAAATTATTTAGATTATTTGTTGACATCAATTAGAATCGTATTATTTGACCATATAGAGCATTCATGTCTAGAGCAATTACTGCATTTACATCTACATACATAAGGATATATGTAGGTATCTATATTATTCACGGCGTGTATTTGATCTTGTTTAAAATATTATGGAATTAGTGCAAAAGGCTTGCTTGCAACCAAGAAAATTCATGGACTCCCTACCTTAACAATAGATCCTAAAAGTTTTTTAATCATGGTCACCTAGTCCAAATTTACACAAGCAAACAAGTTTCTAAATAAACAAGACACAAAGTTCAAGGCCGCAATTACAAGTTCAAAGTTGCACAAAAGGTTTAGGGTCATGAATGTGAAGATCAAGGTCACTGGTGTAGTTTTAATCCTTAATGAAGCACAATCAATTTCTCATTCTATCAAAGCCTCATTGTTGTAGATCTAATAGAAATTTCCCAAATTAAACCATTGAGTGCACATTTACTCTAATTAGAATATTTCTTGTACCTCATAGAACTAAAAGTACTTATCCATCTTTATTAATTTCATAATTTTTTTATGTTTATCTTAACTCAACTCTTTTATATAAATTCATGGTGATATTGATTGTACCAAAATATTTTAATTGGTTATCCTAAATAACTTCAAGAGGTTGTTCTTTTTATTTATTTGATATGAAATATAAATGATTAAATAATATGATATAAAATAAGTGATATGAATGACTACTCAATATGACTAATGAGGTGGATGAAACTTGTAGGAGTGTTAATAATAGTTGATGATTGTTTGAATTGATCAATCCTATAACAATATGAATCTATAATTATTTATGGTATAAATAATCTTGAAGTTTGTTTATTGAACCAATCATTAGAAATTTTCCTATTGGCTTACATGTGAACATCCACATATATAAATTTAATCTACATATTCTAATTGATATTTTACATAATTAATAATAATAAAATTATAAATATATTTTAATATAATTAACACTTAATCTTGATATTATACATTATTTTCTCACACAAACATAAGGCCAATCCAAGTCCACATTCATATTAGGAAGTGGTAGGATCCACTTTCAATGGATTAGTCTATCCATGCTTTAATCTCTTAAGAATAGCTAATAATAAGTAACACTCATCATAGGATGGAATCACATAAAATTTGTGTGATGTGTGAGTGATATCTATCTTGAATTATTAAATATTGGATTGGATAATTATTTATCATTATTGAGTATATTTGATCATTGAATCTTGAATTAATAAGATATAAAAGACAAAAAAAAATATGTATATTTAAATTATTATTATTATTTTCCATTACAATTAATTTATAAATATATTTTTTTTATACAAAGGGTGTCCCTACGACCCAGCCCAGAGCCCAGCAGTCAATTGATTTATAAATATTACTTCATGTAACAATCTTTAGACAAACATAAATCATTTTCAATCAATATGATGAGACTAATTATTTATGAAAAATTAAGAGTTACAACTTATAAATCCATTTTTTAATGAATAATAACTTTATTAATTTTTATATACTAAAAAGAGAATAATACATTTTTCAGAAAGAAAAAAGATGTGATCACAACTTAAAATTTTACATTAAATCCGCATTAGATTTAAACTTGGATCTGTACGATGAAAATCCAATACTTTAACCAATTGAACTCAAACTCTTAAACCATCCAAATTATTCAAGAAGACTCCTTTATCTAGAGTGGGGGAGCCATTCAAATTGCAAATTCAAGAGACCAGAATCAACATTTCGAAGCTTCAACCACACTTCTTGAATCTTTCTCCCATCTGCATACTGGATGATGCTACTGTCGCCATAGAAGCAGTTCTCTTTGCACGGAGACAACACTTTCCTATGCTTAGCTTGTTTCTCAAACAGGGGTTTCAAATCAATTTCAGCATCTCCAAGTTTGTCATCTCGCCTCAATCTATCATTATCCCACAATTCCTACAACACCCAGACCACCAAGACTTCATAACACAGAAATCATCACAGACTGGATAGTTTTTATTCTTTTCCAAATCACAAAAAACTAGGCTTTCCATAACATAATCAACCAGGAAGGAGGTCTTACCAATTTCAGCAGGCTAGAATCAGTATTCTTTACAGAAATTGTAAAAACTTCGTTCCAAAATGGAGTAAGATCATTGTTTTTGACTGAAGTCCTCGACTTGTGACAATCCTAACATGAATATCCCATATAATCAGCATATCCCATGAAAACAAAAATGGAAAAAAAAGCTGCAACTTGGATTACCTTGCCGAGGGTGAGGAGCACAAAAGGATCACTGGTTAAATTCGGGTCTTTAAAGGCTAAATCAGTTGCCTTGATCACCTTCACCTTGAGATGGCCGTTCATCTCTGCTAAAACTACAATGCTCTCAACTTCAGACTTGTCATGTTTGTGGGCTCTTATCAAAGCATCCCATTGAACGCCATGTTTCATTTTTCTTATCAGTCTAAAGTTGGAATAAGGAATATATTGTAAAGCAGGGAAATAGATAAGCCACCTTTAAAAAGATTCAATGCAATGTAACGTGGATGGATAAAGACCAGGAAATCTGGTCTTGGGTATAAAGTGGAAAAGAAGAGATGCAAAGCTTGCAAGATATAATGGCGAATCAGAGAAACGGGTGATTCGATCGACAAGCGTGTCAAATAATCCTTCTCCTTCGTATCTTATTCTAATTTTATGATTTGAAAACGTCAATGCCAGATTGTAGGGCAATAATTTGGTTGGCCTTTTGAATAAAGTCTTTTTTCTGATTTTGGTTTAAATAACATTTTTTTTAATGGTTGATATAAAATCAGAATAATATATGAGTCTTAATGGAGAAGCTAGCATGATTTGAGATGAGCCATCTAAATAAGTCAAAGTTTAGAATGTGTTGTTTATGTTTGTGTCT
Organism: Sequoia sempervirens; assembly: GCA_007258455.2. NCBI lineage: Eukaryota > Viridiplantae > Streptophyta > Pinopsida > Cupressales > Cupressaceae > Sequoia > Sequoia sempervirens. The sequence goes on along the minus strand of VDFB02072274.1, from coordinate 16,815,662 downwards.
CTTTGTAAGAGATGCTCCCAAAATTTAGGCGTTTCAAACCCTTGTTTCTTACTTAACACCAACCAATGTGTCCCAAGCGACTTGGGTCTATTTTACTTTTTATTCCTTTTAAATCTCTACCATTCAATTGAAAGATAAACAAAAGAAAGAAATAAAGATTATAATAATTTTATGATATCAAAGTGGTTTATGGGATCAAGAGAAATGACAAAGGAGTAGAACATAAATTCAACCCCACAACACAAGGACACCAAAACCTTATGAAGTTTATAAACCTTTCTTGATGTTAGATTTTCTATGATAGATCTTGACTAAAAAAATTATACTTTTGTCCTCTCTCATGTCCTCAAACAAGACATTTAGATTATCCATTCTCAAGGTGTCTTTGTAATTGATACAGATGTCGTTGTAGGTTGAGCACTTCATGATGTAGTGTCATTTTGTCTCCAACATACCTTTGTTGCAAAATAGTCATGTTCTCATTTTCCATTCCTTGGATACTATCCACCTGTTGGTTTCACACCTTATATAATGTGAACTAGTCCTTAACTAGGCTATCAACATTTTTGTTTTCCACTTCATTTCAGCTCCTATGTAAGCTTTTTCATAATGATCCCATGTGGGGTTAAATTATTTGATGTAGGGGCTTTTATTCTAACCAATTTCTTTGTCCACATGGTAGTCATGAATTTTTTTGTTACATACTTTTTAATCTCTTCGTTAGTGTTTGATAACTTTGGAATAGTAATATCTCATTCATTCATTCACTTGTCATTTTAATTTATCTATGTACTCTACCTTATGTTTAGTTTTTCCTTAATAACTAACCTAGGCTAGCGATGTATCTCCATATTTTGAGTTTTTTTAGGTAGCCTAACTATTGACTGTCACCAATGCTTCCAAAGGGAAAGTACTTGTTTTATCTAAAAAATTCCAATACATAATAAAGTTTTAGTTTTGAAGCAACTTATGATTACGTGTAAATGTGAAGCCGATTTCTATATTTTTACATTAAAAAAATGGCAAAAGGCGCGAACAAAATTCCTAGGGTTCCTGCGGATGGTTTGCAGGATAATGGCGCGGCTAAGGGTCAGGGCAATGGAGCGATTGGTGATTGCCCTGTTGCTGCGTCGGCGGTGAATGGAGGCGGTTGTCCTGTGTCGATGGCAAACGATTTTGTGTTGGGCGCTGGCCCAAGGGTGGCTCTGGGTGTTGTCGACACTGGTGGCAGTGTTCGTCCTTCGTTTACTATGAAGGGTTCTAGAGATAGCGTAGGGAATAGGGGCAGAGGTCCCACGGTGAAAGAAAAGGGGGTAAAAATGAATTTCAGACTTGGTTCGTCTAGCAGGTTTATCCCGGTAACCAACGCCATATCTGTGAAGCTTAAGGAGGAGACAGAAGAAGAAATAAACGATAATGTTGCTGAGCTTTCTGCTCGTGGGGTGATTTTCCACTTTAGGGGATTTTGGCCAAGTCTTCCTCAGCTGCATTCTTGGATCACCTCTGAATGGGAGCCTATGATTTTTGGTAAAGTGCAGATTTTTCCCATGGCTAAGGGGTTTTTTGTAGCTAAGTTTGATAATGCTCAAGACAAAAATATAATATTATGTGACAACTTTTTTAGCTGGGAGAACAAATATTTGCTGATGATTAAGCCCTGACACTCAGATTTCAACCCTACATCTGAAACTTTTAACAAGATTCTGATATGGGTTCGGTTGCCTAATCTTCCCCCACCTTTGGAGTGACTCTCTTCTGGAGGATGTGGGTGAAGCCCTTGGTGATTTCTTGTTGGTGGATGAGGAATCTTTTGATATTTATCATTCCACCTTTGCCTGTATTCTAGTTGAAATTGATGTTTCAAAAGGACTGTGTGCTGAGGTTTTACTCAAATCTTCAAAGGGTTCTTGGATCCAATCTTTGGAATATGAAGGAATTCCCTTCCGATGTAGAAGGTGTTTTAAAATAGGACATGTTGCAGCACAATGCATTTTTGAGAAAAAAGCTAAGAAGGCTACTTGGTGGAATGGTGCTTCACAACAACATTATATGGTTGTGAATAAATCTAATCAACTTAGGAGTTTTTCAGAGGTGGTTGCTTCTGAACCTCAGGGTCTTGGGGCATCCCCTCTGACTGCCTCAATTGGAGGGGCTGCTATGGCTTCCCCTATTAAACAAGTGACTAGGTCTCAAGTGGCTAGTCTTGGTGATAGCACCACGGCTTCCATGTCTAGTGGCTCTTTAGATAAGTCTTTTCCTGCGCTAAGGAATAATGATGAAATCTCTAAGACTTTGGCGTCGGGCATTTATCTTCAAGATAATAGTGAGTTGGTCTGGCTTGACAAGGCACTACAAGTGGAGGAAGTCTGGATTACTGTAATGGGAAAGAAAGCTAAAATATCTAGGCCTTCTTTTGACATGACTCTCCACTCCCACAAGAAAAATGCTAAATGTAAATCTTGAAGAGTCTTATTTTGGAGCTGGTTTTTTGGCTGGCTACAGGCTGTCTTTTCTGTAGTCATGTTCTTGTTTGTAAAGGGTTTTGGGTCCCTTCAAAACCTGTTTTAACCTTTATCAAAAACTTATAATTACGTGTTTTGGATTCTTTCCACTTGCCTCTATTTCTAATCTAACATGTTGTTGACCCACATTTCACATCCTTAAAAAATGATTGGAGTGACAAGCAAACCAAATATGATTTTCTTGGTTTTTCAATCTTGTAATTGTGCTCTCCACCTATTTTGTAGTGAATATAAATTATTATTTTTATCCTCATATTTCCCAACTAAACTTGTCATGAAAATCAATCCCAAGGTGTTTTTCATTTTTTCACTATTTTCAATAGGCTACCTTCAAAAAGGAAGATAATTTTATAATGAAAAGATCATGAACTTGGTTTTGTTGGTGTTCACTTGCATTCCAACCTCATAATAGAAGAGTGCTACAACCCTTAAGTGCTCTCTCAAACTATTAGTTACTTTGCAATTAGAATAAAATCATCAACATATAAGAGCAACTTTACTACATATCTAGCAAATTGAACTCTGTCACCATCATTCTTATTTATCCACTCTTCTAGCTTATCAATGTATAACCAAAATAAATTTGGGGAGATCAAATAAAGCCTATTTGATCTCAATATCATTACCAAGCACTTGAGCATTTCACCACTTTTTCTAATTTTAGTACTGACTTATTCATACAGCTTATGTATTTCCATTTTAAACTCATCTAAAACTCTAAGTTCCTCCATCCTATTCTAAAAAAAATCTTTAGGCACCATGCCAAAACATTTTTTAAAACTACAAAGCAACAAAAATACTCTTCTCCTTGCATGTCTCATATTTTTTATGGATTACCTAAGGGTGGTCTGCAATGATCAATAGTAGAGTGTTTTAGTTTAAATCCTATCTAACCCTTTTCCCCCTTTTCCCTCTATTTCTACCCATCTACTCATTCTACACTCGATAATGCTCTTGAAGAAATTTCCATGAAGAGGATTAACCATAATATTGTGGTAAATTGACGATATATTGATATCTCCACTCAAGTATAGAGACAGTTATAGCACTAGTCATCCATTCTTTGTGAAACCCTCTTGAATGATATTATTGAAGATTCATTTGGTGTGAGGTGTGAGGACCTCTATACCCCATTTAAAAAAAATCTTCTTAAATTCCCTATAATTGTTATCTTTAGTAGAGAATAACTCAGTGGTTGTGTTGATTATTGGTGATTTTTTTTATCTTGGGCACACTCATAGAACACCTTTGCAAATTCTAGTCATTGGGAATCAATGAAATTATTTTCTATTGACCAGTTATTTTCATTTTTGTAGTTCCTTCCAAAAGCTCTTGGGGTTGTATTTTCCGAGAACAGTTATCTCTTCCCTTCTTGTGTTCACGTACATTTATTTTTTAGACTATATCATTTTTTCATAATCCTTCTAAGTATTCCCTTTGGTCATCCAGCATTCTCTCAAAGCTCTCTTTGTTACCTTGCACTCTTCATCAAAACAAGGATTTTCCAAAAAATATTTGTAGCTCCTCTTTTAGGTCTAGCTCTTTAAAGACATTTAAAACCTTGTGTATCAATGGAACCATCATATTTTTGTTTATTGGGTAGTTCATTGTACAAGTTGTATTAATTTACTTGAAAAATGTTTGTTTCTTTGAAGAATTTATAGTTTCTTGAGTTGTGAGGATTTAACCCTACAAAGATGCCTTCTTTTGATTGAGGTGGGCTTGTTCACCTTGTTGCTAGTTGATTCATAATACCATGTCCCACTTTTTGGCCTAAGTGGTACACTTTACCAACCTCCCTTTTTATGAATTTATTGTATTATTGTGCTTTATAATATAAAGTTAAAGAGGAACTATTCATTAAAAAAAATCAATATTTTTGTCTCAATTACAAGGAACAAATGGTCATGAATTTAAAAATGGTGTAAACTAATAGTTGTGGCATCCTATATCTAGATTCAATGTATAATTTCTTTTAAAAAATTAAAAATTGTTTCTATCATTTTTTCCGTTATTTTTATTAAGTATGTTCATTATTCCATAACTTTAACTACAAATAAAATAATTCATAATTTATTGGAATTAGATCACCAACTCTAGTGTCTAGTGTATGGATTTTTTGATATTTTTAATTTATAATTAATTTTTGAATTAGTACTAACAAAAAAATTTAGACCTATAATATTTTGTAATAGATTTCTCTTAGCATATATGTGAATTATTATTTTTTATTGAAACAACATCTATATGGAGTGCATATTTTCTTTGAGACTTTTTTGACAAAGTTTTTTATTTTTCCTAATGTCTTGAATAGAGGTCATTACAATTTCATGGTGGACCTAGACATTCATTATAAAAATTTAAAAAAATATAATATTAAATAAAATATAATACATATTATATTTTTTATAAAACTAATACTAAAGGCTACAAATTTAATAAGTGGTATTTTCAAACAACTTAATTTAACCCCCAAAAGTTGAAGCAAATTTACTTTTTGTCAAAATTTTGATAGGTATATAATATATAATATATTTTGTTATTTAGTGGAAGCCAACATATGGGCCAGACTACATTTTGGAAAGATATTACTCCATTAGAAGACCTCAAATCTCTAAGCCACATACAAAAAAAAATCCACTTGTCCATAGTTACATGATATTCCAAAATACGTAGCCATAAATCTCTAGCTTGTTACCAACATTTACAGCAGAGTATCATATACTAGATCTATACAAATATATTCCATTATCCTATCCAGATATATACTAGGGAACACAAAGGAAGATATACAAAATATCCTTTTTGTCCACCATTTAGATCTATCCTATCCTGTTACCAACTTTCATTGCTACCAAAGCCTCTGTTGCTACCAGTTCTTCTACAAAAGGTCTTACTGTCTACTCCTCTTTGTTCTGAGCCTTGTAGAGGTTGTTTCCTTGACCCTTTGCAAGGTCCCTCTGAAATGCTTGTAAAGCTCTTAAGAAAACATCCACCCTATGGTGTCCTTCAGGCCACATATGCCCATACCTAGCCTCAAGGATGTCAATTGTTATTTCTTTGTTCTCCAAGTATTTCCAGAATTTGTTCCTTTGAGAGTTCCACTATGATATAAACCTGCATGGAAACATTATAAAACATGAGTCTTTTGTAGGACTCAGTAAGCAGGGGCTCTTCCTTCCTTGAAACCTGTCTACATTCCTTGCTTTCCAGATGGCCCACAATATGTCAGATGAAAGGAAAAGCCAAAATAAAGCATCAGTTTCCCCATTTTTACATTGTGATTAAATAAGATCTTTTCAAGAAGGGGTTCCCCATTGTTTCCCCAAATATTTTTCTCATTACAAAACAAATTTCAGATTTCTTTAGCAAAAATACAATAAAAGAAAATGTGTTTAATTGTATCAAGTGCTTACATAGGCTACATAGATCAATGTCATCAAATTTTCTCTTGAAGGAGAGTTTTTGGATTATTAGAAGCCATCTAAAAAGCTTTCTTAGCCTCCATCTATTTAGATCAGTTATTCTAGAAATTTTTTTGTTACTGATTTTTATTCAAATTTAGTTTCCAAGTTTGGTTCAAATGATCTTTGAAATAAAAAAAAAATTGATACATAAGATAGTATTTTATTGATAATAGAAACAGAAATAAGACGTCTGCCATGCAGGTAAGAGGGCGAACTTTAAACCCACTAAACACCAGCCCTCATAAGCAACTACAAAAATCATACTAAATTTCTAACCGAACCACCAAGAACCCAGCTAATATTAACAAAACCAAACTACATTAATAGTGTCAACGCAGTCATGGCTTCCAAAAACCAGACAACCAGAACTAGCAATGACGAACCAAAAAAAGGAGTCATCACCCCCTTACAAAAATTTGTTCAATTTAGCGAAATCTTCAAATTTGCCTTCCACTCCACATTGTCAACATTAGCCCGAAGAACTTCTTAAGAAAGATAATCACGACCACCGCAATCGACCGATGTCACATCAAACCCGGTACCTGCAAATCCAAAATGAAAGGAAATATTTTCACCATCTCCTTCGAGCTCACCCTTTCCATGTCACAAGGCCTAGACATGCCCACCACCACATAAAAACCCCATCAACACCAACCAAGAGAGTCCTTGTTTCTATTGCCCACTTATTAGCAGATCATAATTCACCAAAGTTTCCATGGTTGACCTCCCAAAAGAGGCCTGTCTCATTGACAACCGCAAAGAGATTGGGGTGTCGGTCCCAAACCGAGCAAGGCCCGCCACCAAAACCTCAATGAGAAATTTGGAGCTCTTCGCCATTCTCAACCCCTCACCATAAACACTTGACAGGAGAGATAGAGAGAAACCCACAAACGCCACACATTTGCAAAGAAACCTTGAGACAAAAAGCCAAGCTTGCAATGAATAAACTGACTATGAAAGGCACCAACTCCACATATTGTACTCTCCAGCGGCAGATGTCTTTATTAAGACTGGACTCACATCATTAATAATGATTTTGAAACAAGTGATATCTTTGTCTGACACCATACACCTAGCTTGTCGACAAGACAAGCCAACTCCACCCTTCAGACAAGTCTGCTAGCTTGGCACCAAAGACCCCCAACCATTTGCCACCTCCGTCTACCACCATGGAGGGTCGCCCACCCTACTGCCCATAGATCTATCAAATCAATTTGTTCTGTTAACATGGAGTACATTTCTTTAGCTTTGGTTTTCATTATATTATTACCATTTTGCCATTTAAATTCTTTAAATTGAGAGATGTCATTTTTAGTTTCCACTAGAAATTTTAGCTGATTATAGGCTTCCCTTAGGATTGTGTAAGTCCTCCAATTACTATGAGGAATATTGAACTTTGAGCTCAAGTCAATTCAATCTTTCAATTTACCATTCTTCAAAATATCCTTGAAGCATTGGATTCCTTTATGGGTCTAGCTTCTTGCTAAGCATCCTTGAATTAATGCAAGTGATTTCCCTTTGTGTTTTAAATTCCACCATATTGACTTGTTAATTTAAATGATCTTGTTATCACTTTTGGTGAAGTGGAAATTAGTTAGGCACTTTTTCATTATTTCCCAAACTTTCCAAATGGTTCTAAAGACATTGGACCATGCAGGTAACATAGTCCATTCACTACTAAGCACATCACTTAGTAGTAGATATTTCCATGTTTTTGCATGTTTGGGGACAACACTGAGGATATTTTGTCTAATTAACACTTTCCAAGGCCCCCCTCCTTCTAATGCTCCAATCACCCACTTCGTAGTCGGAGCAATACCTTGCAACCTCAGGTCTTTTAGCCCCAGGCCTCCCTTAAGTTTTTCAATAGTACACCATTCCCATTTCACCAAGTGTCTTTTCCTCATGCCCTTACCATTCAACCATAGGAAAGCTCTTATCCTTTTCTGAATATCATTAATCTAGTATGAATTTAAAAACCAAATAGAGGCAAAATATATGCTATAGGATGAAAGTATCTTTTAGCAGACTTGAATCCTACTAGCCAGAGGTAGGAATTGCCTATTCCACTTAGCAATTTTCTTTTCTATTGTGTCCCTTATCCAAAGCCACATCTCCTTTATATTGGGATCCAAGAAAAAGGGGATACCCAAATACCTTAGGTCAGCTTCTAGGATCCACCCCACTAAAGTCCAAATTTATCAACCCAATCTAGGGGTTCTTCTTTCCATCCTAAAAGGAAATATTTTGATGGGGCAACTTTTTCCCCAAAAGCTAGGCAAAAGATATCTAGTTTCCCCATTATATTTGCAAGATTATCCTCCTCTAGGCTCATAAGAATTGAGGTGTCATCGACAAATTATAGATTTAGGAGCTCATTTAAATTATATGGTAAGATGATTCCCTTTACCCTTGGGACTATTAAGTTATCCCTTAAAACATAATGCAATGCATCTGAAGCTATTACAAATAATGTATATGCAAGTGGTCACCCCTGTCTTATGGATCTTTCAAGGGATATTTCTTGAGTAAGAACCCCATTGACTTCTACCTGAGTAGCTGCATCTTGGAAGAGGGTTTTGACCATATGGAAAAAGGGCCTAGGGAACCCAAAGGCCTTCAAAACCAAAAGTACAAAGACCCACTCAACTCTATTATATGCCTTTTCAAATTCAAGTAAGAGCATTGTTGCTTCCTATTTTGTTTGCTTAGCCCAGTTCATCGCTTCCCAGCTGGTGATAAGATTTTCCAATACATGTATCTCCCCTTAATTAAGCCTATATGTGTGGAGTTTATGATGCTCGGGAGGAATAGTGCCACCCTATTGAGGAGAGTAATAGGTCTCCAATTTTTAACTAAGGCTTTATCCCCTTCTTTTGGAATTAGCTTGATAATTCCTTTATTTATCTTTATGCCAAGTGAGCCTCTTTCAATGGCTTCCTTGTATACAAGGAATAGTTCTTCACACTCCCAGTCTAGAAAGGTTTTGTAAAATTATGCAGGAAGGGCATCTGCACCTAGAGATTTGTCATCTTTGAGTGAAAGTATGGCTTTTTTAACTTCCTCTTGAGAGATCTCTTTTCCCAATTCAACTACCATATCTTCATTAATCCTCTTTGGTACAACTTTCTTTATGTACACCTTGGCCTTAGAGTTAGCCTCACTACCACCTTCAAAGGTGAAGAGGTTCTTGCAAAACTAAAATAATTACTCTCTTATCTCATCTTGATTTACCAGGGTGGTATCATTTACAATAATTTGATCTATCTTTTCTCTAGCTTGTTTCTCCTTGATATATCTGAAGAAGAATTATGTGCCTTTATCTCTGTTCTCTAACCAATTGATTTTAGATCTTACTTTTAGACCCTAAATCTTGTTGTGTTGAATCTTCCTTAGGCTGTTTTGGCCATAACTAGCTTGTTTATAAGCAAATCATTAGTGGGGTTTGCCTACAATTCAGTTTCTATTTAGAGGAGCTTATCTTGAAGGAGAGTCTCACTCTTTCTATTATCTTTGGCTTTTTTCTTTCCAATTGTTTGGAACAAGATTCTCCATCCTTTTGTATTCAATTTTCCCTTTTTTCAATGGGGGATAAGTTTCGGTGCATCCACTTGTTGATTAGCCTGAGGGATATTATGGCATTTCTACAATCTTCATCCTTGAGGAGGTTGGTATTAGGCAGAAACCATTATTATATCCAGCAAATTTTTCCACACCTTCCTTGTAATAGAACTTGGCCCTTATCGGGTGATGATCGGATAAGGAGTACAGAGTCACTTCAAACTTACAACCCTCTTTCACCGGGGTGGTTGAGATGAAGGCCTCACTTATATGTAGAATCTGCCAAGCCTACAATAGATTCTCTTACCTCCTTTTTAAAAATTGCACCACGTAAACCAAATGTCTTTGCAATCCTTCTTTTTCCCTTCAATAGGGTCTTCAATCTTCAGTTTAGATTTCATTCTTAGCCAGAAGTATCTCTCATTTCCCTTCCAATCCTTCCCTGAGCCACCCCAATTGTCTTCATTTCTCTCAACAAAGTGAAGTCCCCCCTAATGATCTAGGGGATATCTTGTAAGTTGTAAAGCCAGTCCCAAAGAAGGATCTGATCCTTATAGTCATTAGGGGCATACATTGAAAAAATCCCAAAGCAACTTTCTTTTTTCTTAATAATCACCCAGATAGCCCGGTTGCAAGGGGAGACTCCATAACTGTCAACAAACTATGTCCAATTATTTTCCATCAGAATTACAGCCCCCCTTTCCCCTTTTCATGCTTGGTGAAAAACAGGGTTGCTTCTTTACAAATCACCCTCAAACTAGTTTCTAAGATGAAGCTAGTAGCTTTAACCTCTTGCAAAAAGACAAAGTCCTTTTCCTTCTTTCGTGATAGGAATCTTCTAGCAACATGTTTCCTATCTAGGGTTTAAAGTCCCCTTACATTCTAGGAGATGCAATTGATATCCATTATATTTTTTCATTAGGTGGGGGCCCCTTATCACATTTGAAATTATCAAAGCATTTGGGAAGTCTATTTTCTAATTCCATTCTTTTAGCATTGGGAGGAAAAACAACCCCATTGAGATTCTTCCTCTTGTCCTTTGGGAGCTAATTGTGGTCTTTATCTGGGGGTAGTTTGATATTATCCACCCTTTCTTCTTTCTATATCTCTGGGTCTTTTTTATTATGACCTCCATGGGGGTCTCCTCCCCATCAGTGGTCTCCTTAGTAGAGAATAGCCCTAGGTCATCTGTAGACTCCATGCCTGACTGAGATGCAAATCCATCTAAACTTACCACTCCACCAAAAGTTTTAAGAGGATTCATTGCCAGATTTGGGACCAATATTTAATCAACTTTTTCATTTCCATTCAAAAAAGACACAATATTGAGGGAAATAGGTGATTCTGGGCCACCCTTAGAACCATCGAATTGTAGGTCCTTAAGATCCACATCAATTCCATCGATTTGTACTCCCTCCAAGTCCACTTCCAAACTTTGAGGATAGTTCCCTTTCTCCAAAGAATCTACTTCAATTCCAGTAGCTTGTACTAGGTCCTCCCCTCTTGTTTCCTAGGGATAGTTATCAATTTAGGTTTCCTCTACAATTCCAGTGAAGTTGTCTTCCTTAAAATATTTAGAGTTAAAGGAATAAATCTCTTTAATTGGTTTCATATTATTCTCCTTAAGTTTTTTTGTTTGGCTTATTTTTTGTAGGGATAGTTGTTGAGCATTTAATTTTCCATTATTTACCAGTTCATTAGATCTCACTTGATGGGCATGTTCAAATTCCACCCTTTCTTTCAAAGTTTCCCTTGTCACTAAGTTTCCATTCACCCCATTGTTATCAATTTCTTGCATTAAAGTTTCCAAGTTATCCTCCACCCGGAATGCTTCTTTGTTAGATTTGGTTGCTTCCATATTTCCCTGCTAGGGTGAATCACTTTTAATCTCATTATTAGCTTTAGGGTTTGAGGGTGAATAGCTCTCATTTAATTCCTCTAGAGTAAGACTGCATTCCCTAGTCTTCTTCAAGTTATTTCCACTTCCTTCCACCCTCCCATCCATTGTTGAGGGCTACATTTTATTTCTACTATTTCTGCCAAGGGCAGAATTATTATTGGAGTTATTCCTTATTAATGGATAGTCTCTTCTGATGTGGCCTTCTCATCTACATAAATAACAAGCATTAAGCCCACCCAGAGTTTCAAGTTCACAAAGTACACTACCAATTTTTAGTTTTATTTCCAGAATCTCTAGAAGATCCACCCTAGAGATAGAGATACCAAGGCCCACACATCAGAATGTGGAAGAGGAGCTTTAGTATCATCTATTTTCAATATTTTTCCATATAGTTCCAACATAAGTGGAACAAATTTCCAAAGACAGGGAGGGAAATGCTTTATAACCAGCCACCTAGGGCTAGAGAGTTCCAACACTTCCTCTTCCAGTGCCTCAGGAAGCCATGCCAGAGCATGGAAGAATACTTTCCCAGCATTCCAAAACTGTATTTTATTATCTCTCCTGAGATTTATGGTTATTAAATAAAATTACATACAATCCCTTTTGCACCATATGATAATAATAAAATTGAAACCCTAGTTTCTTTTCCCAAATATTATGGAACCATTCCTCTATATATAAATCCTTGTCCAAACCCTACTGGTATCAACAACAGCAAAAAATATAGTAGTTTTCAAAAGTCTACCATCTTATTCAACAATTGCCTCATCTAGGGTTTCATTAGGAATCAACACAACTTTCAAAGGAGGAAATGGGTGGTGCTTACCTTGTTCCTCCCCTCCATCTTCCTAAATTTCGTTGACTCCCTCAAGCAAAAATTTGGCTCCCTATAGAAGTCGACTCTATTTTCCTACAACAATGTCTTTGAGTGATTTAGGAGGCACATTACTTTCTTTTGCTTTGGCAAGCTCATTAATAGAACTGTCTGGGGGATCCATATACTTGTCCATCATTCAAGATTAACTCCAAGAGGCCAAACATGCAAAATCACATAGGTGGATCAACCAGAGGGATTCCCCCATCACACCCACGACAAACAAAATAAATGAAGATAACACCAGGCACAAGGCAATAATTTTGTACTCCGGAAGGAATAATGATCGAACATGGAGGGTCGAGCCTCCTCCATGTTCAGCTAACAAAACCCTACCACCAATCCCTTCACATGTGCACTAGAATTTTTTTGTAGAGCCCACTTCTCCTTTATGATTCATATTTTAGTAGATAACCTATTTATTATAAATTAATAATACATAGTATATTATATAATATATAATCTAACCACCTCAATTCAAACCCCCTTAGATGGAACCTCTCTAGACTTAAATCATTAATTATTTTTTTAAATGTGTGATTTGAGGTAAAAATATGGATGTCCTACAAGTTGGACACACTATTTTAAGATTGCCTCCTTATTTATGTGAATTTCAAGATTTACATATATCAAATTATGATCTAATTTAAACTCTATAAGATAAAGTAGTAACTTTGTCAATCTTGAGATATGGTTTTGTGAGTAAATAACATAGTCCACCACACTTTAGCCATTGTAAGTTTTACATACATGATACTTTTTGAATTTTTCCATACTCTCATACCATTGCATATAACCATGTCATAAAAATTACATAGTCCCAATAATTATACCATGTAGTGTGTAACATCTCCCTTACCATTCTATGAAATCATTACCCAAAGCTTAATACTTTCTTTCTCCCACCATAGCGGATTACTTTTCTCTATGTACTCACTTTTAAAATTAATCTGTCTAGATTAATTGTTGTCTTTGCATTGATGTCACATGTTATTAAGGTTTCCCCCATAGTACTAAAAATTAAAATTCCATTTGAGTGATGCACAAGGGTCTTCACAATCTATTTTTTTTTTATCTTATACAACTTCAAACCTTTTGGTGTAAAGTAGCGAATAGTTGACACTATTATTAACTTATTTTTAGTTATTTTCAACAATATGTATTATTTATTTGGGTCTTATTTCTATAATTTTATATTTATGCCATAATTTAAATGAATTAAATAGCATCATTACACCTTTTTTCTTAGCTCCAATGTCAATAATTTCATTCCAAATTAAATCATTTTTATACCCCTCAAAATACAAGAATTTAAGCCATCATGTTCATGCATTTTCATAAGAATGGTGTTATTTTTTCCTTTTGCTATGGACCCCAACCTAGGTCCTCTCCTCCATGGATAACATCTATAATTCCAAAATACCATTTAAGTATTCTTGGAGGGGGAAAATCCCTATTTCTTATGTGTTATTCAATCATTGATGTGGACCTTCCATTATATAATCATGTCCCTTTCCCTACACCTTTTGTAACCTTCACTTTTTTCCATTCTTTCCCTCTCATATTATTATATTATGGTTAGGTTTTTGTCTAGGTATATATTCAACTCATATATAAGAAATATCGCACTCCAAATCACTAAATACATGTTTTACCTTCCAATTTTTCCAATAATCATGTGTGAACTATGGTCACCAAAGAATGCATCACCACTATCATATGGTGTGTAATTAGAATAGCACTCCTTGTGAGGACTCGTGTGATATGAAGCACTTGAATCAATAAGTCATTAGTCATCACTAGCAACGCTAGAAAAAATAAAATAAAGAATTATTTTTATTATTAGGGAATATTTTGTAAAGGAAATATTAGTAGCATTTTTCTTATTTCTACATTCCTTCTTCAAATGGCCCTATTTCCTATAGTTCTGATATGTTAGCCTACCCTTACCAAGGTTTTAGACCTTTCCTTAGAATTATACATGTAGTTATCCCCCTTTTTCTTACCACCTTTCTCTTTGGGCCTACATCGAATATGTATATCTAATGGATTTTATCATATATTTGATGAGAAAAGTAATAACAAGAGAATCCTTCTTAGGATCTAAACACCACCACTAGTAGTATCAATTGAGTTGACCCATGATTTGTGTGAAGAGCATAATAAAAAAATGCACTTATCCTCTTTAACAATCTTAACATCTATACTTCCTAGCTAACTCAAAATTAAATTAAAAGCATTAAGATGGTGAAAACCCAAGTCTTCTTCCTTCCTTTTCAAGGATTATTTTTTTAATTTTAAATACAACTTATTTACCAAAATTTTTGTCTCATAGATCTCACATATCCTTCTCCACAAGTCGTAAATGATAGACTCCTCATAAATAGTTAGAATGATAAAATTAGAGAGAGATGGTCATATGGTTCCTCAAGACTTATTGTTGAGCTTCTTCTAATTTTTTTGAATGCACACCAATAGGATTCTCTTTATATTTCACAACTTTTCATTGATATTTTTCCTCTAATATATCCTTCATTCTTAATTTCCACAACTCGTAACCAAATCCATTAAATTTCTCAATCTTCAAATAGGATGTGATTTCCATGGTATCTATCACACAGAAATATGTAAAACCACTAAATTGAATGCTTCTAATACAACCAAGAAGTCCCATAATACTCCAAGAAAGGCATCCATCTCTCAAATAAATTTATATTTTAAATCTCAAGTATTAAAAGACAAGGTAGACAACATAAAAGCAACATTAATCAATCATTTTTTAAAGAATATTTAATACATGTGATAAATAATAAAAAAATCAATGAAATAGTGTAGAATAAAAAATAAATAAGTAATCCATATGAACGCCAAATTTACATGGAGAAATCCTTACTAGAACAACTCTACCACCAAAAAGACTAAAGCTTGTCTTAATCTCAATAGTAGAGTACACCAATATAATCCACCTATCTGTATGACTAATAGTATTTGGATAACATAATGGTATCTATAAAGGTTCATATGTTAATCTAATATTTCATGCCTCTAATTGTAGAAATTGAAAATTGACCACATTTAGTCAATTTATCCCTATTTCATTTAATTCCCCATAATTCATATTAATTAAATAATATTATATTATTTAGTTAATATTCTCTATTTTCCTAAGTCCTAGCCTAAGGTAAATAATTCAATTTAATTATTTGTCTACATCTATCCTACCTTACCCTTTCTATCCCATAAATTAAATAAATAGATCCTATTTATTTATTTGATCCCTCTCACATGTCACATCCTCTAACTCCCCCCACTTGCACTAATCCTAATCCTAATCCCCACCTAACCTGCCCACTAATCATTTGCACACACTTAATCCTTGATTAAGTGGGTCAACCCCCCATCACATCAATCACATGGACCTTGTCCCTTCAAGGTAGAATCTCCCTCTCAAGCCCTCTCATTGCACCACTTGGCACAATCTTGTGGCTTAAGAGATCACATTCATCCTCAAACCTTGATCTCCATTAAGAAATCCTATCCCTTCATCCATTTCATCCCAAAATCTATATATTCAACCTTTAACCATTTATCAAAGGATCTCACTCATTTTCATTGGAGTGTTGTTACACACAAAAATTACATGAACACACATCCAAATCGACTATCATGGGTAAATATACTCAACAGGAGGCATATCGTGTCAATTTGCACCTTCTTGCCCTTATCTTGAGTGTTGTTTTGATTTTGTGTTTGTTGGGTATTACAGTAAATTCTCTTTATTTTAAACAAATTTTCACTACACACATTCTAGCACGCCCAATGGGACACATGTCATGGGTCTGGTAATGGTATTTCTCAATTTTCCATGAGATTTTTTCTTACAGGTTCTTACGTAGAGGTGAATATGCTCCAAACAAGCAGATCCATTTAATACAAATGGGTGGCTCTGTCACCATAGAGGTGGATGATCCACTTCAATCATCCAACATTCAAATCCCTCTTTCAAAGAAAAATCAGATACACACCTATAGAGGTAGACCTGCTCTAAAAAGGAAAATACACTTGCACATAGGTGACTCCACTCATAAGAAAATCTACACCCACATAGGCAGATTTTCTCTAGAAGGGTGGATATGCTCAAACATAGGTGACTCCGCTCATAGGCAAACCTACACCTACAAAGGAAAATCCATTAAGGATAGGTGACTCCACTCTACATAGGCAACTCTATAATTTCTATGGAAAAAATACCTTTTTTTAATTGGTATTAAAACATGTAAATTCTCATGAGACATTCAAACAATTACAACAAGAAAGTGGTGCATCAGAAATAACATTATGATAATGGAGAAAAGGCTCTCAATGGTTTGAAGTTTTGAATTCCCATTGCCTCTCTGACACCCCTCTATAAGCGGATGAGGAAACATAGACATTCGAAATATGCATTGAGGCATTAATTTCTTCTCTTGCTATTGGCTAAATCAACATGCATAAGAGAGCAACTTATTTGAAGGTCTCTGATTTGCAAAATTGTAATATATTGAAATGACTTTGTATCAATTATAGGTGGAGCTTGATGAATTCAAACAAATGAAGGAGTAGTAGTTATTGTTGCTACAATTTTCTGGAATCAAAGTGCTTGTTGATGGTATTGGTGTGAAACTGTGAAGGTAGCTCCACAGAGAATAAGCTTACAAGTGATGCCCACACTGAAAGGCATCTTCATCAAATGATGTTTTCTTTGAATGAATGAACGCATAGTGGAAAAATTATATATGGGAATGTTTGGCTGGTTAGTAACATTTATATATGTGATGAGAAAGGATATTAAGAAAGCAAAATCAAGTGAATATTGCACAAGAAATTGGTAGATTTCATATTCTAGCCTAAGTTGAAGAATAGTGGTGCAATAGAACAACATTGTGTTGAGAAAACTAGAGGCATTCCAATTAGAGTCTCATGGAATATGAAAGATGCTTCAAAGTTGAAGCACTAAGTAGCCATGATATTTTGGAGAGTTCTAATAATTGAATTATATAACGAATTCTTGAGAAAAATCCTTATTACTTTCAAATTCTTAAAAATTAATACACCGAGAGTTACAAGGAATTGGAAAAGTCTTCCCTAGTAAAATATAGTTCAATCATCAAGAAATAGTTACATGAGAGTGAATAGGTTTAGAGGGTAGTTATAAAAAAAAGATTTTTCTAATGTAAGGGGGCTCTCTCTTTTTTGTTGTTCGTCATGGGGAAAGGGGATTTGAATGAGCCTGTGAATTCTATGTTTTATTAAAGGAATAAAGGAGACATTGTTAATCTATTTGTTCAATTGCTTTCTCTTTAATTGTTGATTTTCTTTACGAAATCACAATTATTCATTTATATTTTCTCTATTGTATCAAACTAAGGATGTTTTCATTGCAGGATTAGTGAGTCTTGTTTTGTCCATATAGTTTCTAAGAATTTTTTTCTTTCCTCCTCATTATATTTTGTGAGTGCAAGTGAATGATCTTTGTGTCATTTACATTGTTCTCTTTATTCTAAAATTATCATCGCATTTGCGTTGGACCATTGATATGCTTAAATGTTAGTTTTTCCTTTCTTGCTTTCTAGTCAAAAGCATACCTAAAACAAATTATCACCAAGGCACAGGACAACCAGAGATAACTATAAGAAAAAAAACTAAACACAACCCCCAATACAACCTTAACCAGACCAACCATCACCAAGGAAACTGTTAGCACGGGCAAGAGCTCTAAATTTCAAAACCCAATGCCCAGCCTGAGGAGGGGGGAGCTTGAGTTCTCTGAATAAATAATCCATTGCGACCACCATGAGCTACCTGTGTTCGACCAAATCATTCCTTTCAAATCAAGAAAAAATGGGTAATAGTTGATTACCTTGCCTGGCATGGAGAGAAGACACATATTACATGGACGTGGAAGGCCCATACCAGGAGAGGCCACATACAACACCGCATCCATGCCCTCCAACAAGTCTACATAGAAGGGCTACCAAACCAGCAACTTTGCCTCCCTTTTCATCATCCTAATGTCTAGTATGGATGCCAAGAACCTGGAGGTAATATTGTTGTCAACCCTATAGTCTTCATCATCCTCCAAAAAACCCTTCCCCAACACCATCTTCACTACCACCAAAATGAGAGAGTCGTACTTCTTCAAAATTTGTTTAAGGCGTTAGTCAATGATGGGACCACAAAATGCCATATGTCTTACGACACTCTACAAACAAATTAGCGTTGTAGTGCTAATTCTCATCAACATTTCAGAGGACATCCTAACCACAATTTTTGGTATTTCTCCCATTTATCACCATGAGCACAAGAGAAGAACCAACAACTCCAAATTTAGTAAATGTGATAACCAAATGCATTGTCCAAATAATTTATTGAACTTTTATGTGGGGAACATGCAAGGATCCAACCTATAAATGATGTAAAATCTTCATCATCCCCAAAAAAATCATGAGAAGATCACAAATTTAGAGTGAAAAGATAGGCTATTCATCCAAAATCAACCTTCATATAACACCCTGCATCAACATAATTGTTGATATGTGACCACAGGAAAAATGAGAAGTGATGTCTAACATTACAGCCTGGCTAAGAGCTATCACCCCAATGACTTAGTTGTCAAGCAATTGGACAACCAACATGCCCAACGACAACACCTTACATGTAGACAAAAGTGGCAACGTCAAGATAGAAATACCATGCCATCTTTATAGCCAAGCACCCCCAAACACCAATGCCAAAAATAAAGGAAACCATAACAAACTTATATCGCCAATTCCAACACACATCTTTCCATCTTTCCATCAGTTCCCACACCATGAGGAGTCAACCAATTGTGTTAGCCTGCAAACTCTCCATAAACATTGATGTGGAGAGTCACCCACCCAACCACCCACAAATCTTTTGTGTTATGGTTTTATTTCTTTGAGAGTTATGTCATCAGCTCCATTGTTGGAGAGTGCATTTTCCTCTGTGTTTCCTTCCCTTAGAATGTGGTTGAACATTACCATATCAAAGCTATCTACTAGACTTAAGGCCATATCCAATCTCGCCCAAAGCTTCCAACTCAACACATTCCTGGACCATAATGCATTTATCACCAACGAAGAATCTCCTTTGATTACCACCTTCTTCAAGTTTAGTTCTTTGCACAATCCAAGGCCAATAATTAATGCTTGGAATTCCACCACATTGTTGGTTCCATTTGGTAGAGGAGCTTCCTACCTACCCAATTTTTTTCCTTCCCAATCTCTAACTGTGCAACCAGCCCCAAAAGTATAGGGGTTGCCCCTTGCAACCCCATCAAAATTTAGTTTAGCCCAGCCAACCTCTAGAGGTGACCAACTAACCTTGCTTTGTTTTCCTTCGTAGAGAGGCCCCCAACACTAAAAAATGAGGGAATCTTCAACCCATTCCAATACTTCCTTATAATTGCATCCCAGTCAATGAAATTAATCTTCCTTGTGAGATGATCCCCAAATCTTGAGTTGGTCAGTTCTACAATACCTGTAACCTCGATCTTGTTCAACAGTTCCTGAATTGGCATTTCTTTATCTTGAAATAAATGTATGTTCCTTTCCTTCCAAACTTCCCATGTAAGTATCAAAGGACTAACAATCTAAAGAATACTGAACATTGCTTGCTTATGTGGAATGCCTGACCAACTCATTAACATCTCTATCAAAGTTTTTAGCATTGCACATTGCCATTGTAATTTGTTGTGCATAGTCATTGCCAACATCGTTGGGTATATGCGTAGATCAAAAAAGGTGATCCCTAATCTCTTGAACTTGTTTGCATAGAACACATCTCGAGGGACAGAAATATCCCATCTTTAAGAACCTGCCTGCAGTGAGGACTCTTCCTTGAGAAGTTTCCTAGGTGAATAAACCATCCTTTGGAAGACACATCTTGTTCTAACAAAGATTGGTGGAAAATTTAGATACATACTCCCTCTAGTGTCAGACAAAACTTTATACCCATCCCTTGCATTGTATTCCCCACTTACCGAGGTGTGCCATCTAATAATTCCCTACCCTTGCCTAACATAGATATTGTGATTGCTCAACTCCACTTCAAAATCTTCCATAGACTGAGCATCAAGCTCCAAACTATACAGGCTCTTCCATTGATTAAACATGTTTCCCTACTAAGGTCTAGGCTCAATATAATCTCTTACCTTATCACCTATACCCTTTTAGTTACTTTTTTGACATGCTCAATATCTGCTATATCCGTAAGTTTCTTCCAACCTTCCCATGAATCCTCCCAAAACAATGAAGTGCGGCCATATTTTATCTCCTAGGTCAAATGATCAATAATTAAGTCTCTAGAGTGCCTCATAAAATTCCAAATTTTGGATCCGATAGGAAAGGACCTAGAAGTGAAAATGCTATTCTCCTTGAAATCTAAGTATTTGGCCCTCAGGATTTTAACCCATTTTAGATCTTGTTTCGAGTGAAGGGCCCAAATGAGTTTAGCACCCAAAGCTTTATTTTGAAGAAGCAAGTCTTTCATCCCAGCGCCATCTACCTCTTTCTTTTCACAAATTTTTTTCCATTTTACCAAGGGAAATTTGCAATGATTTAAATCCCCTTGCCAAAAAAAAATCTTTCATCTTTTTGTTGAATTCCTTATTTGCTCCAATAGAGAGAGGGAGACAAGAAATCATATAAATTAGAAGAGCAACAATAATTGACTTTAACATTGTGAGCCTACCTGCCCAGGATAACCACCAACTTTTCCATGAGGCCAATCTATTCTTCATCTTTTCTGATAATGACTTCTAGATATTTCCTTGTTGTAGTCTCTTATCAAGGGGGAGCCCCAAGTATTTACAAGGTAGTTTCTCTTTCCTAAATTTTAGAATCCTTAAGATTTGTGTTTCTCTTTTTGCATTGGTGTTGAAAAAGAAAACTTCTAATTTCATTGAGCTAACCTCCTGGCCAGAGGTCAAGGAGTACCTATCCAAAATGCTTTTTAATCTCCTTGCTTCTCTCTCTTGAGCGTTGACAAATAGTATCGTATCATTTATGAACTACTAGTGAGTGATCACAGGAAGTCCATTGGTAACTTCCAGTCTATCCACCCTCCCATACCTTCTAGCTTTGCAAATTGATCTCCCTAGTGCTTCCGCCATGAGTATAAATAGAAAGGGGGAGAGCAGATCTCCATGTCTGAGGCCATAAGAAGCACTGAAGAAACCCTATGGGGAACCATTCAAAAGAACTGAATATCTTGGGCTAGCAACCCAATCAAAGATCCAATCAAGTCACTCCTTCTTGAAACCAAAGGCTTCCAAAACCTTAAATAAGAACTTTCAATTCACCTTATCATTTTCCTTCCTAATATATAATTTTTTCCTTAAATGTTGGATGGAATCGATGATTTCCTATGCTATGATAACCCCATCCAAAATAGATCTACTGGGGACGAAGCCTGTTTGCTCCTCTAAAATGATATCTAGCAAAATTTTCTTCAATCAACTTGCAATGGTTTTGGCTAATATCTTATAAAATTATTGCATAGAGTAATCAAATGAAATCCATCCAATGTCTCTGGTGTTTCCTTCTTTGGGATGAGTACAATGAATGTGTTGTTTATCTCCTTGAGTATTCTACTAGAGCTTCTAGAATCCTCAATTGCTTTTGTGATATCTTTGCCCATGATATCCCAACACTTCTGGAAGAAGGAAACTGAAAATCCATCTAGTCCAGGTGCCTTACCAGGATGGAGCTGAAACAATGCCACCTTAACTTCTTGTTCAGTGAATTTGGCATTTAACATTTTTATTCTGATGCTCATAAACTAGTTTGGGAATGCTACCAAGAAGATCCAATTGAGCTTCCAAATTAGAGCCACCCTAATCATTCAAAATATTATGAAAAAATTAAACTGTAGTTTCTTTTAGATCCTTTGGCTTTTCTAGGATCCTTCCATCAAAAGATTTTATGCTCAAGATCTTATTCAAATCTCTACGCACCTTGGTGGAATTATGAAAATATCTCATGTTCTTATCCCTTGCATTGAGCCAAATTTCTTTGGACTTCTATCTCTAGAAAACTTCTTCTTTAACTAGGATGTCACTAAATTTGCTTAACAATTATTCTTCCTCTCAATAACTATCATTTCACATGCTGCTCATGATCACTTTCTCTAAAATGACCTTCAAAGCTTTCTCAGTCTTCCTTTTTTCCTCGAAGATATCTTTGAAACACTCCTCATTCCATTTTTTCAAATTCTATTTAACTGCTTTGAGGTTTGCAACTACATTGAACATCTTATAGCCCCATGGATTGCAATCAGACCACCATTATCTTATGAGAATCAAGAAATTTGGATCCTTGAACCACATGTTTTCAAACTTAAAAGGACAAATAACTGGGCCTCTTTCTTCAATGATTTCCAACTAAACTAGGAAATGATCTGACCCAGATCCAGGTAAGATCTTGCTATCCAAAGTGAAGGGAAACCGACCCAGATTCCCTTTAAAGAAAAACCTATCCAATTTCTCAATGATACTGCAAAACCCCTTCCTCCTGTTTGTCCAAGAATAGTTTCCATTCCCCAATTGAGGCTCAATCAACAAGTTCCACTCTACAAAATACTCAGTCTCTTTGTGATTGTAATACTCTCCCTACACCCCCTTTCTTATCTTTTGATCTCAATATTGCATTGAAATGCCCCCCAGGATACAAAATTCATACCCAGGGCTATTGCAAATCACATCTAGTTCTTTCCACACTTGTTTTTTTTTAATGCAAGCATTAGGATCACAAACATTAATCAGTAAAAAGTTGAGATTAGAAATAAGACTTCTTACCTTGCAAGTGATCCAATGCCTATTACTCAGAAATTCTTCTAATATCACATTTTGAGGTCTCCACAAAATTAGCAAACCACCGGAAGGTCCTTCCGCATTAACTCCAAACATTTGCCATAGTTTCAATTTTTTGCCAAAATTAACCTTTTCTTATTCCCCAAGCTTTGTTTCCTGAAGTAAACAAATATCTACCTAAAGTGCTTCCAATTGATGCCTAATTAGGCATCGCTTGTTAGGGGAATTTAATCCCCTAACATTCCATATTATGATTTTCATTATTGTTCAAGAAGAGCCACACTCTTCCCTACTTTCAACATTTCATTGATTTTCAACTACCCATTGGCTTCTCCATCCCATTTCAATTTCTCTTGATTAGGGATGCAACCTCTTTTCTTGCATTAGATCCACAATCTAGTGAGGATTTGAGAGGATCCTTTTGACCAATCCCCAATTTTCTAGACTCATTGTGGTCCATAGAAGATAATTTTTGTCTTTTGTAGGATTTTTGTGTGATTCCTGTAGCTTCCATGATGAACTCTTCTTGTTCCAAGTTAGGACCATTAATCCACCCTTTTAACAAATCTGTTGTTTCAAGGTTTTGAGATTCACACTTGGCTGCCTTATCTAGTTCTACCAATTCATTTCCCACCTTAATGAGGGAGTTCAATTCTATTTCTTTTATTTTCTTACCTAACAAATCAATGGCCTCCAAAATTTTCAAATTCAACTCTTGCCCTTGATCCCCAAGGCCATCAGACTTTTCACCCAAGCTTGCTCCTTTTTTGGATTCGCCCAACATATCCTACTTTTTTGTCTAGGAATCACTTTTTTGATCTTGATTGGAGTCTGCCCTTGTACTGTTTGAAGCACTATTCTAGTTGATAGATTGGGAGGCACAGCTTTGCTCCACTTTTCCTGGAGGTCTATCAGAAAGTTTCCAACCCAAAGGTTTAACCAAAGGATAGGAAGTGTCGAACTCCTCAATCAAGGCCTGCACCTATTTGCCACGACCCAAAACTAGCTCAATCTCCCTCTAAATAGATCTATTGGGATCATTTTTGACGTAGATCCTAACATGTGTGTGAAAACCATCTAGATCCAATCTCTCTTCTACACACAAGTAAGTGCCCAAACTATTTCCAATTTCTTCCAGGATACTTGGTTCCCAGTATTCTAACGAAAGATTAAGGAGCTTATACCAATCTTGCATTACCTCCATCTAGTGACTCAGAGGATCAAAACCGGTTTGGCACTGACTAATGTAAAAGCCACATCCATCCATTACTCATATTCCTTTCACAATTTCCTCCCTGATGTTGAGTGAAGGGAAAACCACCACAAAGTATCCATTTGTTAAAGTTTTGAATTGTAATTCTTCCCCCCATTTTCTGTGCCACCACTTTTTTAAATTCTCCCAATTGAGATCTTTACCATACCACTTGGCCAAAAGACCTAGGTTCTCCAGCCTCAATATCTTCGTTTGAAGCTTTATTAGGCATAACACTAATGTTTTCCTTAAGCTTCTGCCTGGATTTGATATGCCACTATTCTCCCGATCATTCCAGTGTTTAACATCATTTGTACCTTTGCACGGGGGTCTAGAGTCTTGGTGTATATTTTGATATTTCCAGCCATGCCTCCCATGATTTTGGTCCCATCTAGGGTTCTGTCCACTGCCCATTTCACTAGCACCTCTTCTAAAACTGTTGTTCCTGCGGCATTAGCCATGTTTCCTAGGCCTACAGAATTTAGGATTTTCATATCGTTGCTTCCCTCTCCAATCATTCCCAATTGAGGCTTCTCTTCTCTACCCCTGACCATTTGGCTTCCTCCATTGTTCATTGTTTTCCTAGTGTTCTACCCTATCCAAATGAATCTCCTCCTCTGTGTCCTAAGCCCATATTCCTTGCCTCCATATTCCTTCAATGTTCACTTGTCATTGCATGTTCCAAGCACCTGATTTTCCCTAATCTACACCCGTGAACCTTAGCCCTGCTCCCACTCGCCTCTACTATGCTTCCTCGCACACCATTTTCCTCCACTTTATTTGTGGTGATAGTAAGTTTGATATCTTATCAAAATTATTATAGATTCAACTTCTAAAATCTTAGAGAAGGCACGTTGTAAAGTTATGTAGTGTTATATTAGAATCAATTTTTTTTATAAATAACTTTTCTTTTGAAATTTTTATGTCTATATGACAAAGAAAATCATAGTGGATCTTTTAGTAGGCTACATTGAATTGCTTTAGTTTGAGAAATGGCTATAAAATTAGATAATGGAGGAGAAAAGGTGTATTATGACCCACTTTATAGTCCAAGGCATTTATAAAATAATAACAACAATAATGGAGAGGTTAGAAAGTTGTTTGGTGATTTTAGTGTTGGAAATCATGTCCATTTTTTTAGGCCACAATTGGTTTAAGTGAATACTAATAGTCTATTGAAGAAGTAAAACAAGGAATTGAAGGCCAAGGAAGAAAACCTTAAAAAATGAGTTTAATCATCATCTTCTTCTTATGCTGGTGTTGATTATTTTAGGTCATATCATCTACTTTCATTGTGTATATAATGTATGTAATACTAGGTTTCAAGACTCTTTCTATCATAAATTCAAATATTATTAGAAACTGAATACTAAATTTTGATTAATTTGTTTTATATAGTTAGATTATTTGAGTTCATTAATTTGTTTCATCAATATACCTAAAATATCAAACATATGTTGTTATTTTTTCAATTATAAATATATATATGTAAAATAATAAATAATAAATATATTAGTAAATATATATATGCTATGGCAGAGGCTATTGGCATCAGCTTTTCTAGAGGGGACTTTCCCTTTGCTGCATGTGGGTTATGGCCTATCCTTCCTTGGACGGTGCTTGGATTTCCTTGGGTGTTGGTTACTCCTGTATGGAGTGTGGCTTTCCTTGATTTTGAGGGATCCCATGTGTCTTTTGGTGATGTTATGGTGAGAATGGGTGGGAGAAGTTATGGAACATCCCTGGCTATGGTTGTTGGTGTGAGCGTTGGCTGACCTGTTTTGCTTTCTGTGACTCTCCCCTTTGTTTGGATGGGAGTGGTTGATGTTTCTCTTGGTGTGTTGGGAGGTGGATCTTCTCCTCTTAGGGATTTTGGAGCTAATTTTGGAAGGGGTGGATCTTCTCTTGGCTTGGAGAAGCCCTTTCTTTCTCCTGTTGAGTGTAGGATATGCTTGGCTTCACTGAGGTTCGAGTTATGCCTTTGTTGATTAAGATGCGGCACTTTCTTGTGTTGTAGGGCTCTTGGAGTCTATTTTTGTTTCTTGGGCTCTCTTTCATAACTTTGGGGTACCCATTGTGGGTTCTCTTTTCTAAGGAAAGGGTTTCTGGTGATGGAGTTTCGGTGGTGCCTGCTGGGAGGTGGGCTACATTGGCTTCTTGTGTTATTGGGATCTATTTCAAATATTTTGGGTACCCTTTTTAGTTGTCTTGGATATCTTTCTTGAAGGGGGTTTTCTTTTGCTTTTGGTTCTAGGCTGTCTCTTGGAGGAGTTCTCTATTTTTGGGTCTGACTTGGATGTTGGGCAGTGTTTTTAGCTGGTGGAGTGGAATGCCTTTCCCTCTTGCTCCCTTGGAGATTTATGTTGGTTTAGGTGTGATCTTTCTATTGGAGCTCATGTATGCTCAACCAAAGGATGGTGTGGATTCCCATTCTTCTGGAGCTCTAACTCTCTTCCATTTCCTATGCATTATGTATTTTGTTGAGGCAAAAATAGCTCTTGATGGTCAGGAGTCATTTCCTATTGAGTTGGAGGTGGTTGTGTTGGAGGTGGATGATTGTCCTCTTCTCTAGTTTCCTCTGGTGGTGCTCCTATTGAGGTGGAAGTTTCTCCTATCGAGGTGGAGGCTGAGGTTGTTGAAGAAGTTTGCTGTTGGTTTTTTGGGTTTCCACGGTATCATCTCCTATAGATGGGAGCTCAGTCCTCTTGAGGTGGATTTGGAGTTGGTCTGTGGTGCATTTCGGAGCTTCAAGGGGTGTCTTTCCTCTTGTGTGTTGGTGTTTTTTATTAGGAGGATGGGTTTAATGGTGGTCTTTACCATTAATTTTTCTTTTGTTGGGTTATGGTCTGTTGTTTCTGAACAAATGGTTGGTTGTTGTTGTGTTGGTATGTTGCCTGATTATTTTAGGTGGTTTTTATTTTAGTCAAAACTTGGGTGGGGTTTATGGTCCCAGATAAAACCAAGTTCTATCTGGGCTTCAGGCCCATGCTTGTGTGTCTGTTGTAGCCTATGATATCTTGATTATGTGTTGGTGGTTGTTGTTGGGCTGCTGGTGGTTTGTGAGTTATCTTTATTGCAGCTTGTTGTTGTTGAGTTGATTTATGGTTACTAATGTTTTCTTAAGTTTCAGTTGTCTTCTTTTGTAAAGGGTTTCAGGCCCCTTCAAAACCCATTTTTTACCACTAATCAAAACTATTGAATGATTTTTGGATTCGATTGTGTGATAATTTTTTGCATCAATGTTTTGGATCACACTCCATGATCCATCATCAGGATGAGAAAAGAGCACAAGGATAAGACTGATAAGTTGCAGCCAAGAGATGGATAAAAAGGTAAGAGAAAGGTGGAGGGAGGAGTTGCACACTTACCAAGATATAAGAGGGTCAGGGCAAGGAAGGAGAGAGAGAAACAAAGAAATGGGGAAGAGAAACAAAAAATAAACAAATAAAGGTTGAAGAAAATTAAGAAATAAGAGCAAATAACTTAATAAAAAATTAAAAAATAAAAGAACCTTTAGAATAAAATATTAATGGTTTTAATCTATATTCTAGAAATTAATATAATAATGCAAAAATCTAAAAAGAAACAAAAGAGAATAATATATTAGTAAAATATTAAAATAATATAACACAATTATATTATTAAACTTAAAAAGTTTATTTATAAGATCTTTATAACATACTTTATATTATACATGAAAGAATTTTTTTATTTATACTTAAGATAATAAAATAATATTAATTTTGGCACTAAACTTTAATACACTAATCTAAAAAATAACAAAGAATTAACTAAAAGGAATTAAATGAAAGGAATTAATACATATAAAAATATATTATTAGATTTATGAGATGAGATAAGATTTAAATAATTTTTTGAAATATGTAAATTTACTCAATTATGATTATGGTTTAAAATGATGATAATATCAATTATTTTATTTTTTGGATGGATTTTTTATGTCAAACTTAGACAAAAGCACAAGTCCATATTTTTAGTTGAGTGACAAGGGTTTAGGGGTATCAAAGATTTAAACCTTAGTGGATGACATAAGGGAGAGGGGCCTATAGTGGGCCACCCTAACTTTGGGCTTCTCAAAGTCTTATGTGACAATTTCAAATCATTCCCAAATTTGTACAACTTATTTGGCAAGTCCCCTGCTTATAAAAAGTGGTTTCAAGGCCACACAATCAAATATGACACCACATCATCATGCTTTTTGTTGAGGTATCCAAAAAGGCCCAAAAAAAAGGTGAGACCAATAGTGGGTCACTAAGTCATGTATAATTAGTGTGTCGATGTGGCATCACATGATTTGTCAGTTTGTGTACTTTATGGATAAAAGTGTTTTGCAATTGGATATTAAGTGTTTTGCAATTGACTATGAGGCCCACTTAGACATACTTCTATACCCACCATTGGATCCCTACCCACTATGGGCCCCTTTCCCTTAATCAAGGAACAAGCCATCGCCCTCACTCATTATATCCAAGCAATTAAACTAGCACCCCTTCATCCATCTAGTTATTTAAAAAAAATTAAAGCGACATTTTTTAATCAATTAATTTAGATAAGCTATAATTACTTGTGAAAAATAAAATCATATTTCAAGATTTTGCATCATCAATTAAAAAGTTGAAATTAATTATATAACAAAATAGCACAATAATTTTTAATTTTTAATTTTTAACAAATATGATATTTATATACTTTGTCTTCTCCAAAGTTTAAATATTGTCTATCAAAATGCCATTTTTACTTAATTCTATGAAGGATTATAATGCAGGAGCATCGTGCTCCAAGCCCTTTGGCTAGTGTTGCTCCCTCGTTGGTAGAACTTTGGCTTATCGATAGGAGGTGTTTACCCATTCTGGTGATAGAACAATGGTGTTGGTCGCAGTGGAGTTACATCGGCAAGAGATTCGAATTTTGGCAGAACTATGTTCCATGTCCCAGCGATGGCCCAATGGTGGTGGAGTGTAATGGGTTCATCGGCGTAAGTGTGTTGTTTTGACAAGACAACAGTCTTTGTCCTAGCGACAGGGCGATCGATGTGAGGTGGTCATATTAGCGAGATTCATCTTGGAGTCTCACCGACATCCCGACAGAATGATGTCAGTAAGTCACGAGTTTTTGTAACTCCACAACTGGTTTGTAAGTTATGACTTTTGGCGACACGGCAATGATAATCCTTCATCGAGTGGACAAGGTGATATCACCAAGACTATGGAGTTAGTCCCAACGATAGGGCAATAAGAGTGTGATGTTGGCTGTGGGACCCGGTAAGGTAAGGATGATGTGCAATCATGAGGCGAATAAAAAGACAACGCATGGCATGATGGGATTGGGTAATCCACATCCTTGTTGTGGATTATGAAGTGGTGACATGGCATTGAGGCGGACAAGGATCGGCAAGAGTCCTTTTCATTGGCGAGACCTTCTAGGATGTCTCAACAATGGAACAATGGACAGAGTGTAAAATGAACATCGGCAAGGAGCAGGTGTATCGGCAAAAGGTGATTGAAGGTTCCTCCGATAGGATGATAAGATGAAGGATATGGGATAGCTTGAGATGAATGGTTAAGATGGTGGTCAACGATGGTGGATGAAAATTTAGGTCACAACACATGGCAAGGCGATATTGATGTATTCCACATTGTTGTTGTGAAATACAGTTTCATTGGCCAACTTAGTGGAGCTAATGATAGCGAGGTAACTGCCTAGCGATACTACGACACAGGAGTGAAGAACAACCAGGCCGACATGGAGGAGGAATACCATATAAAGAGATAGCGGGAGATAGAGAAGAGCAGAGAGGTTAGACTAGTAAGAGTCTAAGGAAAATTTGTTTCAGATTTGAAAATAATGTAAAGAAAGCCCATATGGTGGCATTATAATTTTATAATGTTGTTGTCATGAATAAAAGAGAGTGTTAAACTGTGTTGTGTCAATATGTGTGTGTGAGAGAGATCTATATTGGCTGGGAGATTATGACGGCTTGATAAGGTCCTCTGATCTCGACTATGTCAGATTCTAAAATAAATATTATTAACTGTTAAAAATATTTAATTTAATTTATTAATTATTTTAATTATATCTCATAAATTTTATTAAATAAAATAATAATAATATTTTACACTAATCATATTAGATTGAGAAAACAATATCAAATTATACTTTATAACTAATATAATAATTTAATATAAAACAAATAAAAATTAAGAGAATCCTTGATGCTTTTGTACAATCATTAGTTCAATCTTGACAAAGGTTACCTATAACATCTCTAAAGGCTTTCCAATTTTTTTAATAAAAATTCAAAATGAAATTATGGAAGAATAAAATTGAAAAGAAATAATTTTATAAATATACACAATTTTTATTTTGGTTTAAAGAGATACAAAATAAAAGAAGAGTTTATGTAACATGGAGTATTTTATAAAATTTGTATTAAAATTAATTATCTAATTTTAAAAAAGGATAGGTTTGAGGAGTTTGAAATTAAGTGATTAAGATATAGCTTTTATTGTGAGTATCTAAATTCAAATCTCTAAATCAAAGATTTTCAAATAAATAAAATAAAAAATATAATTAGTTGATAGGTTTTTTATTGTGGAAAAAGGGGCAGAAGTGGGTACGTTTGTATTTTGATTTTTTATTTGCATATTGATTTTTTATCATTTCTTGTTTTTATCTATATGATTTTAGTCTTAAGTTAATTAAAATATTACTCAAAATTTCTGCCAAAGATATAAAACTATGAATCTTAAGAGCTATTTCAATTTTTGCAAGGTAGACAATAGAAAGATATGGGTATATTAGAATTGACTTCCAATTTCTACAAGCCATGGATAATTCCCATACCAAGATCACCTCATTTTGTCGTATATTTTTTCCCTCGAGAAATGTATCTTATTATCATAAAAAGAAAACAATTTAGATGAACTGAGCATTATGATTGAAAGGAAAATATCTCTTTACATAGATCAATTTTTTGGTCAAATTAGCATTGCCAAAACTTTCCTGAAATCATTGTTGCCTTTGTAAATTTGGGAAAAATTCATGTAATTGCTTTTTCTCTTATTTAGAAATTTTTAATGTGTTTTAATCCAAACTAGGCCTTTTGTTAAAGCAACCAAGGAATAGGTAGATGGAGGGGGGGGTTAGCCACTTCAGTGGTTATCTCTACAAAATTAAATTTTATGCAATATAGTGTTGCCTTTATCTTTTAAGGCAAAAAATATGCAATTGCATATGTGGGATTTTTGTTACACTTTTTGCCACAATTTTTCACAAAGACAAATTATTTTTGCACTTTTTGTTATGTGTAAAAAATTATGGCTTCAAACATCAATAAATATAACCTCTTTTGGTGGCCAAAACAAATAGTATCACCTATCTTTTATATTCATTCGGTGGATAGATCCTTTGCCTTCGTAACCTATAAATAGAAGTATAGGATAATCAAGATTCCCTAGGTAAAGACCACTTTAAACAGATTGATATACTAGAATAGAGCTAAATAGGAGTTAGGATGATATGTATAATGCACTTGAAATAGAGTTTTTTTCTACATAGGTTAATATACTAGAAAATAGTTGAAATAAGAGTTTTTCTATACAACTTCATTTACTAGAAAAGAGTTGAAATAGAGATTTTTTCTACACAGATTGATATGCTAGAATGGAGTTGAAAGAGTTTTTTTTCTTTTGTGCATTCATTTAATTTTCGTTGAGCATAAAAGAAAATAAATTCAACAAAAATCACAGTTTAGAAGAAGGTTGATTGGACTTCTCTTTTAAATATCCTGCAATATATTTGATCCAGATTGACCATTTATTCAAAACCTTTGTTGATTGAAGCAAGTTCAGATTGACCATTTATTTAAAACCTTTGTTGATTGAAGCAGGTTGAGACCTACTTCAGGTTTATCTAAAACACGATTTGATCTAGACAATTTTAGATTAACTAGACTCTTAATAGATTGCGATGCAAAATTCAAATTTGTAAATCTATCACAAATTTAATCGTTTCAACTTGGTTGGTTTGAAGCATATTTTATCATTGAAATTTTTTGGGCATCAATGTCTAGGAAGTAGAAAAGTGTGCATATATTGGAATTTGATAAGGGTGTATGATATACATAAATTGACAAGCATATTCCAATTGATTAACTAGTGAAACATGGGTGTTGTATAATGAGTATATAAAAAAGAGGTTTTATAAAAAAGTTGTGTGCCAAGAAAAAATAGGAGATAAAATAAATTACAAAAAAGTGAGCAATCAATGACAAACATAATTTGCACTCACAGTTACCTATGTTAGTAGCTTTGGTGATTGTTATTAAAGCATTTTGCAATTAAGGAGCATCCATAAATAATGAAATAAGAAACAACAACACAAATATAGAGAGTTTTTATTATTGAGCTCAACCTTTCTATTTAGGAACCATAAATAAATACAACTTCAAATGTTTGTATCCTTGTGTTCTTCTTTTAAATCCTTCTATTCTTACATACATGACTCTTGATCTTATAACTTTTCATCATGACTATTGATCTTTTGACTTCTGATACTTCTCAGTTAATGATTATTTATATTCCTTACTTTACACTTTCAGATCTATGGATCAAAGTAAACTAGTCATTTACTATGACATTTTCAACCTTTGAATCTCTACGCAATCACATCCAACATGTCATATAATTTATGGATCGTAGCAGTTTGAATTCAACCAAAATCCATCTTCCATGTGTCAACCAAATAGTGAAATATTAATCCAATATTCACCCTTCTCTTTTCAAACTAAGTTCTAACACTTACCACAAAAATCTCAAATTATCATTTCTAGCTTTAGGTCATTTCCATACAGTCAACTTCTATAGTATTCCATTTAATGAAATACTAAAATATATTTAACTTTTACCTTTAAATTTCTAGATCGGTGTATCCCTTGAACCTCCTATGGGTGCAAGTGCTAGTTATTAAAATATGTATTTATACCTTTAGATGTTGTCATGTTTCATGTTGAATCATTTAGCAAGTTATAAGGGACTAGAGATGGAAGGCCTAAATTTTGGACTGCATAAATTAGAGAACCAAAACAACCCTTGTATATTACTTTGAGCTTTATATATATGCATAATGAATTACAATATCCAACTACATGGAGATA